>CM062811.1:255250649-255633149 GCA_031772625.1 Pinus tabuliformis
TTTACTTTTTCTGCATAATAATGATTGTGTGAAACTTTTTATTCATGCCACAATCCATTGTAATCAAATAGTTTAATCTTGGTTATTCCATGTTTTGAATTTCATGTTTATAGATAGAGAATGAAAATATGACCAAACTGTTTAACCTTGGCAGATAATTAGATTAGGTAGAGTGAATAAAAGGAGCTCAATTGTTTAATCTGAGCCCTTGGATGTAATAAGGTTAGACTTAGTTAGAATACCATTGTAAAAGAAAAGAAAAAGGTTTTGATAAGGGTTATCCAGCTTAAGTGCACCCTAATAAAGAGAACTAAAAATTGTAGGATGAGTATGTGGGTAAGTAGAAGAATGGTTGCAGAATTGTGATGATTGTTAGATAAAAGCATGTTGATCACCTTCATCATCAAAGTTCAAAGTATGGATAATAATTGGGCATGTATCAAATCCACAAAGTCAAATTGATTAACCTCCCTCACTCATTACACTTTTCACTTAACTAAATTCTAAGAAAAGTCTTAAGTACCTAAAATACTAAGTCAAAGGGGCTTAGGGCATTTCTCTAACTTCTGGAGGGACCAGACTCTTGGCCTAATGACTTATAGACCTTAAGTACAAAAGTTCCCCTCATAAACATTTACCCCTCTTCACTCCACCTCATTCCCCTCATAAAACCTATTTTCCTTAGGTTTAAACTCTACTTTCATAAGGGAAAGCAATTACTCTCATGTAAAACCTTTTTCCTAAAAAACCCTCAAAAATTACCTTTTTAGCCTAAGTTACAATATGTTTATGAAGAGAAAATGAATTAGATACATTACACTTAGCACTAAAACCCATTCTCCGCCATATTTATATTAATTTCTAACACTTATATATGTATTAAATCCAAAAAAGAAATATAAACCCTTCCATATCAATAAAACCATTATATTAACACCCAGCCCTAAAAGTTTGAAATATAAACCTTATGAATAAAACCCGACATAATTAATCAATTCGTGGTTAATTACAAGTCAAACCATCCACCAATGAAATCACCCCCGATGCCCTTAATCCACCATAATCCATGATTGATTAAAACCCATCGTTTTTAAACCCTTATTGGGCCCCCCCACTACCGTTCATGCATCTTCATGAATCGACCACCACCCGATCTTCCCTCGTCAAATCTAATGATCCTCGTTGATTTCGCAAGGTCTCCAAAGACCAACCTTTACCCACTTGATATGGGTGGTTTCCTGTTGGGCCCCAATGCTATGTGGCGCCCGATGAATGGCATCGGGTGGCCTCACCCCAATACCACCAAGCTCCCAAAAGTTATACGAAACAAACCACTTACTGCCCGCCCACTACGCAACAAACTATCTACTGTTTAGTTCGCACCATATTTTAAATTTTTGCCCATTAAAGTTCAAACCCCAAGAACACATGTTTTCTCGCCCTTCGCCCATTCTACTGTGTAAACTTATGAAACCCTTCTGCTCCACCTGAAGCCTCTGCTAACCAATTCAAGCATGGTTTACCTCCCGAAATCACTTTGGACTCACTCCATAGACCTACAAAGCTCGATAAATCCATTAATGACCCTCCCTGTCAACCCAACGTTTTCCTAATTGTTTGTTTTATTTTACAGGCAAATCAGAAGACCGCATCCTTGGATAAATAGTCTTAATACTAGTCATAACACCTGTTTACTCTGAGGTTGTTATCAAATCTATTCAAACAGAGATGGAAAATAAAAACATACAGTTAAAAGGCAAGCAGAGGAAACATGAAATTAAATGATTTATTGTTGAAATAGACAGTACAAAACCTAAAATATACAGTGAAGGTAAAAGGACACAGTAAAGAACAGTGAAAGTGTATCAGGATTAAAGAGTACTAGATTAAAGACCAAGTCAAGTAAAGCAGCTAGCATGAAGACAAATAGTAGGGAAGACAGTTACAAAGCACACAAATTCATGTCAAAGTGAAAATAGATGAAAAAACAGAGTGGTAAAAGTAAAAAGTAAAAGTAAACATGGAGGCAGTAAGGGTTAAACAGAGATGAAAAAACTTTCATCAGCAATAATGAAGTTTATCCAAAGTAAAAGTGAAAAAAGTTAAAAGAAATTTAAGGTTAAAAGATGAAATCAGAGCAGAAATGGTACATTCTTCAGAAATTTCCTGTTTAAGTCATAGCTTTTCAGAACCTATTGTGACCAATGCAAGATATATTTTCAGATATCAGAGGAGGTTTTTGTTCCCAAAAGGATAATCTACAAAAACATATCTCATGTTTTACACAGGTATTACCAAAAGGGAGATAAGTGCGTATCTTCAGAGCCTAGTTTTTGGACTGTGCAAAGCCCTGTTTTTGATATCTTTTTGCAGAGAATATTGTGAACATATGGATCTTAATTTGGGGAAACTGAGATATTTTTATCTCCTTAACATATTTATCTATAATAACCTCTTTCATTTTTTACATATCTATCTCAGATTGAGATATACAAGTGTATCATTGGACCCTAAGTTTGTAGAATTTTTGGGGTAGAATGCACAAAGAAAGGATGCAGTTAGTGACTGGGATGCTTCGTCATCACTTAAGAGTTCCTATCAAATTTGAATTTTTCTTCTTTGTCACCATAACCCATAAAAATAGTTCCAAATAGATTCATTAGTTTTGAATGTCCTTTATTTAAGTTCTATTAGTGTAAAACAATTTGAGATATTTGTAAACCCAATCTTGATATTTTTTCAAGATATTTCAGTTTAGAATTTTTATAAATACATTTCTGCAGACATTTTATATCAATCTAAGGAGATATTGTATTCAAGACTAGACTGGTTTTGATGGGTCATGAAATAAAGCTAAAGAAATTTCACTGGATTCTTGTGCACAGTTGGAATCAAATAAGTATTATCACTTCATGTTTAATTATTGTTTTCTCGTCATGTTATAAATATTCACATGTTTTCTCTATGAAATCTAAATAGTAAACAAGGAATAATATTTCAGAATTAGCTTTAATGCTCTCTGTCTTGACTATTTACTTTCTCATTGTTTTCTGCTAAACTATCTTGTTCTAGGAATTCTTAATTGCTCCCTTACTTTCATAGTTTCCTCCCTTCAAGTCCATAGTAAAGAATTCTTAGTTGCCCTTTGCTACTGATCTCCTTCTATTCTTCATCTTGATCCCGGTTTAAGGATTCTTCATTTCACTTTTACCCTAGTTAGGACTACCTCATCAAATTGAACCTGCATATTTACTTTTTGTTGTGCTAGCCTACCTTGTGAACTCTTCCTTTAGTAATTGATTTGATCCAGTTAAGCCACTCTTTGATTGACTCCATAGCCCAATGACTTAAATACTTGTTCTTCCATCTATTCCCTTAATTCGACCACCCAATCAATCCAAAACCTTATGAGCACTAAGAACTAGCCTAAAATTCCACCAAAACAAAGTTAAATTATAAAGAGAGAGCCCTCTCTGGACTTAGGTTGGCTAGAACCTAACTCTAAAAGATTAGGTTTGTGGTTACCTTGGAAATTTCTTTCTTTAACCTTGAGAAAATTTTGAGTGATAACATAGTGGCGACCATACTAGGGAGAACTAACATTTTCTTCAGAATTGTATTACAAGTTTAGAACTAATCTATGATGGTGGACAATGATCAAACACACAAAGGTTAGAATCATCTACCTGGTGACTCCAAAATCAATTCTACAATGAAGACTCCACTGGAGGAATGAACCTGAAAGAACTATGTGAGAAGATCAAGCTTTTAACTTGGATTGTTATCCAAGAAATTATGTTCTTTCTCATCAAGAAAATTTTTCAATGTATATAGTATTTTAGAGAAGATATTAGATTAGTTTTTAAATATTTTCCTTTGGAAACTGTAAATATAAAATCTCCTTACACATTTGAGCATCATTATTCTGACTCTTATGATAATCATTTTCCAATCAAGAAGCCTTAAATAATCAAGACTCCACTGGTAAAAGAATCCTGAGTTGTTGAGAACCTATGGTGACTCCATTCTAGCATTAAAGTGTTTTCAAGATGTATTCATGAATGCAACGTAGGTATGCTCCTTTGGACAGGTCAAAGGTTCCAGGTTTTCCAAATCCTATGCCCAACGTTGATTGGTCAAAGAATCTTTGATTTTTTAAAGATGAAACAGGAGATGATGCTACTTTACATTTGTTAAGGTTTCATATGCACATCCGAAAGTTTGAAGTTAAATTCCATGAAGATTGTCTTATGAAAATATTTATGGAAACTTTAGAGGAAAAGGCTATATCTTGGTATGAAAATTTACCAACCTCTAGCATATGTTCTTTAAAGCATTTTCATACTATGTTTCATGAAAAATACAAGGAAAGTTATTCATCTTTGTTGCTAATTCAAGACTGTTGTGACAATTTTGAAAGTTTTGTTCAATATCTAGAAGATTACTATGATGATGATTAGTTCATGGATTATGAAATATTAGAGGCTTTAGAAGAAAAGCCTTTTCAAAAGGTAGAAGCCTTGCTTGAATTATCTTCTCCTCAGGAAGAAAAAGATGATGTATGTTGTTTATAGGTCCATGAAGTTTCCCCACAGGAAACAATTCTTGTAGCACAACAAACTGATCAGTTTAAAGAAGAAATTCAGCTCCCTGAACTGGCTCAAGTAGAAGACAACAGTGAAAATCAACAACAAACTGGTGATCTGGAGATAGAGGTGGTTGAGCTTAAAAGTATTGATCCACAAGAGCATCTTCAGCAAGTAGTGGTTTCTTCAAAAATTAAAGACCAGTCAAATTTATTTGATGAAAACCATCTCTGAAATTTTCTCTACTTGGATATAAAGAAAATAAGACAACATACTTTAATAGATCACGATCTTTCATCTGAAATTAATGAGTTTGCAACTCCCTTGCAAGCTTCTACATGAAAAAGATAATGATAAAGACTTCCCTTTTGTATATGATATGGGTGATGAAGATCAAGAGTAATCATAAGCTATTTTGGGGAATAAGGAAATTCAGTTTCAGCAACTTGAAAATAGTGATCATTTTATCCATATCAGCTATGGAAGTGAAGAATAAAGTGCAAAAAATTTGGAAATAAGTGAAGCTTCTTTGCCTCTATGTTTTGAATCATTTCAGTTTTTAAAGAAAATGTGGTATAACATCTCTAAATAAAAGGATGAACAACTTGTAGAAATCTATGAAGTTCCATTCAAACCTATGAGTAATAATTTGTAGCAATCCTTCCAAGTTTTTCATGATCCCATAACTAATTTGTTGGATAGTGAATGCAATAAAAAAATTTCTCCATTAACATACTATGAGAGTCAAAATCAAGATGATAAAGGTTTTTCTAGACAGACATTAAAATCGGTAGAAGTATCATCACAAAGCTCATCTGAAAGCCTGAAGGGTGTTAAAGATAAAAGTGATATTTCGGTTTCATGGCATGGAAGCCACCCAGAACAAGTGTGCGGTTGCTTAAAACAGTTGAGCAATAGTGTGTACATTTTGGAAGATCCTTTTGTACAATTTTTAGAGCCTACAAAGGATATAAAGTATTTCCTTATCTTCTCATTGGTTGACAAGGTTATATTTGGATTTAGAACCTCAGTTTTAATCACAAACAAGCCCAAGCAGCAAAATCCATCAATGTATATAATGCTTGAGTGTTTGCATTGGCTATTTTATTTTATCTAACTAGTAGTTGGATAGTTGATTAGAGTAAGTAGGTAGGATTTCAGTTTGAATAAATTTAGTTTTCAATGGAAAATTTATGTTAGATCAGATTCCAGTTTGCAGAAAAGGCTACAATTTTAGTTCAAGATTTTCAGTCACAAATATTATACAACAGATCTTACACATGTGTGGGATTGGTCCAATGGCTCAAGCTACTAGTCGACGGTGTTCTTGACATTTCACAAGGAAATGTCATCCCCAAGTGGAGCCACTGTTAGGTTCCTATACCAATAGGAGTCATAATTTTTTAATGACTGAGATTAAAACCATAATATGTACATACCTTTGCTTTCTGAAAATGTTTTCCATATTATAAAAATAAAAAAATGTAAAGAGGGTATGTCCTAAAAGAAAAATCAAAGGAAAAAAAGAATAAGAGAAAGTAAAAAAAAATGAAAGAATATGAACCCTAAAAACAAAAAGACCATGAAAGTGTGCAAGTCAAAATGCCACTACTATTTATTTTTTCTCCATAATAATGATTGTGTGAAACTTGTTATTCATGCCATAATCCATGGTAATCAAATAGTTTAATCTTGGTTATTCCATGTTTTGAATTTAATGTTTATAGATAGAGAATGAAAATCTACCAAACTGTTTAACCTTGGCAGATAATTAGATTAGGTAGAGTGAATAAAAGGAGCTCAACTGTTTAATCTGAGCCCTTGGATGTAATAAGGTTAGACTTAGTTAGAATACCATTGTAAAAGAAAAGAAAAAGGTTTTGATAAGGTTTTGCCAGGTTAAGTGCAACCTAAGAAAGAGAAGTAAAAATGGTAGGATGAGTACGTGGGTAAGTAGAAAAATGGTTGCAGAATTGTGATGATTGTTAGATAAAAGCATGTTGGTCACCTTCATCATCAAAGTTCCAAGTATGGATAATAATTGGGCATGTATCAAATCCACAAAGTCAAATTGATTAACCTCCCTCACTCATTACACTTTTCACTTAACTAAATTCCAAGAAAAATCTTAAGTACCTAAAATCTTAAGTCAAAGGGGCTTAGAGCATTTCTCTAACGTTTGGAGGGACCAGACTCTCGACCTAATGACTTATAGACCTTAAGTACAAAAAATTCCCTCATAAACATTTACCCCTCTTCACACCCCCTCATTCCCCTCATAAAACCCCTTTTCCTAAGGTTTAAACTCTATTTTCCTAAGGGAAAGAAATTACTCCCATGTAAACCCTTTTTCCTAAAAAACCCTCAAAAATTACCTTTTCAGCCTAAGTTACAATGTGTTTATGAAAAGAAAATGAATTAGATACATTACACTTAGTGCTAAAACCCATTCTCCGCCATCTTCATATTAATTTCTAATAATTATATATGTATTAAATCCCAAAAATAAATATAAACCCTTCCCATATATATGTCAATAAAACCCTTATATTAATACTCTGCCCCAAAAGTTTGAAATATAAACTTTATGAATAAAACCCGACATAATTAATCAATCCATGGTTAATTACAAGTCAAACCATCCGCCAATGAAATCACCCCCAATGCCCTTAATCCACCATAATCTGTGATTAATTAAAACCCTTTGCTTTTAAACCCTCACCGGCTGCTCCCATTACCGTTCATGCATCTTCATGAACCAACCACCGCCCGATCTTCCCCCATCAAATCTAACAATCCTCGTTGATTTCGCAAGGCCTGCGAAGACCAACTTTTACCTGCTTGATATGGGTGGTTTCCTATTGGGCCCCAATGCTACGTGGCACCCAATGAATGGCATCAGGTGGCCTCCCACCAATACTGCCAATCTCGTAAAAGCTGTGCGAAACAAACCACTTACCACCCCGCCTGCTACGCGACAAACCGTCTACTGTTCAGTTCGTGCCATATTTTAAAAGTTTTCCAGTTAAATTTCAAACCTCAAGAACCTAGGTTTTCTCGCCCTTCGCCCATTCTACTGTGTAAACTTATAAAACCGTTCTTCTCCACCTGAAGCGTCTGCTAACCAATTAAAGCATGGTTTACTTCCCGAAATCACTTTGGACTCACTCCATAGACCTATAAAGCTCAATAAATCTATTAATGACCCTCCTTGTCAACCCAACATTTTCCTAATAGTTTGTTTTATTTTACAGGTGATCAGAAGATCGTAGGTTTGGATAAATAGTCTTAATACTAGTAATAATACCTGTTTACTCTGAGATTGTTATCAAATCTATTAAGACAGAGATGGAAAATAAAACATACAATTAAAAGACAAGCAGATGAAACATTAAACTAAATACTTTACTCTAGAAATAGATAGTAAAAAACCTAAAATATACAGTGAAGGTAAAAGGACACAGTAAAGAACAATTAAAGTGTATCATGGTTAAAGAGTATCAAATTGAAGACCAAGTCAAGTAAAGCAGCTAGCATGAAGACAAATACTAGGGAAGACAGTTACAAAGAACACAGATTCATGTCAAAGTGAAAATAGATGAAAAGACAGAGCGATAAAAGTAAAGGGTAAAAGTAAACATGGAGGCAGTAACAGTTAAACATAGATGAAAACACTTTCACCAACAACAATGAATTTTATCCAAAGTAAAAGTGAAAACAATTAAAAGAAATTAAGGTTAAAAGATGAAATCAAAGCAAAAATGGTACATTCTTCAGAAATTTTTTGTTTAAGTCATAGCTTTGCAGAAATTATTATGACCAATCAAAGATGTATTTTGAGACAGTGGAGGACATTTCTGTTCCTAAAAGGCTAATCTACAGAAACCTAGCTCACTTTTTACACAGGTATTACCAAAAGGGAGATATGTTCATATCTTCAGAGCCTAGTTTTTGGACTGTGCAAAGTCCTGTTTTTGACAGCTTTTTGCAGAGCATAGTGTGAACAGCTGGAGCTTAATTTTTGGAAACGTAGAGAGGTTTATCTCAATAAAATATTTTTCTACAATAGAATCTTTCAAGTTTTACATATCTATCTCGGATTGAGATATACAAGCGTATCATTGGACCCTAAGTTTGCAGAATTTCTAGGGAAAAATGCACAAAGAAAGGATGTAGTTAGTGACTGGGATGCCTCATCATCAATTAAGAGTTGCTATAAAATTTGACTTTCTATTCTTTGCCACCATAAAACCATAAAAATAGTGCCAAATAGATTCATTAGTTTTGAATATCATTTATTTAAGTTTTATTAGTGTAAAACAGTTTGAGATATTTGTAAAACCAATCTTGATATTTTTTCAAGATATTTCAGTTTAGAATTTGTATAAATACTTCTTCATTTGAAGTATTTTGGGTGGATTAAAATACATTTTTGTAGACCTTTTATATCAAGCTAATGAGCTATTGTATTCAAGACTAGACTGGTTTTATTGGGTCATGAAATAAAGCTAAAGACATTTCATTGGATTCTTGTGCACAGTTGGAACCAAATAAATATTATCTCTTCATGTTTAATTATTGTTTTCTCGTCATGTTATAAATATTCACATGTTTTCTCTATGAAATATGAATAGTAAACAAGGAATGTTATTTAAGGATTAGCTTTAATGCTCTCTATCTTGATTGTTTATTTTCTCATTGTTTTCTGATAAACTATCTTGGTATGGGAATTCGTAATTTCTCCCTTACTTCCGTAGTTTCCCCCCTTTAGGTCCATAGTAAAGGATTCTTAGTTGCCCTTTGTTACTGATCTCCTTTTGTTCTTCATCTTGATCTCTGTTTAAGGATTCTTCATTGCCCTTTTACCCTGGTTAGGACTACCTCATCCATTTGAACGTGCAAATTTTCTTTTTGTTGTGCTAGCCTGCCTTGTGAACTCTTCCTTTAGTAATTGATCTAATCCAGTTAAGCCACTCTTTGATTGAATCCATAGCCCAATGGCATAAATACTTGTTCTTCCCATCTATTCCCTTAATTCCACCACCCAATCAAACTAAGAACTAACCTAAAATCCCACCAAAACAAAGTTAAATTATAAAGAGAGAGCCCTCTCTGGACTTAGGTTGGCTAGAGCCCGAGTCTAAAAGATTAGGTTTGTGGTTACCTCAGAAATTTCTTTCTTTAACCTTGAGAAAATTCTGAGTGATAATAGGTTCTCTCTCTTGGATGATTGTGGGTGAATCTTTGATTAGGTGTACTACGAAAATTTAATCTACCATCTTCTATCTTTATCTTTTTGATGAATTAGTGATTAATGAAATTTTCATCAAGGTCTTAGTGATATTTTAACGCTCTAAAATCTTCTCACACAAGAATTTAATCAAGCTTCTCTTGAGATGACCTATGTTTAAATCCATCCCTTTCAATATCCAAACAAGATAAAATGGTTTTAGGGTTAAAGATTTTACGAACACATATTTTTCTCCCTTTTTTTTTGAATCCACATCCATCTCTTTTCTTCTAAAGATTTTTACTTCTAGATTCCATTAGCCTTATATTGAGAAAGGAATTAGTCATATCTCTTATGCCAATTCTTTTTAAGAAACCATAAATAGTTTTGGTTTTATTCGTTCTGGGGTAGATTAAGATTTAATTACAACAAAATCATTATTTTTTAGAACGATTTTCATTAGACATTATTTTTCTATGGTTAGGACTTGTACACATTAATTTGGAAAATAAAAACTATCATTTTACATGTATTTTGCATTGTAAATTGGGATAGGAATTTGGAGTTCACTATGATGTTTACATGTTATCCACCATATAAAATTGTTGTGATTATCTATCTTTATTTATTCTTTATGTATCCCTAAATTTATACTTCTTTCTTGTAGATTATAGTGTGTATTCTTATTGCTATCATGGATTATTTGCTTGTGTGTAATTTCTTGTCTAAAACCTAGTTTACAACAACCAAGTATAATTCCTTGATTTTATGTGTTGAGAATATTATTTGAGCCTATATTTCTTGACTTGGGCCTCTTGATTGATCTATAGGAACTCACTATCTTAGAATTAAAGCTTAATTCACCCGCAATCCTAATTATCAGATTTTTATTGCTAAATGAAACCTTACTATGGAACCCTTAGGGGGGAGTTTATCCTGAGTGAAATTACGTTACTTGATCCCTAAGCTCTACTTGGGAAGCCTCAGTTGTGATGGATTGAATTCATCACTAAAATGTGGGGAGTTATTACTAAGGTGACTATGGTGACGCTCTCATTCTTTTTCTCAATCTAGGTTTCTTAGTGAGGCTTTGCACTAAGGTGTTAACTTTTGCATAACAATCTAGTTTATGCATGCTGGACATTGAATGAACATAAATAAGGTTCAAATTGTTTATATATACGTTGTGGATAGAAGAAAATTTTATATTTTCTTCTCCAATACAAGTACAATTTTTATTTTTATATGAACATTTGTCTCTCTACAGATTCTATGTATCTAATAGATGTAGGGTAAAGTCAACTATTGATTTTTCTCCATGCCCATTAAATATCTAAATCTACAATCTACATAAACTCAAATGTCACATTTCAATTTATAAATAATTTTGGTTGTTTCCTCATTATTTGTTATCCACTTTGTAGAGTGAGTATGTAGAAATATTTATTGAAACTTACTTCCACAATGAAAAGATTCACTTTTGTGCACTAAGATAAAATAAAGAGAATCAAACAAGAGGTTCAGTCCTTTTTCCAAGACCATTTATATATAAGTCTTTTAGGTTTTGTTATTGTAACAACCAAGGTTAAATCTTAAGTGATGGAAAAAACCAATTTTTACTCATATTAAATTAAATATGGATAACTATTGATCCATAAACTACCATGGATATTCCACTGGATAGTTCATCACAATAGATCTAATAATATTATATTAAAATTATGAAAATTCTAGACTATTGTAGTTTATTAATCTTTAAGATCTATGGATTTATGCGTAATTAGTGCATGCATGTGAATTGAAATTATATAGGAAAGTAGAGGACGCAAAAATAAGCACACACACACAAGACACAAGATATGACCTTCGGGAAACCCTTTCGAGAGAAAACCCAGCTAGAAGGTGAGGCGAATTCGCTCTCTTTCTCTGTCTGGAAATATGGTTGCAGCTACAGTGAATTAATGCCTATGGCTCATGGGTTGCTATAGTGTATATATGATCTGTGTGTGCTCTACCTATTATCTCTCCTAGCTATATTTTCTGAATTGTGGAACAAAATGCTCTCGAAAGAATCAATTGCCTCTTCCTCCTAGTGGCTCGGTTATAACACAACCTAATAGCCTATTGGTGGTTAATTTTGACTACATCGACTCTTAACTAGAGTTAAAAAATAGACCCTTCTGGAGTCTTTTACATTACAAACACGTGGATAAACCCTTTTCCATGAATAATGGGTGTTGACGTGGCATCCTCCCGAACTATGAGTGTGAAAATAGGAAGGTCAACTTCTGAGTGGCATAAATTTTGCATACAAACTCTGATTGTTGCACTTCATGTCCCGTTGGAAATGTCTCTATGTGTATAATATCATGAAAAGGTGCGTCGTTAAAGTGAAAATTTTTACCCCCAAAAAATATCATTCGATGCCTCAAAACGCTCCTTGAAGGTGTCAGACCATGTTTTCAAAACTGGGTCCAATCGGTAAAAAAGGTCCTGTGAGGTGATTCCTCCACTTTTTCCACTCCAAATGCACTAAGGTGGATGAAAAACAATATAATGATCCAATTCGTATCACACGTCCATATATTGGTAGGCTTTTGGTCCCCAAAAGCTTTTACTGAATGAGGTGAGGATATTTTTCCACCAACTTCTCTCTGGTGTACCATTTCACTTTGCCTGCAAGTTCTCCCTTCAACTGAATCTACCAAACGTCATGTTGCCCATGTCTTTATTTGTCGACCTCTCCTACAAAAATGTATCTTTTGCCAACTTTTCATGAGTGTTTGGTGCCAAATCCTCCACAAAGGGTAGGACCTACTCCTCTTCTTGATATAGCATGGAAGGCTCATAGAGTTTCAAATTATCTACATTCACAACTAAGTAAATGTGAATATGTGGTGGTAAACTGAGTCGATAGGCATTATCAGCCACCTTTTCTAGTGTATCAAATAGACCATACCTTAGATCCTTCATTTTCTTACTAGGCCCTGCAGCTTCTCCTTGTTCAACTGTATCCATATTCGATCTCCCATCTTGAATGATTTCTCTATTCTTTGTAGATCAGGCCTGGCCTTATATTTCTCGTGCAACTTTTTCAATGTTTATTGTACATGTAGATGGATCTGCCTGATCTTATCTATAAATTTTCATCCCTCAAAGGACCTCCTATAAGATCTTCCCTCACTCCTCCTTGTTGCCCATATGCAATATCCAAAGGCAAAGGTGGAAAATATCCAAAACAAGTCTCAAATGGGGACTTTCCTATAGAAGTGTGGACTTCTCTATTATAAGAATGTTGTATATATACTTGATTTTCATCCCAGACCTTAAGATGCTTCTGGTTGTATCCCCTCAAATGTTGCACCAAACTCTTGTTGACTACTTCTATTTTCCCGTATGTCTATGGATGGAATGTTGTAGCTATCTTCAAATTTATGTCCATCTTCTCCCACAATGTAGTCCAGAATGCACTGAGAAATATTGTGTCTCTGTTTGAAATGATGCTCCTTGGTATCCCAAAATGCACCCAGACCCATCCAAAGAACAATTTTTCTTCTTCTTCTCCACTGATTTTATATTTATAGGGCATCATAACACACATCTTTCTAAACCTGTCAACTACCATGACCATGTAGTCATGTCCCTTCCTGGTTGTCGGTAAACGTCCCACAAAGTCTATGGAAATGATTTCCCAAGGATGGGTAGGTACAAATAAGGGATGATATAGACCCTATTTCCTATTGCTAGGCTTGCTGGTACAACAAATCATGCATCCTTTTATGAACCTAGCTACCATCTCTTGCATCTTGGGCCAATACACAAACCTCTACAAGTTAGCAATTTTCTTCCCTACACCAAAGTTCCTTGCAACCTTGGAGGTGTGAGCCTCTCTAATCAGTGGTAAACACTCACCTTTAGGAACATATATCTTATCTAGCCTGTAAAGTAAACCATCCTGGAGATGGTAGTCAATGGTGTTGTCCCCATTTTGCGTATGACTCTGACTTTGCAATTGCTAAAACACCTGCTTGAAGTCCTCATCTTTTGAATATGATTCTCTGTATGCATCAGGGGTGAATGGCTCCATGTGCATAAGAGTACCCAAAGTTGTAATCTTTGTTGTGGGTGGACTTGAAAGCATATCATCCAACTTGTTTGTGTTGCCTTTCTTATACTTGATAACCTAATGAAACTACTATAAAAATCCCATCCACTTGTAATGTTTGGTTTGTTGTAGCTTACTCTAGCCCTGCAAGTACTATGACGACTGGTGATATGTGTAGATTATGGTCTCCTTTGCTAGGCGATAGTGCTTACACTTCTTCACAAATTTCACCATGGCATAAATCTCCTTATTATAGGTAGGGTAGTTAAGAACTACCCCATGAAATACTTTATAATAGTCGAAAACAAGAATTCCTCATTACATCAAGATACTTCCCATAGCACACCCACTCGCATATGTCTCCACTTCAAAGGACTGCTACAAGTTTGGTAATGCTAAGATTGGTGCTTGACTGATGTTCTTTATAAGCTCCTCGAAATCCTTCTTCTAACCTTTTCCCCATTAGAAACTCTTTCCACTTGTTGTCATGGTGTGCAACGGTGCCACTACTGCTAAGACTGAGGCTATGAATTTCCTCAGGTACTGTGCTGCTCCAATGAAACTCCTAACCTTAGGAACTTTAGTTGGAATTGGCCATTTCATGATGGACCCCATTTTGGAAGGATCTATCTTCAACACTCCTCCACCAATCACATACCCTAGATACACCAAATATTGTTGCACAAACTCACACTTCTTGAGATTTTCTAGTAGCTAGTTCTTCTTCTATGTTTCTGGCACCTACGTCAAATGTGAAATATACTCCTACCAAGTAGCACTATATACCAGTATATCATTCAAATATACAATAAGAAATGAATCTATAAAAGGGCATAGTACATCATTCATTAATATCATAAACATAGTTAGTGCATTACATAGGCCAAATGGCATAACTAGCCACTCATACAAACCTTTCCTGGTTTTGATCGCCGTCCTCCATGTATCTTCTTCCTTGACTTGAACCTATTGATATCCATACTTCACGTCCATCTTGGTGAAATATTTTTCTTGCTGTAGTTGATCTAGTAGATCATCGTATCTATTCTTGAGCGTGATTTTGTTCAATGCCCTGTAATCTATACAAATCCACGGAGTCCCATCCTTATCTGGCACAATGATGATGGGTGACCTACATGGTGATGTAATTGGTCAAATGCCACCTTGTTCCAGCAATTGTTTCAAATGTTTCTTCACCACCTTGCTTCTATAACAAATTTCTTGTACAACCCAATATTTTGCAATGGGGAGTCTAACAATAGCTGGATCTCATGCTCCACTTCTCTCTTAGGTGGTAACCCTTTAGTCTCTCGGAACACATCCTTGTATGCATGTAACAACTCCTCAAATTGTTGTTTTTTTTTCTTAGTACGCCCCTCCAAGGATGCCTTGCCTCTTATTCAATCCTTTTTAGACTAACTTTCTCTTAAAAACAATAAAAAATACTTTTTACTGGAATTGATAAATTTCTTTATTGGTTGGCACTTACCAATGAAATTTTCAACTTTCCTTTGTGCATGTTGATGATGAACAATTTTCCATCCTTGATGAGCCGGTACTAGTTAGTTCTCCTCATGAATATTGCATCATGCATGTACATGTATGGAATCCTAAACACGACTCCACATATATCAAGAGAAACCACATCTAGATCTACTTCATCAATAAAGTTAGCACTAATAGAAAATCTAATTTTCCACTATTTTGTTACCTTTAGCTCTGCATCCTTATTTACCCATCCTAGTGGATATGGGTTTGGATGGTCACAAACTTCAAGCCCTATATTCTTCAACATCTCTGCTTCAATGAGATTCGCTTTCGATCTTGAGTCAAACAGAGAATCAATCTTTGTCTTCTTGACCTGTATATTTATATGGAAGAGTTTGGTCATTTCCTTCTCTTCCTTTCACTGAAGGCTACTCAGATTCATCTCCTTCTACACTGGTTTACAAACAATATTCTCATCCACGTCTAAGCTAATTTCAACTTGGTTGCTCGAACAAGTAACCATGATATTCTTATTCTTAATATCTTTCTTCTTGTTCTTCAAGTTTAGCTCTAGGTGCAACTTCCAGCACTTCTCCTCTGTATGTCCATCAATCTTGTAGTGGTTGCTAGGATCTTTGCACCGACATATTGTGGCTTCCATATTTTTATATTTTCCCCCTTTTTGCTTCTTCTTCCCCTCCTTAGAACCTCCTTGTTGCTCCTTCTACTTTGAACCACTTGATTTTTCTCTTTTTAGGCCTATGTTCTCCAAGTACTGTGCTTGTACACAAGCCTCATGCATTGATTTGGGCTCAAATCCCTATTTATTATTAAGAAACAATGGAAAACCCTAAACATCCAAAAAACCTAACCCTAGGAGATGAAGCACCAAAACTATGGGCCCCATTTGGATAAATTGGTACATCAAATTCCCAGGATCGTAACTTTGGAATATGATCTTTATTTGATGTGTAAAATACCTGATGAGCACTAGTATTTCAGCAAGAATGATCCAACTCCTGTGCTACCAACTTTACTTTATCAACCCGGGGTTCGTACAAATTTTGAGGTGACAGTGTTGTATACACAAGTAAAAGTCATGGTTCTGCCTGTTGTCACTTTTGAGCTAGTGAGAGACCACTGGGGTTTTCAAGCCAAACTTCTATGGAGTTAGAAGAAGCTTGATTTCTTGATGGAAGAAAGGTAAATCTAGTCTAATAGAGAGCTATTCTACTGCAATAAGGGAGAATATCGAAATTCAATGCTAAATCACACCATTTCCTAATAAACTGCTAAGAAACTATGCTTTGCAGAAATGTTAAATCAACATGAACCAGATGCTACTATCTAAGTTATAGAAGTAATAAGCATCAAACATCATTAATGTGCAAGTAAATATTGAACTAAATTTGGTTTTTCTTTTTTCTCTTTTCATGCAAAATCAAGTATGCAAACTAATTTCTTCTGGTGATGTGGCAGGTGAATTAAGGATGTTTGAGGATAGATGGAAGGGTTAGGAGATGGTTGGATGGTGTGGGGGACCCTTGGGAGTCTTTTGGTTACTTTATAGAGGTTTTCCATCAATTCGGCCTCAAAACAGGCGATTTAAGGAAAACCTACACGATGTACTAGAAACCTACAGGATTCCCTATAAACCTACATGATGTAGCCGAGAGAAAAATGTGAGGTGTTGGAGGTGATGGAAGGCTTAGGAAAAGTGGTTTATGGGTGGAACGCAGTGGGATAAGGTCTAACATCACTCAAAAGTCAACAACAAAGATAGGAGATGGTTGGATTCACTCAATGTGCTTGGAAGAACTTCTATGAAAAATGTGAAAACTAGTGGAGGTGATGGTGAAATCAAGGGATGGCTAAGGTGGATGGAGTGAAAGGTAGTTGCTGGCTATGAAGTCTTTGTCTCCTCCTAAAGAACCTTCTCTGCATAAAACATGTATATTTTACGAAAAGCTATGTAAACAAGAAACATTCTCATAAACTAGAAAAGAAGAATTAATGAACTAACTAGCTACATTATGCATGAGGAAAGTTGTTGAAAGGAATGAAAGCATGGATGAGATCTACTGCAAAATTGAATATGAAAAATATGAAAATGGATCCCTACTTTGCAAAACTGACGAAAAACTAATTTAAAGACAACAAACTCCAAAGCTTATAAAAGAAATATAAATTTGTGTTTTTGGGGCCGTTTAAGGGTCCCTTCCTCAAGTCATGATCCCAGAGGGACGAAGTGAGGCCCACACACCTCATGGAAAACTTGTGGTGCTCATTTTATCCCTGCTAACCTACTACTAGAGTAAGGCACAAATGGAAGTAAACTAATAAACAACCAATCCAATCTACACTATTTGCAATGGGAACGCATCTCAAAGAAAATTAACAATGAATCTATGAAACTAAAATAAACATACATATACAAGAAAGAGGAGCCTTGGCTACTACGGTTGGTCCCTAACCCAAGAGCTTCAACCCTCTGAGTTAACTCAGTGCTGGCTCAAAACAAAACTCATTCTTATTACCAAAATAGAAAATTACATCAATAAAACTTTCACAAGTCTGGAGCTCGAAAATAGCTTAGAATATTACAACCAAAATTCGAATTGTAATGAGTCTCTAGGCCTTTCTACTTATACAACTGAAGTTCCCAACAACTTCCTTAAAATTAGGGAGGTTCAGGTCCCGAACTCGAGATAAACTATCTCTTTGTCTCTCACTTGCTCAGCTGCCTTCTAATCCTCATGGCTTGGTTGTTTTCACTTCGAGATGGTGTGATAGATGGAGGAATATTCAAATGGATAAGTAAATGAGGAGGATTTACCTCCTATAATCCCTCTCCATTGTCCCATTCGATTTTTAACATTAGTATTGCAAAAATTCCTTGATTTTCTCCTTCAATGCTACATTCAATGCATATTAGTCCACTAGAAATAATATCCAACTCTAACTCATCTCATAAACAAAATATAATAAAAAACATGTAATAATTTTTGTGAGAAAGGTCAGTTTGACTAAGCTAGGAGGTGAATTAAGGCCCATGTAATTACCCAATGATGAGGCTCATCATCACCCCCCTACTGAAAGTGTTTCTCATCCCAAGAGAAACTCAATTAATATCCATATCCTTCATAGCTCTAGTGGCCTCCTTGACATCCCATGCCTCTGCCGTGGTTTCCTCTTCTTGTTCATAGAAGCCTGATTTCCTTTCTACCTCCTCCTACTACCTCTTTTCTTCTTCTTCTTTCCTTCCTTCTGGGATTCCTAAGAGTAGTGGTGAACTAAGCTTCAGGCCAATCCAATTGACTTTCAGCCTTTACATAGATTGCTTGTACATGGGTGTCATGTTTAGTGCTTCTCTCAATATTTTGGCAGAGTGGTACTCTCTTCTCTTTAAGATGTATGGCAATGTGTTCCATCTCCTTAGGGAAGCATGTATGCTATCATCCCCTAATAGCTTGAACATGTCCTCAAAATGTGAAATTTCTTGCTCTTGGGCAGCAAGGTATCTAGGTGCAAGCTGAGGATAATTTGCAATCAAATAATGGGTACTTATTAGAACCATCAGATTTTACTATTTAGCTCTGATCATAAGAGGTTTAGTTTGCTTTCTTGCCAATATCGTATTCATCTCTGCAACCCTTGACTCCTCATGGTTCATCCATGATGCCAAAGCCATCAATTGTAAATCTCCTAGCTTAGAATTAGGGTCCCATACATTCATGTCTATTAAGGCCATGTTATACAGATAAAACTCAAACATCTTGGCCCTATATTCTAGTGTGTTATGATCACCAAGATCAATGAACTACCTGTAGTCTTGAAATGGAATGGTGCCTCTCTGTGCTATGGTCTCGATTTGGAATTACAGCCATTGTTCCTTGAGGTATGGAGCATAAGACTTAGCTAGCATCCTACACTAGACTTCTTCCAAAGTGAGAGTGGCCATACATGCCTATTGATTCTCTATTTCTTGTAGTTGTCCTCTCAACCATGCATTTTATGTCTCTAGTTGATTTTTCATTGTGGCCTCTCCGTATCTCAAGCTACTTAGCTCTCTGCCCATCCCCTTGAGATTTTCCTCCATGTGCCCAATGTCTTTCACCCCCTTGGATTTGACGATATACATCCATCAATGAGTTCTAGCTCTCTCCTTCTCAAGCTAAAAAACAGTGGGATATCAAGTTTTTGTGGTATGACCTTGCCTCCTTCAATAAACCTATAGTAGGAGTCAAGGTTAAGTTGGGGGCTAGGTTCTTTTGACTCTGGGTCCTCTTCTTTAGTTTCTTTATGTTTTCCTACCTCCCTTTCTAATTTTTGTGTCTCCTGTAGGTTCAATAGAGTATCCTGTGGGACTACTTTTGCTTCATGTAGATTCTGTTGTGTATCATGTAGCATTTATTTTCCCTTGGAGGATGTTGATCTAGTCATATGCCTTCTCACATAGGTGATAGGAAACTTAGGGGAAGTCATTTTCCACTTTTTTTTGGGTGGGTCTTCAATCACAATGGGAATTTTGGTTGGTGTTTGGGGTTTCCCCTGCCTTATTCTTGTGCTTTTCCTTGTCCTGAAATATAAGGGGGTTTGCCTCTATCTTTTTCCTTTTTGCTTGATGGGGGTGCTAAGAGCAGTGAGGGTAGCTTCTGCCTCTCTCTCAGTGGGTTCTGGAGATAACCTAGTTAACTCCTCCTTGTTTTCTGCCCCCTCTTTTCCTTTTCTTTCTTCACCTATGTTTTTCATTTCTTCTTCCTCTTGTAGATCCTCATCATCTTTATCATTTTCCTCCTTGACATCCTCCTCTGTTTCTTCATCATCCTCCATCTCTTTCTCCTCTTCTTCTTCATCTTCCTCATTTTCTTCTATTTCTTCTCCTTCTTCATCCATCTCATCTTAATCTCCTTCTATTTCTTCTTCTTCCTGATCTACTTCTTCTTCCTCTACTTTAGTCTCTTCCTCTTCCTCTTCCTCTTCATTGGTAGTAGGACTAACATCATATTTGAGAGCTTTGATGTCTTCCTCTACCTGCCTGTCTCAAAAAACTGACCATGTTATAGGAATTTTGAGGTTTTGGAGGGCATATTCTATAAGGATTCTAATTAACCCATGGTGAGCTAACTTCTAGGAATTTCCCTCTTGCACTTTGATGCTTGAGTCTATTAGTGATTGTAGTAGGAAGTATGGTATGTTGAGCCTGTGGTGAGGGGGTATTTCTACTCCAAATATCAATTCTTCAAGAAGCCTAGAATCATAGCCATAGACCACACTATACCTACCCTAACATGAAATGTATTTGATCAGTTGGTAGCTTAACTCATTCTAGCGATATGGTAGACTTTCTCTCCTTACTCCATTTTTGTCCTCGGTGGATTCCTCACCTTCTAAAAATAATTTCCTTTGGCAACCTGGCTATCTCCTTTGTCTTACTTCCTCCATGGTACTCCTATGGGAAGTGTGGTAACTCTATTGATGAGTTTAGGGGTGAGTTCTATGAAGAGGCCTCTTACCACAATAGTGGCATGGAATTTGGTGAGTGGAATGAGGGAGAGAGAAAAATCTCGTGCTACCTCATCATCATACCCCTTGAATTTTTCGAAAAACCCCAGCCAATTATGAATTGTGAAGATTTATAGTACCTGAGGGTGTTGTTGGATTCTCACAGTATTTGTGGCTCTCTCTTACTAAACCCTGCTATCATCTCGAATGGTGAGGTTTTGAGGAGATGAGATGGTTGATAAAATGAAAAAAAAAATGAGATGACTATGTGGACAATTCTCTTGCACAACTACCAAATTCACTCAAACTAGAGGATTTTTTGATCAATTTACTTGGAAAGAGGAATGTAATTACAGAGCCTACCTCTTCCTAATGTTTTTTGTGGTCAACCCTCTAGATATACCCTCTGAAGCCCCTCTCAGTCTATCCTGTAGATTGTCTTTGTGTATCCTATTGGAATTCCTGTGCATGATCATGTAGGAATTCCTGTGCAATCATGTAGGAATTCCTGTGCAGTAAAACGATGGAGTTTTTCTTTCGGTAGGTTGCCTAGGTATGAGAGTGACCTGTGAGAGAGAGCCTCAAGGAAGTGAATGCCTGAATGCATGGGGATGATGATTATGTCATTTTATAGTCATTTTGGGTGAGGTGGTGTGCTGGTAGCAGAGATACATTTCTATTTTTGGACCGTTGGTCCCCACTACCACCTCATCACTCCCCACTCCTCATAATCAGCTCCCACCTTATGCATCCATAGCTTTGAATAATTTTTCCCTTCTCCTTCTCTGTTTTTGAGTTGACTCCTGCCATGTGTTAGAGAACACCCTGTTTTGTCTTTGTTGACTAAGCGAAGGTGACCAAGTTAACTAGCCACCTTTTCGCTTATAAACCAAATTACTCGTAACCTTTACATTTTTTGACTGCATGATGCATATGAGAGAGTGAGTGGGATACTTACTTGTGGTCCCAATACCTTGCTACAGTTGCTGAAGGCTGGAAGTGCTTGCTACGTGTATTGGCTGCATGCTATTCTTCTTCCCTTGTTGCTTTCTAATGATCCCTTTGTTTATTCAGTTACCTATTGTTGAAGATGGTGGTGGTGCTTCTACTTTGGAGCTCCTTATGCCCTTGGATCATCATGATGGAGGCCTGCTGCTATTATGATTTGTATTCTATGGGATAGGTTGCTACAGGATTTCCTATAGGATGTCCTATAGTTACTTCTCCCTCAGAACTCTTAATCATACAGTTTTTTTTGGTTGTGAGGATGGTGACATGGATGGAGAGAGAGACTAGGAGTGTGGGTAATAAGGAATACTTAGGCAATGCTCTCTATTGCTCCTTGTTTCCCTTCTTTTCGAAGACTGTAAATCTTCTTTTTGAAACTGATTTTGGTTTAGAGGTTGAATGCAGGGGTGATGGAATGATGATGAAGGGGGTGCTATTTCCTTGACATAGCGATCATTTTTTCTTTAGGGTTGCTTTCTGTAGGATTTATGGGTCAATGTGATTCCTACAGGATAATTTGTAGGTTTTCAGGGGATCCTATAGGTTTACAGGGGATCCTATAGGAAACACAGTCCCCTTGTAAAAAGAAGGAAAGTAGTGGAAAAAAATGAGAGAAATGGTAGAGTGACGAATGAAAATGAGTGGTGTTAGGTAAACTTGAATCAGGAGAGAGTCAAAGTTGACCAGGTTAAACAGTAATGGTTTTGGGGCACATGGTATTGTGCACCCATGGTATTCTACCCGTGGTATTATATGTAATGGAGCTTATAAAAGGCTGGAAGGACTTCATTGTAATGTAAGACTTGGAGGTGAGAGGTGAAGGCTCACTTGGTCGGATTTGCCATGGTTTTGGCCAATGCTAATGAGATCTTATTAGGTTGGGTTTTTCCCTGAATTTGGGGTTTTCCCGGATAAAAATTTGTGTTTATGTGTTTGTGGTTGTTGTTGGTTATTTTTATATTTGTTTCTCTCAGTAATTCTCCATAATTAATTTTTGTTCTCGGGTAAATTTCTTAACAATTGGTATCAGAGCCAGATATTGGTTTCAAAGGGATTCTTTGATGCCAGGGGTTTATAGTGCCTAATGAGATCAATGCAGCCTTTTCTATAGATCTGGGTCTGGAAAATAATGGTGGAACAATCGTACGTGGAGGAACCTCGAGGAGAATGTTCGGAAGATAGTGCCGTAACTACCAGGGATCGTAGTGCATTTGCGATATTTACCGGTTTGGAACATGCTGACAAATTGTTCAGGATTCATGTGGCTATTTAAAGAACGCCAGCAGAAGAAAATTGTTCATGCGGCTTCAAAAATTGTTCACTTTCTGCTACATGAGGCCACTGGCCCTGGAATCTATGAGGTTCTCGTGGGACTCACAATTGGTCGAGCTCACAGTTGGAGCGGTTTGATAGAAGTTTTTTAGCAAATCAAATTGAGAGAGGATGGATCAGAATCACAACAGCAATAAAAAATAAAGAAAATAGTGAAGTCAAAATTATTGCATGTAAATGGGCATACTACTGTAAGACCTGGTAAGGCATGTGTGCCCCTCAGTGATCACCGATAAAGTCTGGGTTAGACCTAGGTGATAGGGGGGATGTCGAGTTAACAATACCCCGGGTAAAAACTCTGAGGGGGGTAACAGCTAGAGTGAGTGAGATTGTCTCACTTAGCAGGTTTGGCTAGAGTTAGTCAAGGAAGCCCAAGTCAAGTTTAAGGGGGGAATATTGTTAGGTAAACTTGACTCAGGATAAAGTCAAAGTTGACCAAGTTAAATAGTGATGGTTTTGGGGCACATGGTATTGTGCACCCATGGTATTCTACCCGTGGTATTATATGTAATGGAGCTTATCAAAGGCTGGAAGGACTTCATTGTAATGCAAGACCTGGAGGTGAGGGGTGAAGGCTCACTTGGTCGGATTGGCCAGGGTTTTGGCCAATGCTAATGAGATCTTATTAGGGTTGGTTTTTCCTCGAATATGGGGTTTTCTCGGATAAACATTTTTGTTTATGTGTTTATGGTTGTTGCTGGTTATTTTTATATTTGTTTCTCTAAATAATTATCCGTAATTAATTTGTGTTATCGGGTAAATTTCTTAACAAGTGGAAAAATAAAATGTGAGTGAAGTAGGTATCTTGGTGATTCTCCTTCTTGCTGACTTGCAAAAATAGAAATTTTCATGATTTTTCTTGTTTCTTTTTTCTTTATTTTTTCTTTTTTTTTTTAAAACAACTAGGCTACCTCTGAAAGGTTTTCATCCTAGTTGTTTGCCCTGGGCACCTCAAGAGAGGTTTTCACCTAGGGATCTTCTTATTCTCATTTTCTCTCTCTCTCTCTTTTTTTTTTTTATATTGACACTATTGGGCAACCCCAAGAGGTTTTCAACCTAATAGTGGGACTGAGGCGCCTCATGGAGGTTTTCACCTGAACCCTTATTTTTTATTTTTTTTCTCTTAGTGATTTGATGAGGTAGGAGCTAAAACTTGCTATACTATTAGCACTATTTTATTGATATCACTAATGAACTCTTGTCTTGACAAAGGTCTTTTGTAGATTTTCAGTCGATGTCCATTAACAAGTAAAGGAATGGCCTCTTCATCTATGGTTCTAACCTACACTGAACCATTATCATGGCATCATTCTATAACATAAGGTCCTAGCCATCTTGTCCTTAACTTGCCTTTGAAGTATTTATACCTAGAATCATATAATAAAGCCGAATCACCTTCTTGGAATTGATTTTCCTTGATGTTCTTATCATGCCATATCTTCCTCTGTAGTTGAATTACCTCTATATGTAGGAGGGCCTGCATTCTCAACTCATCCAGACCATTCAATTGGAGCAATCCCTCTTTTTGTTCACTATTGAGATCTAGATCTAGTTGGGCTGCCACCCTTAATGTGTTATACTCAAATTCAATGGACAACAAGGCCTTTTTCCCATAGACAAGCTCATAAGGTGTGAATCTAGTGGTGGTCTTCTAGGTGGAGTTATAGGCCCATGTGGCCTCAACTAGTCTATCTGCCCAATCCTTCCTGTTGCTGCTTACCACTTCGGTCAAGATACCCTCCTACACTCTATTGGTCACCTCCACTTTCCCATTATCTTGTGGATGATAGGGAATTCAGGTTATATGCTTGATCTTGTGCTGGTTGAGCAAGTCTTCAATCATGTTGGAGGTAAAATAGCTGCCTTGGTCTGTGACCAACACTCTAGGGTACCCAAATTTGTAGAATATATTCTCCCTTAGAAACTCAGCCACCTTCTCCTTTGTTGCTGCCTTAATTGCCTTGGTTTCAGCCCACTTAGTCAAATAGTCAGCGCATACAATGATGTATTATTTTTCTTGAAAGGAGGGTCAATAGGCGCAATGAATTCCATGCCCCACTTGTCAAATGGCTCGAAAGTCACTTGAGGCTGCAAAGGCATTTCATCTCTTAGGGTAGGCCTTCCCATCCTTTGGCACCGATCACACTGACTAGTATATCTTTCCACATCCTGATGAAGAGTGGGCCAATAATAGCCTACTTGTAACACTTTGAAGGCTATCCTCTTTGCTGCAAAGTGACCTCCACAAGGCCCATCATGACAGGTCAGAAGGATGTCAAATACTTCCTCCTCCCTGACACACCTTCTCAAGATTTAATATGGGCCAAGTTCGAAGAGATTTCCCCCAATCCAACTTAAGGGGGCACTCTTCCTTACAATCTTGCTCTTTTTTTTGGAGGAAAAATTGGATGGGAACTATGCCGATACCAAATAGTTTGCTATGTCAGCAAAGCATGGAGAGAGAATGGAAATAGAAAATAAGTGCTCATCCTGTAACTGGTCATCAACAATTCCTTCTTCACCTGCAGGAAAATTCAATCTGGACAAAAAGTCTGCAACAACATTTTCCTTACCAGGCTTATCAACAATAGTTAGATGAAATTGCTGTAATAAAAGTAACCATCTTATAATCTAAGCATTCACATCTAGTTTATTCATTAAATATTTGGTTACAGCATGGTTAGTATGCACAAATGTTTCATAGCCTATAATATAATGTCTAAATTTGTTCAATGAATGCATAATAGCCCAGAGTTCCTTTTCAGTCACTGTCTAATTTGGTTCACCCTTTGACAGATTCTTACTAATAAAGTAGATAGCATAAGGCAATTTTTCATCTATCTGACCTAGGCTTCTCCTATGGCTTTGTGTGAGGCATCATCATGAATATGAAAGGGGAGGGCCCGATTTTGGCCTTGGAGAATCAGTGCAGTGGTTAACTTGTCCTTTATGGTGTCCAAGGCATCTTTATAACATTTTGACCATATAAACTTAGAGTCCTTGGCCAACAAACCAAATAAAGGAGAGGCCAACTTGCTAAAGTCCTTTATGAACCTTTGGTAGTATCCAGATAACCCTAGGAAACTTCTGACATCTATTTTCTTTCAAGGAGGTGGGACCCTTTGGATGATAGCTATTTTGTTTGGGTACACCTATAGTCCTTGCTAAGATATTGAATAACCTAGCATGGTCCCTACAGTCATCAAGAATTCACATATTTCAACACTGAGATATAGGTTCATTTCAATGCATTTGTGCAGTACTTTTCCTATGTTGGATACAGCCTCTTGAAAATCACAGCCATAATATGTAAAATCATCCATATAAATTTCCACCGCATCATGGACTAACTCGGCGAAAATACTCAGGAATGCTCTCTGGAAAGTGGCATGAGCATTGCATAGGCCAAAAGGAAGGACCCTATAGGAAAAAGTACCCCAAGGACAAGTGAAGGTGGTTTTATCCTGGTCTTCTGAGCTGATTTGGATTTGATTGTACCAGCTAAATCCATCTAGGAAAGAGAAAAAAAATTTCCCTACCAGGCCATCTAGCACTTGGTCAATGAAGGGTAGAGGGAAATGGTACTTCTTTGTGGCTTTGTTCAACTCCCTGTAATTGACACAAATTCTCTACATACTATTTTTATTTGGAGCTAACACCAAAGGAGAGACCCAATCACTGTCGGAGATAGGGTAAATGAATCCTCCATCTAGCAGTTTTTGAAGTTTTTCTTTGACTATATCTTTAAGAGATGGACTCATCCTCCTTTGGGGTTGTTGGACTGGCTTGCAACACTCTTTGATGTATATGTGGTGAGTACACACTAAGGGGTGTACTCCCTTAATTTATTTGTAACTCCAAGCGAAGGTTTCTAGGTTTTCCTTTAGCATGTTGCATAGCTTCTCTTCTTGGAGAGAAGAAATAGATGGATTAATTTTCAAGGTTCTCTTAGGGCCGAATTATATGGTTTTGACATGGAGGGGGTTGAAATATATCAAGAATAGGTCAATTGGATGATTATTTTGGGTTTCATTTACTACATCTTCTAAGGGCAATGTACTGGGAGTTGGACTTTGGAGTAGGTGTTCAATCAAATCATCCTCGTCCTGTTGTCCTCCTCCCAGGGTTTTTTATAATGTATAAAGTTGGGAAGAATAAAATTCATCTTCTTCCTCCTCCTCCAACCATAACGGTAAATCATTCTCTAGAGATGGTTGAGCAAGAGCATATAGGACTAACTGCTTGGACATATGCCCATTCTTGATGGTGATATTCCCAGCTTTGCAACTGATGTAAGCATCGGCAGTGGCCAGCCATGGTCTCCCAAGGATGAGAGGGTAACCAGTAAGCTTAGCCTTAGGCTGGAGAACTAGAAAATCTGTAGTGTACTCCCAAGAGTTAATGGAGACCATCACATCCTCCATAATCCCCTTAGGGATTACTGTGGAGCGGTCTGCAAGTTGCATAATTGTTGTGTTATTTCTCAATGAACCTTAGAGGTTTAGATTGAGCATGGTGTCCTTGGTCATCACATTAATGGCATCCCTAAGATCGATCAAATTGTGTGGGATAATGGTGCCATTGATGTGCACATCTACTACAGGGTTTCCAGGGTCCAAATATTTTGGACAGATTACCTACCCCAACATCAAGTCAGACAGTTGTCCAATGACATTAATGGTAGGGTCATCCCTTCTTCACTTCCCTAGATGCTTGAATCACTTCTCCTTAATCAACTTATTGTAAATAGTAACATCTTTTATTTCTTGGAGAAGTGGAATCTTTACACATAGATTTTTCAGTTCTCCCAGGAGTTTAGTCTCTTTTGGGGTAGGCTAGAGTGGTTGGGTTAATCTCTCAGGAAAGGGTGGATTCACTTTAATAATTATTTCCTCTCTTTCTTCCTCAACCTCCCTAGGTGGATGTGGAGGTTGGTTATCTGGAAGAACTATCTCAAATCTCAGGTTAATCTCCTGGATTTCCACAGCATAAGTTGGATATGGTGTCTCTCCACTTCATACTTGCTCAGCCTATCTGTTGTTCGGGTTTGGATTTGGATGGGTAGGCATCCGAGGTTGCTTGGGTGGAGAAGAGTGTAGCAGTTGTGGTTGGGCAGGTTGTGGATGCAAAAAAGATAGAGCATTGTTGTATTGGGGCCTCCACCCATGGGGCAGTGCATTCCACTGAGATTGTGGCAGGGCACATGGTTGAAATGATTGGCTGGTTGGTTGGGAATGATACTGAGATACAAAGGACCAAGGAGGGGGTGTAGACCAGGAAGGATGAGCAGGGGGTCCCCAAGAAGGTATGACTATGGTTTGGTTGGGGTTTTAATATGCATGGGATAGCCCTTACATGCCATGTTGTTATGGTCTAGGCCCATGAGGTCTCCTTTTGTTTATGTAGTGGAGCTGCTCAGTGACCCCTTCAGCTCCTTGATATACATATTTGAGTCTAGGAAAAGAAGGGCACTTGTCTATGGAGTGGTTTTCTTCACAGACTGAGCAAATTTCAATTAATTCAATGGACATTAATTGCTAGGATGTCTCCTGGTGCATCTGGGACAAAGCATGGCCAAGGCTCTCTTTTCTTCCTTTTGCTTTCTCTTAATGTGCATAGCGTCCATTTGCAAGGCAAGGGTTTCCAGCATCTCAATTTTGAAATCTTCTAGCATGTTTCCAATTTCACTCTTGATGGATGAGTTGGAAGAGGATGTAATGACCATAGGTTGACTACCCCTACTCTTTTTCCTAGCTGCCCTAGAATGGTTTCTAAAGACAGTCTTGATATCATCATAGGGTAATCAGTAGATATGTACTCGTACTAACAATTGTAGAGTATCTAGAAGATCTTCCCTTACTCCCCTAATCAGGACCAGCTTTAGTGACTCAGGGTCAAGTGTGCACTATCCCTTTTGTAACTAAGCTAGAATCTTTCTTTGCAATCCACTTGGGATTCATCATTGCCTATGGTCACCCTGAAAATTTCCTCTTAAGTATCCTTTGACTAACAGTAGTCTTGATATTTGTTGTTAAAGGATTGCTACATCTGAGCCCATGTTTTGATGCTATCCCCATGTAAACCCATGAACTAGCCCAATGCTGCATCCTTGAGGGTAAATGGAAATAGTTTTAACCTCTACTGATGATCTGTATAGCCATAGGTTCGGCATATAACAACAAACTCAAATAGGAAAGTGTCGGGGTATTCTGTGGTCAAGCCATGTAAATGAGGTAGGGTAGAGGGGCTTATATCTTTCATGTTAGTGTCCCGACTGGTTTCCCTTATGGGGAAGGCCCTCAACTCTCTCTCTATTCCCTTTGTCATTTATGTTTTCAGCCATTGGTTTAGTAAAAAAAAATTCTTCTTATTCTCTCCCTGTAGGTTCTTCAAATATGTCAGGTTTCTCACCTAAGGGTTCCTCTAGTTCAAAACCACTAAATAAGTGGGAAGGTTGGTTGTTGGATGCAGTGGGGGTATTTGGAATTTTTTTTTCTAAGTTATCCCTATTCCTGCGAGGCATGAAAGGAAATGTTTTTAGTTTGGCTTTGTGTTCTTTTTCAAACTTGGAAAGTACTTTGAAGAATTGAAATTGTTGTTTGAATGAAAAATACTGAATGAAGGAAAAAGCTACTTGCTAAATTGAATTCTTACTTGCAAAATGGAAGGGAAAGTAGAAAATGAAAAATAAAATAAAATAAAAGGAAGAAACTAAATTACTTTTGCATAAATAAACTAATGGCAGAATATTGGAGACAAGAAATAGAAGAAAAGAAAGCAGTAATCACATTTTACTCAGACACCTCCCCAGCAACTATGCTAGAAATTGATGAGCACTAGTATTGCAGCAAGAATGCTACAACTCCTGGGCTACCATATTTACTTTCTCAACCCGAGGTTCGTACAAACTTGGAGGTGACAGTGCTGTATACACAAGTAAAAGTGATGGTTCTTCCTGTTGTCACTATTCAGTTGGCGAGAGACCACTGGGGTTTTCAAGCCAGAATTCGATGGAGTGAGAATAATCTTGATTTCTTGATGGAATAAAGGTAAATCCAATCTAAGAGAGAGCTACTCTACTGCAATAAGGGAGAAGATTGAAATTCAATGCTAAATCACACCATTTCCTAATTAACCACTAAGAAACTATGCTTTGCAGAAATGCTAAATCAACATAACCAAATGCTACTATCTAATTTATAGAAGTAAGAAGCATCAAACATCATTAATGTGCAAATGAAGAGATTGAACTAAATCTGTTTTTGCCTTTTCGTCTTTTCATGCAAAATTAGGTACGCAAACCAATTTCTTTTGGTGATGTGGCAGGTGAATTAAGGATTTTAGAGGATCGCTAGAAGGGTTAGGAGATGGTCGGATGGTGTCGGGGACCATTGGGAGGATTTTGGTGTCTTCCTAGAGGTTTTCCCTCAATTCGGCGTCAAAACAAGCCATTTCAGGAAAACCTATAGGATGTACTAGAAACCTACAAGATACAGCCGAGAGAAAAATGTTAGGTGTTGGAGGTGATGGAAAGCTTAGGAAAGGTGGTTGATGGGTGAAATGGAGTGGGAGAATGTCCAGGATCACTTAGAAGTCAACAAAAAAGATAGGAGATGGTTGGATTTGCTCAATGTGCTAGGAATAATTTCTACGAAAAATTATGAAAACTAGTGGAGGTGATGGTGAAAACAAGGGATGGATATGGTGGATGGAGTGGAAGGTGGATGCTGGCTATGAAGTCTTTGTCTCCTCCTAAATCACTTGCTATGCATAGAACATGTATATTTTCCAAAAGCTATGTAAACAAGAAACATTCTCATAAACTAGAAAAGCAGAATTAATGAACTGATTGCTTACATTATGCATGAGGAAAGTTACTGAAAGGAATGAAAGCTTGAATGAGATCTACTACAAAAATTAAGATGAAAAATATGACAATGGAGTCCTACTTTTAAAAAATGACCAAACATTAATTTAAAGACAACAAACTCCAAATATTATAAAAGAAATAGAAATATGTGTTTTTGCGGTTGTTTAAGGGTCCCTTCCTTAAGTCATGGTCCCAAAGGGAGGAAGTGAGGCCAAGACACCTCCTGGAAACCTCGCGGTGCTCCTTTTATCCCTTCTAACCTGCTACTGGAGTAAGGCACAAATGGAAGCAAACTAATAAACAAACTATCCAATCTACACTACTTGCAATGGGAATGCATCTAAAAGGAAATTAACAATGAAGCTATGAAACTACACTAAACATACATATACAGGAAAGAGGAGCCCTGGCTGCTAGGGTTGGGCCCTAACCCAAGAGTTTCAGCCCTATGAGTAAACTCAGTGATGGCTCAAAACAAAACTCATTCTTATTACCAAAACATAAAATTACATCAATAAAACTTTCACAATTCTAGAGCTAAAAAATAGCTTAGAGTCTTACAACCAAAATCTGAAATGTAATGAGGTGTTAGGCCTCTCTACTTATACAATTGAAGTCCCCAACAACTTCCTTAAAATCAAGGAGGCTCAGCTCCTGAACTCGAGATAAACTAGCTCTTTGTCTCTCACTTGCTCGGTTGCCTTCTAATCCTCATGGCTTGGCTGCTTGCACTTTGAGCTGGTGTGATGGATGGAGGAATATTCGAATGGGGGATAAGTAAATCAAGAGGATTTACCTGCTACAATCCCTCTCCCTTGTCCCATTCTAGTTTTAACCTTAGTGTTTGCAAAAATTCCTTGATTTTCTCCTTCAATCTTGCATTCAATGCATATTAGTCCACTAGGCATAATATCCAACTCTAACTCATCTCGTAAACAAAATATAATAAAAATCATGTAATAAGTTGTGAGAAAAGTTGGTTTGACTAAGCTAGGAGGTTAATTAAGGCTCATATAATTACCCAATGATGAGGCTCATCGTCACCCCCCTACTGAAAGTGTTTCTCATCCTCTGAGCAACTCAATCAACATCCATATCCTTCATAGTTTTAGTGGCCTCCCTAACATCCCATGCCTCTGTTATGGTTTCCTCTTCTTGTTCATAGAAGCATGTTTTCCTTTTTACCTCCTCCCACTACCTCTTTTCTTCTTCTTCCTTCCTTCCTTCCTTCTAGAATTCCTAAGAGTAGTGGTGGACTGAGTTTCAGGCCATTCCAATTAACTTTTAGCCTTTGCATAGATTGCTTGTACATAGGTGTCTTGTTTAGTGCTTCTCTCAATCTTTGAGGAGAGTGGTATTCTCTTATCTTTAAGTTGTATGGTAATGTGTTCCATCTCCTTAGGCAAGCAGGTATGTTATCATCCCCTAATATCCTAAACATGTCCTCAAAATGTCAAATTTCTTTCTCTTGGGTAGCAAGGTATATAGGTGCAAGCTGATTTGAAATCAAATTATGGGTATTGATGAGGGTGATGGGATTTGGCTGTTCAAATCTGATCATAGGAGGTTCAGTTTGCTCTCTTGCCAATATCTTCTTCATCTCTGCAGCCCTTGACTTCTCCTGGTTCATCCATGATGCCAAAGCCATCAACTGTAAATCTCCTAGCTTGGCATTAGGTTCCCATACATTCATGTCTATTAAGGCCACATTGTGCAAATAAAACTTAGACATCTTGGCCCTATCTTCTAGTGTGCTATGATCACAAAGATCAATGAACTTCCTGTTGTCCTGAAATGGCTTGGTGCCTCTCTGTGCTAGGGTCTTGATCTGGAACTACAACCATTTTTCCTTGAGGTGTAGGGCATAAGACTTAGTTGGCATCCTACACTGTATTTCTTCCAAAGAGATACTGGCCATACACGCCTATTGATTCTCTCTTTCCTGCAGTTGTCCTCTCAACCATGCATTTTCTGTCTCTAGTTGATTTTTCATTATGGCCTCTCTGTCTCTCAAGCTACTTAGATATCTGCCTGTCTCCTTGACCTTTTCCTCCATGTCCCCAATGTCTTTCACCCCCTTGGATTTGGTGATATGTATCCATCGGTGAGTTCTGGCTCTCTCCTTCTCAAGCTTGAATAATAGTGGAATAACAAATTTTTTAGGTATGACACTGCCTCCTTCAATAAACCTGTAGTAGGAGTCAATGTTAGGTTGGGGCTAGGTTCTTTTAACTCTCAGTCCTCTTCTTTAGTTTCTTATTGTTTTGCTACCTCCCTTTCCAATTTTTGTCTCCTGTAGGTTCAGTAGAGTATCTTGTAGGACTTCTTCTACTTCCTGTAGATTCTACAGTGTATCCTGTAGGATTTCTTTTCCTTTGGAGGATGTTAATCTAGTCATATCTCTCTCACATAGGTGATAGGAGACTTAAGGGAAGGCATTTTATCCTTTTGTTTAGGTGAGTCTTCAATCACAATGGGAATTTTGGTTGGTGTTTGGGGTTTCCCCTACCTTATTCTTGTGGTTTTCCTTGTCCTGAAATATAAGGGGGCCTGCCTCTGTCTTTTGCCTTTTTGCTTGATGGGAGTGCTAAGAGCAGTGAGGCCACCTATTGCCTCTCTCTCAGTGGGTTCTGGAGACATTCTAGGTGACTCCTCCTTATTTTTTCCCCCTCTTTTCCATTTCTTTCTTCACATATGTCTTTCATTTCTTCTTCCTCTTGTAGATCCTCATCATCTTTATCAATTTCCTCCTGAATATCCTCCTCTGTTTCTTCATCATCCTCCTTTTGTTTCTCCTCTTCTTCTTCATCCTCCTCATTTTATTCTGTTTCATCTCCTTCTTCATCCATCTCATCTAACCTCTTTCTATTTCTTCTTCTTCCTGCTCTACTTCTTCTTCCTCTACTTTAGTCTCTTCCTCTTCCTCTTCACTGACAGTAGGACTGACATCACATGTGAGAGCTTTGATGTCTTCCTCTGCCTGCATGTCTCTGAAAATTGACCATGTTATAGGAGTTCTGAGGTTTTTTAGGGAATATTCTATAAGGATTCTAATTAACCCATGGTGAGATAACTGTTGGGAATTTCCCTCTTGCACTTTGATGCTTGAGTCTATTAGTGATTGCAGCAGGAAGTATGGTATGTTGAGCCTGTGGTGAGGGGGTGTTTCTGCTCCAAATCTCAATTCTTCAAGAAGCCTAAAATGATAGCCATAGACCACACTATACCTACCCTCACATGAAATGTATTTGATCAGTTGGTAGCTTACCTCATTCCAAGGATATGGCAGACTTTCTCTCCTTACCCCATTTTTGTCCTCAGTGGGTTCCTCACCTTCTAAAAATAATTTCCTTTTGGAAAACTATCTATCTCTTTGGTCTTCCTTCCTCCATGGTCCTCCTATGGGAAGTTTTGTAACTCTATTGATGAGCTCAAGGGTGAGTTCTATGTAGAGGACTCTTACAAAAATAGTGGCATGGACTCTAGTGAGTGGAACGAGGGAGAGAGAAAAATCTCGGGCCACCTCATCATCATACCCCTTGAATTTTTCAAAAAACCCCATCCAATTATGACTTGTGAATATTTCTAGTACCTAAGGGTGTTGTTGGATTCTCACAGCATTTGTGGGCTCCCTCTTATTAATCCCTCCTGTCATCTTGATTCATGAGGTTTTGAGGAGATGAGATGGTTGATACAATGCAGAAAAAATCTAAGATGACTGTGTGGACAATTCTCTTGCATAGTTGCCAAATTCACTCAAACTAGAGGATTTTTTATCAATTTACTTGGAAAGAGGAATGTAATTACAAAGCCTACCTCTTCATAATGTTTGTTGTGGTCAACCATCGATATTTCCCCTCTGAAACTCCTCTCACCTATCCTGTACACTGTCTCTGTGTATCCTATAGGAATTCCTATGCACGATCCTGTAGGAATTCCTGTGCAATCTTGTAGGAATTCCTATGCAGTAAAATAATCGAATTTCTATTTTTGTAGGTTTCTTGGGTATGAGAGTGACCTGTAAGAGTGAGCCTCAAAGAAGTGAATTCATGAATGCATGGGGACGATGATTATTTTGTTTTATGGTCATTTGGGGTGAGGTGGTGTGCTGGCAGCAGAGGTATGCTTCCATTTTTTGACGTTGGTCCCCACTACCACTTCATCACTTCTCACTCCTCCTAATTAGCTCCCACCTTATGCATCTGTAGCTTTGAATACTTTTTCCCTTCTCCTTCTCTATTTTTGAGTTGATTGTTGCCACATGTTGGAGAAAACACTGTTTTGTCTTTGTTGACTAAGCGAAGGTGGCCAAGGTAACTAGCCACCTTTTCGCTTATAAACCAACTTACTCGTAACCTTTACATTTTTTTGACTACATGATGCATATGAGAGAGTGAGCGGGATACTTACCTGTGGTGCCAATACCTTGCTGTAGTTTTTGAAGACCAAAGGTGCTTGCTGTGTGTATCGGTTGCATGTTATTCTTCTTCCCTTCTTGTTGCTTTCTCATGATCCCTTTGTTTGTGGAGGTACTTGTTGTTGAATATGGTGGTGGTGCTACTACTTTGAAGCTCCTTATACCCTTGGATCATCATAATGGAGGCCTGCTGCTATTAGATTTGTATTCTATGGGATAGGTTGCTACAGTATTTCCTATAGGATGTCTTGCAGCTACTTCTCCCTCAGAACTCTTAATCATACACTTTTCTGGGGTTGTGAGGATGGTGGCATGGATGGAGAGAGACTAGGAGTGTGGAAAATGAGGAATACTTAGGTGATTCTCTCTATTTCTCCCAGTTTCCCTTCTTTTCAAAGACTGTCATTTTTTTTTTGAAACTGATTTTGTTTTTAAGGGTGAATGCAGGGGTGATGGAATGATGATGAAGGGGGTGTTATTTCATTGACATATCAGGTCATTTTTCTTTAAGGTTGCTTCCTATAGGATTTCTGGGTCACTATGATTCCTACAGGATCATCCTATAGGTTTTTAGGGGATCCTGTAGGTTTATAGGGGATCTTGTAGAAAAAACATTCCCATTGTAAACTGAAGGAAGGTAGTGGAAAAAAAATGAGAGAAATGGTAGAGTGATGAATGAAAATGAGTGGAAAAATAAAATGTGAGTGAAATAGGTATCTTGGTGATCCTCCTTTGTTCTCTAATCATCCTTCTTGCTAGCTTGCAAAAATATAAATTTTCATGATTTTTCTCCTTTCTTTTTTCTTTCTTTTTCCTTTTTTTTTGAAAACAATTAGGCCACCTCTGAGAGGTTTTCATCCTAGTTATCTTCCCTAGGCTTATCAAGAGAGGTTTTCACCCAGGGATATTTTTATTCTCTTTTTTTCTCCTTTTTTTTTATATTGACACTATTGGGCTACCCCAAGAGGTTTTCAACCTAATAGTGGGACTGAGGTGCCTCATAGAGGTTTTCACCTGAGCCCTTATTTTTGTTTTCTCTCAGTGATTTGGTGAGGCAAGAGCTGAAAATTGTTCCACTATCATCATTGTTTTATTGATATCATCAATGAACTCTTGTCTTGACAAAGGTCTTTTGTAGATTTTCAATCGGTGTCCATTAACAAGTAAAGGAATGGCCTCTTCATCTATGGTTATAACCTGAACTAGACCATTATCATGGCATCTTTCTACAACATAAGGTCCTAGCCATCTTGTCCTTAACTCGCCCTTGAAGTCTTTATACCTAGAATCATATAACAAAGCCCAATCACCTTCTTGTAATTACTTTTCCTTGATGTTCTTATCATGCCATATCTACCTCTACAGTTGAGTTACCTTTGTATGTAGGAGGGTCTGCATTTTGAACTCATCCAAACCATTCAACTGGAGCAATCTCTATTTTTGTGCATCGCTGAGATCTAGATCTAGTTGGGCTTCCATCCTTAATGTGTTATACTCAATTTCAATGGACAACAAGGCCTTTTTCCCATAGACCATCTCATAGGGTGTGAATGCAGTGGTGGTCTTCGAGGTGGTGTTATAGGCCCACGTGGCCTCAACTAGTCTATCTACCCAATCCTCCCTACTGATGCTTACTAATTTTTTCAAGATGCCCTCCAGTGCTCTATTGGTCACCTCCACTTTTGCATTAGCTTGTGGATGATAGGGAGTGGAGATTCTATGATTGATCTTGTGCTAGTTGAGCAAGTATTCAAACATGTTGGAGGTAAGCTGGATGCCTTGGTTTGTAACTAGCTCTCTAGGGTGCCCAAATTTGTAGAATACATTCTCCCTTAGGAGCTCAACCACCTTCTCCTCTGTTGCTGCCTTAACTCCCTTGGTTTCAGCCCACTTAGGCAAATACTCAGTGCATACAATGATGTATTGTTTTATCTTGGAAGGAGGGTCAATAGGCCCAATGAAGTAAATGCCCCACTTGTCAAATGGTTCGAAAGTCACTTGAGGCTGGAGAGGAATTTCATATCTTGGAGTAGGCCTTCCCATTCTTTAGCACCGATCGCATTGACTAGTATATATTTTCACATCCTGATGGAGACTGGGCCAATAATAGCTTGCTTGTAAAACTTTGAATGCTATCCTCTTTGCTGCAAAGTGACCTCCACAAGGCCCATCATGACAGGTTAGAAATATGTTAAAGACTTCCTCCTCCCTGACCCATCTTCTCAAGATTTGATATGGGCCAAGTTTGAAGAGATTTTCCCCAATCCAAGTGAACGGGGCACTCTTCCTTACTGTCTTGCTCTTTTCTTTGAAGGACAAGTTGGGTGGGAACTGTGTTGATACCAAATAGTTTTCTATGTCAGTAAACCATGGAGAGAGAATTGAAATAGAAAATAAGTGCTCATTCGGTAACTGGTCATCAACCATTCCTTCTTCACCTGCAGGAAAATTCAATCTGGAAAAAAAGTCTGCAACAACATTTTCCTTACCAGGCTTATCAACAATAGTTAGATCAAACTGTTGTAATAAAAGTAACCATCTTATAATCCGAGCATTCACATCTAGTTTATTCATTAAATATTTGATTGCAGCATGGTCAGTATGCACAAATGTTTGATAGCATGTAATATAATGCCTAAATTTGTTCAATGAATGCACAACATCCAGGAGTTCCTTTTCAGTCACTGTGTAATTTAGTTCAGCCTTTGAAAGATTCTTAATGATAATGTAGATAACATAAGACAAATTTTCATCTATCTAAGCTAGGGTTGCTCCTATGGCTTTGTGTGAGGCATCAGCAAGAATATGAAAGGGGACGGCCCAATTTGGGCCTCGGAGAATTGGTGCAGTGGTTAACTTGTCCTTTAGGTTGTCTAATGCATCTTGACAACATTTTGACCATATAAACTCAAAGTCCTTGGCGAACAAACCAAATAAAGGAGAGGCCAACTTGCTGAAGTCCTTTATGAACCTTTGGTAGTATCCAGCTAACCCTAGGAAACTTGTGACATCTCTATGCTTTTGATGAGGTGGGACCCTTTGGATGATAGCTATTTTGTTCAGGTCCACTTGCAATCCTTGCTGAGATATTGAATGACCTAGCATGGTCCCTGCAGTCATTAAGAATTCACACTTTTTGGGACTAAGAGACACATTCATTTCAATGCATTCGTGCAGTACTTTGCCTAGGTTGGAGAGAGCCTCTTGAAAATCACAACCATAAGATGTAAAATCATCCATATAAATTTCCACTGCATCATGGACTAACTAGGCAAAAACACTCAGGACTACTCTTTGGAAAGTGGTAGGAGCATTGCATAGGCCGAAAGGAAGGACCCTATAGGAAAAATTACCCCAAGGACAAGTGGTGGTTTTATCTTGGTCTTCCGGGCTAATCTGGATTTGGTTGTACCCACTAAATCCATCTAGGAAAGAGAAATTTTTTTTGCCTACTAGGCTATTTAGCACTTGGTCAATGAAGGGTAGAGTGAAATGGTCCTTGTTTGTGGCTTTGTTCAACTCCTTGTAATCGACACAAATTCTCCACTTATGATTTTTCTTTGGAACTAACTCCAAAAGAGAGACCCACTCACTATTGGAGATAGGGTAAATGAATCCTGCATCTAGTAGTTTTTACAGTTCTTCTTTGAATATATCTTTTATAGTTGGATTCATCCTCCTTTGGGGTTGCCAGACTAGTTTGCAACCCTCTTGGATGTATATGTGGTGAGTACACACTGAGGGGTGTACTCCCTTCATTTCTTTGTAACTCGAAGCGAAGGCTTCTATATTTTTCTTTAGCATGTTGCATAGCTTCTCTTCTTGGAGAGAAGAAAGACATGGATTGATTTTCAAGGTTCTCTCAGGGCCAAATTCTATGTTTTTGACACAGAGGGGGTTGGAATCGGCCAAGAATAGGTCAATTGGATGATTGTTCTGGGTTTCCTTTACTACATCTTCTAAGGGCAATGTATTGGGAGTTGGACTTTGGAGTAGGTTTTCAATCAAATCATCCTCGTCCTGTTGTCCTCCTCCCAGGGTTGTTTATAAAGTATAAAGTTGGGTGGAATAAACTTCATCTTCTTCCTTCTCATCCAACCATAAAACTAAATCATGCTCTAGATATGACTGAGCAGGAGGGTACAAGACTAACTTCTTAGACATATGCCCATTCTTTATGGTCATAATTCCAGCTCTGCAACTAATGTAAGCATCGACAGTGGTGAACCATGGTTTCCCAAGGATGAGATCGTAACCAGTAAGCTTAGCCTTAGGCTAGAGAACTAGGAAATCTGTGGGGTACTCCCAAGAGTCAATGGAGACCATCACATCCTCCACAATCCCCTCAGGGGTTATTGTGGAGCAATTTGCAAGTTGCAGAACTGTTGTGGTCTTCCTCAATGAACCTTGGAGGTTGAGCTTGAGCATGGTGTCCGTGGTCATCACATTGATGGCAGCCCCAAGCTCAATCAAAGTGTGTGGGGCAATGGTGCCATTGATGTGCACATCCACTACAAGGCTTCCAAGGTCCAAATATTTTGGACAAATTACCTGCCTTAGCATCAAGTCGGAAAAATGTCCAATGACATTAATGGTAGGGGAATCCCTTCTTTGGCTCCCTAGATGCTTGAAGCACATCTCCTTAATCAACTTACAATAAATAGGAACATCTTTTATTGCTTGGAGAAGTGGAATCTTTACACACAGATTTTTCAATTCTCCCAAGAGTTCGGTCTCTTCTCGGGTAGGCTAGAGTGGTTGGGTTAATCTCTCAGGAAAGTGTGGATTCACTTTAAGAATGATTTCCTCTCTTTCTTCCTCAACCTCCCTATGTGGAGGTGGAGGTTGGTTATCCAAGAGAACTCTCCTAGATCTCAGGTTAATATCCTCGATTTCCACATCATAAGGTGGATATGATGTCTTTCCACTATATACTTGCGGAGCCTGTCTGTTGTTCAGGTTCAGATTTGCTAGGTAGGTATCTAGGGTTTCTTGGGTGGAGAAGAGTGTAGAAGCTGTGGTTGGGTAGGTGGTGGAGGCAATAAAGATGGAGCATTGTTGTATTGGGACCCCCGCCCCTTGGGCGGTGCATTCCACTCAGGTTGCGGTGGAGCATATGGTTGAAATGACTAGCTGGCTTGTTGGGAGTGATATTGAGATGCAAAATACCAAGCAGGGGGAGTAGACCAGGAAGGGTGAGTAGGGAGTCCCTAGAAGGTATGATTGTGGTTTGGTTGGGGTTGTAATATGCATGGGACGACCCTTGCATGCCCTGCTGGTATGGTCTAGGCCCATGAGGTCTCCTTTGGTTTATGTAGCAAAGCTGTCAGTGACCCCTTCAGCTCCTTGATATATAGCTCTGAGTCCAGGAAAAGAAGGGAACTTGTCTGTGGAGTGGTTTTCTTCACATACTAGGAAAATTTCAATAGAATTCAATGGACATTCATTCCTAGGATGCCTCCTGGTGCATCTAGGACAATAAATGGCCAAGGATCTCTCTGCTTCCTCCTGCTTTCTCTTAATGTGCATAGTGTCCATTTGCAAGACAAGGCTTTGCAACAACTCACTTTTGAAATCTTCTAGCATGTTTCGAATTTCACTCTTAATGGATGAGTTGGAAGAGGATGTACTGACCATAGGTTAACTACCCCAACCCTTTTTCCTAACTTCCCTAGAATGGTTTCCAAAGACAGTCTTGATATCCTCATAGGGTAATTGGTAGATATCTCTTCCTGCTAACAAGTCTAGGGTATCCAGAAGATCTACCCTTACTCCCCTAAGCAGGACTAGCTTTAGTGACTCAAGGTCAAGTGTGCACCTCGCCCTTTTGTAACTATGTTGGAATCTTTCTTCATAATCCTCTAGGAATTCGTCATTGCCTATGGTCATCCTAAAAATTTCCTCTTTAGTATCCTTTGACCGATAGTAGTCTCGATATTTGTTGTTAAAGGTTTGTTACATCTAAGCCCAAGTTTTGATGTTATCCCAGGTAAACCCATGAACTGGGACAATGTTGCATCCTTAAGGGTAGATGGAAATAGTTTTAACTTCTGCTCATCATTTGTATAGTTAGAGGTTCAACATATAACAACAAAATAAAATAGGATAGTGTCGAGGTCTTGTGTGGTCAAGCCATGGAAACGGGGTAGGGCAGAGTAGCTTATATTTTTCATCTTAGTGTCCCCATTGGTTTCCCTGGTGGGGAAGGCACCCTCAACTCTCTCTCTCTATTTCCTCTATCATTTCTAGTTTCAGCCATTGGTTTAGTAGGAATGGGTTCTTCTTCTTCTTCTTCTTCCCCTGTAGGTTCTTAAAACATGTTAGGTTTCTCACCTAAGGGTTCATCCAATTCATAGCCACTGAAGAAGAGGGAAGGTTGGCTATTGGATATAGTGGGGGTATTTGGCAAAAATTTTCTTAACTTATCCCTATTCCTGCAAGGCATGAAAAGAAATGTTTTTGTTTTGGTTTTATGATTTTTTCAAACTTGGAAAGTACTTTGCAGAATTGAAATTGCTGATTGAATGAAAACTACTAAATGAATGAAAAAGCTACTTGCTGAATTGAAATATTACATGCAAAATGGAAGGGAAAGCAGAAAATGGAAACTAAAATAAAAAATGGAAACAACTAAATTACTTGTGCAGAAATAAACTAATGGCAGAATATTGGAGACAAGAAATAGAAGAAAAGAAAGTAGTAATCACATTTTACTCAGACACTTCCTCGGCAATGGCAACAAAAAGTGATGAGCACCATTATTACAACAAGAATGTTGTAACTCCTGGGCTACCAACTTTACTTTATCAACCCCGGGTTCATACCAACTTGAGGTGACAGTGTTGTATACACAAGTAAAAGTGATGGTTTTGCCTGTTGTCACTATTTAGTTGGCGAGAGACCATTGGGGTTTTCAAGCCAGACTTCTATGGAGTTAGAAGAAGCTTGATTTCCTTATGGAAGAAAGGTAAATATACTCTAAGAGAGAGCTACTCTACTGCAATAAGGGAGAAGACCAAAATTCAATGCTAAATCACACCATTTCCTAATTAAATGCTAAGAAACTATGCTTTAGAGAAATGCTAAATCAACATGAACCAAATGCTACTATCTAAGTTATAGAAGTAAGAAGCATCAAACATCACTAATGTGCAAGTAAATAGACTAAAATAAATTTGTTTTTTCCTTTTTGTCTTTTCATGGAAAATCTAGTATGCAAACTAATTTCTTTTGGTGATGTGGCAGGTGAATTAAGGATGTTTGAGGATGGCTAGAAGGGTTAATATATGGTTGGATGGTGTGGGGGACCCTTGGGAGGCATTTGGTGACTTCCTATAGGTTTTCCCTCAATTCGGCCTCAAAACAAGCCATTTCAGGAAAACCTATAAGATGTACTAGAAACCTATAGGATTCCTTGTAACCCTATGGGATACAATCGAGAGAAAAATGTGAGGTGTTGGAGGTGATGGAAGGCTTAGGAAAGGTGTTTGATGGGTGGAGTTGAGTGGGAGAGGGTATAGGATCACTAAGAAGTCAACAACAAAGATAGGAGATGGGTGGATTTGCTCAATGTGCTTGGAAGAATTCCTATGAAAAATGATGAAAACTAGTGGAGGTGATGGTGAAAACAAGGGATGGCTAAGGTGGATGGAGTGGAAGGTGGCTGCTGGCTATGAAGTCTTTGTATCCTCCTGAAGCACCTGCTTTTCTTAAATCATGTATATTTTCCAAAAAACTATGTAAACAAGAAACATTCTCATAAACTAGAAAATCAGAATTAATGAATTCACTGCCTACATTAGGCATGAGGAAAGTTTCTAAAAGGAATGAAAGCATGGATGAGATCTACTGCAAAAATGAAGATGAAAAAGATGACAATGGAGACCTACTTTGCAAAACTAACGAAACACTAATTTAAAGACAGAAAACTCCAAAGCTTATAAAAGAAATAGAAATTTGTGTTTTTGGGGTTGTTTAAGGGTCCCTTCCTCAAGTCATGATCCCAGAGGGAGGAAGTGAGGCTGAGATACTTGCTAGAAACCTTGTGGTGCTCCTTTTATCCTTTCTAACCTGTTCATAGAGTAAGGCACAAATGGAAGCAAATTAATAAACAACCAATCCAATCTAAACTACTTGCAATGGGAATGCATCTAAAACCAAATTAACAATGAAGTTATGAAACTACACTAAACATACATATACAAGAAAGAGGAGCCTTGGTTGCTAGGGTTGGGCCCTAACCCAGGAGCTTCATCCCTCTAAGTTAACTCAGTTCTAGCTCAAATCAAAACTCATTCTTATTACCAAAACAAAAAATTACACCAACAAAACTTTCACAAGTTTGGAGCTTGAAAATAGCTTAGAGTTTTAAAACCAAAATCTGAATCATAATGAGGCTCTAGGCCTCTCTACTTATACAACTGAATTCCCCATTGAATTCCTTAAAATTAAGGAGGTTCAGCTCCCGAACTCGAGATAAACTAGCTCTTTGTCTCTCACTTGCTCGGCTACCTTCTAATCCTCATGGCTTGGCTGCTTGCACTCTGAGCTGGTGTTATGTGTTAGCGCTCGAATCTGCCTCAGGTTGGGGAAGGCAAAACTCAAGGCAACATCAAACCAAGCTCAGCCTCGTAGCTAGCCCTACGAGGACAGGAGAGAGCTCTCTCCGGGTCTATCTCGGCAAAACGTCTTCAAATGGGATGAGATGAATCAAAATTAATATTGATTTTAGGCTAGTAAAGAGATAGGAAAGTTTGATTTAGATTTTTGAGTTTTTTGATGGAGAAACGGGAAAACCAATTTTGGGTCCGGGGATAAGGCCAGATCTTTGCAGAATTCGAGTTGGGGTGAGGTAGGCAGTAGTTTTGATGCCTTTGATCAGATGTATGGATGGATTAGAATGACAAGGAGCTAAAGAGGGCAAGGGAGAACATGGATCCTCTCCAAACTGGCGAAAACATGTAAAAATAAACAAATTTAAAGGAAGAGCACTGTAAACAATGATTTCAACCTCATCTACTCATTCATTTAGTTTCAGAAGCATAAGAAGGGAATGGCATACATTAAACATGATTAAACTTACAATAACTGAGAGATAACACCATCAAGAACTGAAAACCACAAGAATCCCAACAGGTGCTGCAAAACCTCTGATCTTTCCTTAGCCAAAATATGAAAAATATGTACAATAGTGTGCCAAAATCTTCCCAAGAGTCCAACCCTTGCTACTGACAGAAAATTTACATATATAGATCAAGCCAACCCATTCCCTAACCTCTAGGGGTCGAGCTCCTCCTTCTAGGAGCAGTTTGAACAAATTCTAAACATGGAGCAAGAATCTAGGTGACTAAAACAACCTGCCTCTAAAAAGAAGGAAACTGATTCATTACATCAAATTTTGCTATTTTATGAATGAATCATCTAGAATATGGTAAATAAGTGCCAATTTTACATCATGTACATCAAATAATATCAAGATGGGTCAAAAATCACATCAATAAGTGAAACTGGTGAAAACTGGATTAAATCCTGAGCTGGAGGAATAAAATTTGACCAAAAACCTCTATGTGTAGCGCCATGATCTCTATGCGTAGCGCGCCTTTCAGCCTATTTTTGGGGCCCTTCCTGACATCGAAATCAAGCTCACAATAGCTGGTTCGAAATCCCTGGATGTCTTCTATCCAGCACAAGTGGAATTTCCCAATTTGGAGCTCATTTGCCCCTTCAAAATTGCATTCTCTCAGAAGTACTTCCTGTTGTTGCAAAAGGTGGCAACAAGGTGGTTTTAATGGTGTTTTTGGGCCTTTTGATCATCCAGAACTTGATGAAATGCTTCGGCAATAACTGAGCATGCATAACTTACCATGAAAAACCCAAAAATATAAAGTTTCCCTCCAGCAAGTGTCCCAATCAAAAGCGAGCGCGTCAACGCGCTACTCGTATAGCTGGAAAATCTGTTTTTGGGACCAAAAATTTCCAAATGAAAAAAATTTCTTTGAATTTGGTCAAATTCGGAGCGAAGACCCTCCATCATGTATCATGCCCAGCCAGCGAAGCCTCGGCCAAAACTCGAAGTGGATCCAGCCGCTTTCGCCGTTTTGGTGCTCTGCTCAGCCTCCTTTTCAAAATCTTCATTTTTGCTTTACCGACATGCATGCGAGCCCAATAATTATGTTTCATGTGACGGAGCATGTCTTTGTCTCTATTGGCCTTTGCAAACAAGTCCTCCAGATGTCGATTTACTTTCTCAAGCCAAAATTACTGCTCAACAGGTGTCAAATCGCAAGGTCTTTTTCGGGCCAACCTTCGGTCTTCACGGATTTGTCGCAGCTCTATAAATGTATGCTGATCCTCTAGCTGCTTATTACACTACTCCAAATATTTGATCAGACATTCTGCCTTTAGTAACTTCTCATTCAAGCTGTCAATCTCAGCCTTCTGCTCTTGGATGATCTCTTTCAGCTTCGGGCTAGGAGAGCTCCTATCCACATCACTAAATGTAACATCAATATCATGACCTCCTGAATGGCCCTCCTCATGTATTGACCTCTTGCCCCTATCCTGAACCTGTACCTGTACCTGTACTGAAGAAGAAGGCGAGACCCCTTCCATGCCATGTGGAGATAGTACTCGTCGTGTAAGGCCCTGTGGCCTCGCTGATATGTCACATACACTGGAGCATTGATATGCTTGGTCTCAGGAATGTCAAACTGATGTGAAGGCTCACCCTCATCATGAACTATCTCTGGAGGTGGTTGTGGCGGTGTGAAAAAGTCACGAGAAATAAAATCCTCCCAAGTAATGCCCTGCTGTGCCAACTGATGAACCACTACGATCTTGATCAGCGCGTAATGATAAATACTTCTATGCTGCTGTGTTGGGGTCTTCTTTTGTACAAAAAACACCATCCTCTCTATGTTGCGATACATGAAGTATGGAATGTTCATCATACGTACCCTTGTGAAATGCATCAACAAATGGACATGGTATGCATAAAGACGCGAGAATCTGCCCTCACAACTGAAATACCGAATGATGAGTTTCATCAGAGGTGCAAACTCATCACTCAGGTATTGGAAAGGAAAACCCCTACACAGGTGCCTCATATACCCAGGTTTGATGTACATCTCATAGTAGAATTTCTCCAACTGCTGACGTTTATTCCATTTTTCTCCAATATTTGGTATCCTAGTGGCCTATGCAATAGTCTCTGGTGACAGAATGAAATTTACTCCAGGGAGGTTTACACGGCCATCATGTAAATGTAGAACAAACAAACGAGCTAGTTCACGATGATGCTGGATTTGTGAAATTAACTCACAATAGTGGTAGCATGACTGATAGCGAAAACAATCCATTGCAAGCGGGCAAGCCTGCAATTGAACCAAAGAAGTAGGCTCTTCCTTGAGATGCCTACCACCTTTGCCACCTCTATGAGACCTCCGCGGCACATTACCCTCTGTTGTGGAATCACTGTCATACTCCTACTCATAAACTGAATCTGTGTCTGACATGGCTTTAAAAACAAGATGTCTGCAATATGTATGTTGATATAGGTGTGGTGAAATCAAAATTTCAATGTATACTCAAAACACAAATATGTTACATATGTACCAAAGCATCATAGGAAACAAGCCACAATGGTAATAACTCTGTTTAAGTGGATTGGCATAAAACAATCACTGTTTTGATCACAAGGAAATTTTTACAAATGAGAAAAAAGTGTAATGTGCAGCCTTTGTAATGCTGGCTAAAATTTGTCAAATGAGTATGGGACTGTATTTCATCAATGGAGAATGGGAAAACAACATGATAATGACCATAATGAAACAGTGGAAGTGACAGTGGTAATACAATGGCAATGATAGCAGTGGTAAAATGACAAATTGCAGCGTGACGAAAGTGACATTTTGACAATAGATGCGTAGGTACCTATATCAACCATACAAGTTGGGAAAATCTTCACAAAGCCACCAACATGTCTTTAAAACCCTAAGGAATGAATCTGCTATGAGCATAGGGTTTCACCTCTCTACACCCAACAGATTAAGTTCCCCACTTTAAACACACTACAAACATTTCAAAATTTACTAAGCAGCCATCAAAAACCTACTTGCAAGCTTTGGAGTTGATTTGGCAAGGATCCGAACGCACTAGCAAAAAAATTTTGGTGTTGTGACTGTGTGCGCCTGTGGTTTTTAACACTGGCTAGTGAGGCCAAGTGATAGCGCGCACTATATGGGTAGCGCACACCCTGTATGGGTAGCGCACACCTCCAAACACTGTCCATGGCTATGAAAACACGGCTTCGGCCTTCATGAACACAAACATGATTTATGCCTTGAGATTTTTGAGCAAATGAAATTGTTTGCCATGATTTATATGTGAAGAAAATATCTCATCAAATCAGATTTGATTTAAATTTGTTTGCTAACCCACTTTATAATGTTTCATCACTTTGACATTTGATAATTTAATACAATGCTGCTCTTTGACTTTCTCTTGCTTTTTCTAAGTCTTGGACTGATAATATTTTGTTGAATTTTGCAGGGATCCGGCATTTGGCTTTGGAAAAGATCAGAGGCTTGCTCTGAAACTTTTTGTGATGAAACAAATACAATTATTACAATGACAATTTCTAGTTCCAAAATAGAGTTTTGGACTAAAAATGTTTTCAAATGCTTTCTGAGAAAAAATATTAAATGAGAATCTTTTGAAACCAACCTCATGGCCTGTGGGCTTTTATTACATGTATGCAAAGGACTGAAAACCCTAGACTCTAGGACTAAAGACTTTTTTTTTAACGAAACTAATCATTTATGACGATGAATGCAATGATCATGTACTTTGGTGATTTTTGAGAAATTTTTACTAACCCTGTAGGGACAAGCATGAGGAAACACAAGATAACCAGACCCCCTCATCAGTAAATGGCATGCCCCTAGCGAAATGCAATGAAGTGGAACGAGTGAGACACCTAAGAATGATATGCAAAAGCGAAAATATCTCTGATGGAGGGCTGTAAGGACCGACTCTAACATTGGCTACAATGGGGATGGTGGCTCCTTGGAGATGCCAAGAATGGCAGATCTCTGGGAGAGCAGACCAGTGCTTTCATCCATTGGGCGATGGAGTCATTATTTCAACAGTTAACACAAAACTTTGACACATTTATTGACTGCAGATTTGACTGAAAACTGAATACAACTCTGACTAAACTGACTCGATTTTAAAACTGAAAGGACTGATAAAACTGACTTGACAAATTTCAAACCAACTAACCTTCATCTCCAGAATTATAGCCTTCACTGCGGGCCCCAGACTGAAGATGAGAGATCAGTACACACATGCAATAGAACAGAAGTAAAACGATATATACAATGATGATGAAATGAGTAGAAAATACTCAGAAGTGGTATCGCTTTAGCAGCCAACCATTGATTGGCCCTCCAGGACAATCATCTCCATTCATTTCCTTGAGAAGAAAAGCATTTTGACCACGATATGCTGCAATCTTATAAGGACCCTTCCATAAATTTTCAAATTTGCCGTGCTTTCCTTTATCTTCATTCCGAGCATCCCACTTCAAAACTACCTCATCCAGCTGAAACTTATCTTTTTTTGCCTTCCTATCATAAATCTTCTTTATGCGCTCCTACAACTTGAAATTATTTTGAAATACTTCCTCTCGTGTCTGTTGTAAATGAATCATGTGATTAATCCTCCTCTGCATGGGATCTTCCTCACTACCAGCTTCTTGAAGCAATTTGACTACCGGGATAGCAAGCGAAGTAGGAAAAACCATGTCTGTCCCGTACACCAACTCGAAAGGAGACATGCCAATAGACTTTTTCTGACTTACCTATCAGCCCATAGTGCATTCACTAATTTCTTGTGCCAGCCTTTTTTATTGATTTCCAACAATTTCTTAATGATATTTACCAAGGACTTATTTGAAGATTTCGCCAATCCATTTCCTTGCGGATGGTAGGCGGTGGAATGTCCCAAGCTGATATTGTACTTATAGAAAAATTCAACCATTCTCTTCGACTTGAATGCTGCTGCATTATCTGTGATTAGCTTACTAGGACACCCAAAACGTGATAGAATATTATTTTCAAGAAAAGAGATAATTACTGCATCTGTGGCTTGTCGGGTGGGAATTGCTTCAATCCATTTTGTGAAGTAGTTCGTAGCTGTCAATATCCATCTATGTTGTCCTGACGATGCCGGATGGATTTCCCCAATGAAATCCAAGCCCCACTACTGGAATGGTGCACTAACTTCAATTGGTTTGAGAGGCAAAGGCTATAGTTTCTGCTTCCCTTCAAAAATTTGGCATTTGTGATAATTCTTAATAGCCTTATACACATCTGAAAATAACGAAGGCCAATAAAAACCTACCCTTAGAATCTTATTCACTGTGGTTTTCCAAAATAGATGGCCCCTGCAGTCACCTCTATCAAAATCTTCCACAACTCGTTTGGCTTCCTCCTCTACCAAAAAATTCAACAACATTCCACCAGGGTCTTTCCAATACAATCCAGAATTCAGTATGCAAAATTTTGCAGCTTTCAATTTCAATGTTCTACTCTTATTTCTAGGCATCCCGGGAGGTGGAGACAAATTCTGAAGTACGTATATAATGTCATCATACCAAGGGGAAGAAACAAAAATATCAGATACCTGATCTAACGGACTCTCCTCATCTTCATCGGACATAGCAGCAATCAAATTTATATCTAGAACATGCAGATTTGTTTCAACCATTAACTTGGCGAGTCCTTGTCCTTTGATCAGCTTGGTTGGTTTAATCTCCACATCATACTCTAACAACGCAGCAATCCACTTACCCCACCTTCCTTCTGGATCTGCCTGTACCAAAACATCTTTAACTGTTGCGTTAGGAACATATGCTATAATGTGGGAATGCAGTATATACACACGGAAGTATTTCAAGGCCCTTACAAGCACAAGTACTTGTTTTTCAATAATGTTGTATTTCAATGCTCTGTCCCTTATAATATGACTGAAAAAGGCAATGGGCTTCTCAACTCCATCCCTCTTTTGCATTAATACAACTACCAAAGTGTGCTTAGAAGCAAATGAAAACAAAATGAAGTCCTGTGTGTAGTCCGGGCTAATTAAAGTAGGGGTTGAAGAAAGAGCTAACTTTACCAAATTGAATGATTTCACCGCCTCTTCTGTCCACTTTAACTGACTGTCCTTTTTCAACATGTTCGTGATTTCTCTAAGATGCTCGGCAAGATTTGGAATGAAACGATGCAGAAAATTCAATTTACCATTAAATGACTGTATTTCTTTCTTGTTCCGGGGTTGTTCAATCTGCTGGATGGCCTCAACACGTGCAGGGTCCACACGAATGCCGTCTTTTGATATGATGTGGCCAAGGAGCTTGCCTTCATCCATGGCGAAAAGGCTCTTTTTTGGATTCAGCGAAATGCCATATTTGCTGCACTTTTGGAAAACAATTTTCAAATGATATAAATGTTCCTCATCAGAATTTGAAAACACGGTTAAATCATCAAGGTAAACAACCAAAAATACATCTTTCTCGTTGGCGAAAGCCATGTCCATTGCACGCTAAAAAGTGGCACCTGCATTTTTCAAACCAAACGGCATCTTTGCATAATGAAACGTTCCCCATGGAGTGGTGAACACATTCTTGTCACGATCATCTTCATGCACTAAAATTTGATTATATCCTGAATAGCCATCGAGTAGTGACATCCTTGATGGTCCAACTACTCGCTGCAATATATGGTCCATTTTTGGCAGCAGATAATTGTCTTTTAAGGACACCTTATTCAAATTTCTAAAGTCAATACATAAACGGATCTAACCGGTTTTCTTTCTTACGGGTACCAAATTTGATATCCAATCAGAAAATCTAATAGGCACAATGATTCCTGACTTATACAACCTATTCACCTCTTTTTCTATCGATGGTAGCAGCTTAGGATTAATTCTCCTCAACTTTTGACAGAAAGGCTTCTGATTTGATTTTATAGGGATAGTATGCTGAATGATATTAGTATCGTATGTTTTCAAATCTAAGTAATCCCATGCAAAAGCATTAGAAAATGAAGACAACAATCTGACATACTCTTCCTTTACCTTTGGTGATAATGACTTTGATAGCTTTACCATCTTGGGATTCTCAGCTGTCCCAATATTTACCTCTTCAACACCTTTTTCAGCCGGCCTCAATGTCAGTTTGCGGGCTACATCGTCTTGGTCAAACAGCTCCTCCAAAGGAATCAATCCCTTAGGAATAATGTTATCTTTAAGTTGCAGCACTTCCATTTGATTTACTTGTATATCAAAATTATCATCATCATGTTCTGTATTGATGGAGGTGTCTTTAAACTTACCCTTATTCTACAGAAAATCATTAATCTCTTCATCATCCTGAAAGACTTGCCAACATCGCTGATTATCTGGAACGATGGGGCGGTGTTTCACATGAATCTCGAATTTGTTGCTGGAATTCATTAGAATTTTTAAATTTCTTGTCGCCTTAGCAAGTCCATCAGCAACACCATTTTGTATGCAAGGCACACACGTCAAAGTATGATCAGAAAAGAGTTTCAAAATATCTAAAACTGCATTACGGTATGCTCTCATGCGAGGATGCTTGGCTTGAAATTCACCCTTCACCTGCTTTATCACCAATTCTGAATCACCATATACTACAATTCTTTTTGCTTTCAGCTTTCTAAGAATCTTAAGGCCAGCAATGAGAGCCTCATATTCTGCTTCATTATTAGAACAATCAAATGCTAGTTTGTAGGAACATACTCTCACCTTGCTTGGAACCTTATCTGGAGCGGAAAATGGACTACGAATCCACACACCAATTCCAGCACCGTCACTACCTACTGCGCCATCAAAATCCATGGTCCAAAGACCATCTTCATCCTCCTCCAAGTGTTGAAATTGTGTCAGCTCTGTTTTTCTTGTTTGTTGCCCATTATTTTCAGCTGATTGCTCCATAGTAGCTTTCTTTTCACTTCTTTCTTTCTACAGAACTTCTCTAAAATTCTCGGTGATTTCTGGTATATCTTCTGCCTGAACTAATTGACTATATATATCATTAAAACTATCAACAAACAAAACAAACGACTCCAAGGCGGTATGTACATAGTTTACAGGATGATTGATTGGTTTCTTCTTGCTTGTTATCATGTATTTCATCTTCTGCTCTCGATATAGCTTTCTCATTTGACCGAAGACTGGAATTGTAGCATAAGAAAAATCTAACTGTAGTGTACCTTTCAACTTTTCCCCCCAAGATCTTGAAAGGAGAATACCAAAATGCGGAGGAATGTCTGCCACAACCACATCCATCAAGACATTCTTCGCTGGAATTTGATCTAAGCTTACCACAAAATCCTTGATCAGTCCGATACACTTTACACGACTGGAATCAAATAAATAAAAATCATGGTATTTTCTTGTAATATCTAATCCCAACTTTTCCATGATCGCCTTTGGCATCAAATTGTGCGAAGCACCCGAGTCAAACATATCATTGTGTAATACATATTCATGCAACCTCAAACTGATATAAAAGGGAGGAACATCACTATCAAGAGACTCACCATCTAAAGCAAGCCCAAAAATCAATTCTGGCTTATCATCTTCAACATTTACCGTGTCAAACATTGGATCAAAATTCAGAATTTTTGAGACTTGACCTCGCTAGCTGCTGTTCTTCATGATTTCAGTCAAAGGAATAGATACTTTCAGTTTTGAAATTTCATTTTCCAAACTAAATGCTGAAACTCTTTCAACCTCTTTGACTGGAACTTCTCTTTTTTCAGCTTTATCCCTCATTGTGTTTGGTGGTTGATTTACCTTGTCTGTTGATGATGATTTACTAGCTGCGGGATCAATTGCCTCTTTTCCTTTCTTCTATGGTACAGGTGAATCTTTTTTTGCTGAAATCTCCTTCTTCTTCTGAATGGGGTTTATGGGCACATCTCAATTTCTTAATCTGTATTGCTTTTATTGGGCGGACAAAGCATTCATGTATCCTCTTTGGTACTCCTCCTATTCTTCTTCAAGTGCCACATCGTTTGATAGAATAAAATCCTCATCTTTGTGTATGGCGGAGCTTTCAACATATTCTTCCTCTTCCGTGATGTAGATAGGCAGATCATCAGGAGTAAAGAAATGGTTTTCCTCCCCTACAGTATCACCATCATCATCAGATTCTTGACTAACAAAATTTTGCTGAAGAGGAGTCTTTACTTGCTGCTAAACTACCGGATCTTGTGTTCTTTGTTCACGCAGCTTAATTCTGAATTGTGGCTGCTGCTGACCACATAAATTGGGATTGCGGATCTGCGGTTCTGGCTTGTCAATAGTGAGCTTTTCGAACATCCTCTCTACCTTGCGAAGTATCTGATCTGATGTAGAAGCTTCTTCCTTTATGGTCACTCTCTTTTCAGCTTTCATCCTGGCTCTTTTATCATTCAAATTTGCTTGAACACTAACAACAATCTTTTGCATATCCTCCAAGGTAGGCGTACCTCTGTCCCGTAATGAATAAGCCATCTCCAAATCAAAACCATCCGGGAATTTAAGAAGAGCTGATTTTCTAGATGGTCTTAAATCATCCGGAATAGCATTATAAACTGTATTAAATATGATAACGTAGTCTTGGACAGACTCACCAGGATTGCGTTTGACATTGTTATACTCAGCATTGATCTGAAGTGGATCTTTTCTGATTTCCCAACGATCTAGAAACTGTCTGTGAAGCTCAGCTAATGTAGTTACACTTCTAGCTACCAAGCCTCTAAACTATTTTCTTACCTCTCCTCCGAATGTTTGCTCAAACAATCGCATAGTTACATCCTCCTCATCAATCTCATGTAAATCACAAAAATCTACCATTCTGTCTATGTATTGCTGAGCGGGCACACTTTGAGGGGTGCACTCAAATTTAGGAATATTACTCTAGTAATCCGTGGGCATATCATGCAATTACTGAGGTAAAGCAAGAGGTGCGAAACGAGCAGCCATTGCTCTTGACGGATTTAGTCTGGGGGTTGTTTGACGGGTGAATGTAACTGAAGTATGAGACAGTGTATGCGGAGGAGTAGCGATGTGGGATGAAGAAGGAGAATTTACTACAGAATTTTGATATGTGATGATGGGTTGCAAGGAAATAGTGGGAATGAAAGGCGGTTTGGTGGGAATTTTGGAGGTGAAATCGGTGATAGAAGATCCAATATTTGCAGATGCAGCTTCTAGGAAATCAGCAAGATTTGCAGCCTGAATGTTTCTCTGAAGGTGCCTCAAGATAAAATTTTCAATTAATTTATTGTTTCTTTCAACTTCAAGAGCTGCAGCAAAGTCAGGATTTGGAACGAGAGAATCAAGTGCACTTTCAGATTTGGTTTTAAACAACGACAATTCAAACTTCTCGTCAAAGTCAAGTTCTTCAAGATACTTAAAAATTGCAGGACAAGAGTGAGACTTAAACAAAGGAATTATGGGACTTTCTCGTCAGTGTATTCTCACAATTAGATTTGGGTTCTCATATACTGGAGGTGGATCTAGATCAGGATTTAATCTCGTGTATCTTCTGGAAGCCAGTGTGGAATTGTTTCGAACAATCAAAGGGACACAAACAATTTTTTCAGCCTATCAACTTCTAGACTCAATCATTCGAGGTCTAGAACGAATAAGTATACTGGGGTAAATTGCAAATCAAGTGCTACATTCACAAGCTCACCGGAGATCGATTGAAGCAGCGTTTATCTATTTCCGCTTATGCATAGCAAAAGCGTTTCGAAAGCTACCTGGCATGACTTCAGACTCCGTCTAAGACTCATGAAACAAACACATCAACCAGCAAACAATTTTCTTCCCCGGTATGGTCGCCACTATGTTAGTGCTCAAATCTGCCTTAGGCTGAGGAAGGCAACATCAAACCAAGCTCAGCCTCGTAGCTATCCCTACGAGGACAGGAGAGGGCTCTCTCCGAGTCTATCTCGGCAAAAGGTCTTCAAAGGGGCTGAGATGACTCAAAATTAATATTGATTTTAGGCTAGTAAAGAGATAGGAAGGTTTGATTTAGATTTTTGAGTTTTTTGTTGGAGAAATTGGAAAACCAATTTTTGGTCCGTGGATAAGGCTAGATTTTTGCAGAATTCGAGTTGGGGCGAGGTAGGCAGAAGTTTTGATGCCTTTGATCAGATGTATGGATGGATTAGAATGACAAGGAGCTGAAGAGGGCAAGGGAGAACATGGATCCTCTCCAAACTGGCAAAAACATGTAAAACTAAACAAATTTAAAGGAAGAACACTGTAAACAATGATTTCAACCTCATTTACTCATTCATTTAGTTTCAGAAGCATAAGAAGGGAATGGCATACATTAAACATGAAAAAACTTACAATAACTAAGAGATAACACCATCAAGAACTGAAAGCCACAAGAATCCCAATAGGTGCTGCAAAACCTCTGATCTTTCCTTAGCCAAAATATGAAAAATATGTACAATAGTGTGCCAAAATCTTCCCAAGAGTCCAACCCTTGCTACTAACTGAAAATTTACACATATAGATCAATCCAACCCATTCCCTAACCTCTAGCGGTGGAGCTCCTCCTTCTAGGAGCAGTTTGAAAAAATTCTAAACATGGAGCAAGAATCTAGGTGAATAAACCATGTGCCTCTAAAAAGAAGGAAACTGATTCATTACATTAAATTTTGCTATTTTATGAATGAATCATCTAGAATATGGTAAATAAGTGCCAATTTTACATCATGTACATCAAATTATATCAAGATGGGTCAAAAATCACATCAAGAAGTGAAACTGGTGAAAACTGGCCAAAATCCTGAGCTGGAGGAAGAAAATTTGACCAAAAACCTCTATGTGTAGCGCCCTGATCTCTATGCATAGCGCGCCTTTCAGCCTATTTTTGGGGCACTTCCCGACATTGAAATCAAGCTCACAATAGCTGGTTGGAAATCCCTGGATTTCTGCTATCCTGCACAAGTGGAATTTCCCAATTTGGAGCTCATTTGCCCCTTCAAAATTGCATTCTCCCAGAAGTACTTCCTGCTGTTGCAAAAGGTGGCAGCAAGGTGGGTTTCATGGTGTTTTTGGTTCTTTTGATCATCCAGAACTTGATGAAATGCTTCGGAAATAACTGAGCATGCATAACTTACCATGAAAAACCCAAAAATATAAAGTTTCCATCTAGCAAGTGTCCCAATCAAAAGCGAGCGCGTCGACGTGCTACTCGTATAGCTGAAAAATCTGTTTTTGGGCCCAAAAATTTCAAAATTACAAAAATTTCTCTGAATTTGCTCAAATTTGGAGCGAATACCCTCCATCATGTATCATGCCCAGCCAGTGAAGCCTCGACTAAAACTCGAAGTGGATCCAGCCTCTTTCACCGTTTTAGTGCTCTGCTCAACCTCCTTTTCAAAATCTTCATTTTTGCTTTGCCGACATGCATGCGAGCCCAATAATGATGTTTCATGTGACGAAGCATGTCTTTGTCTCTATTGGCCTTCACCAACAACTCCTCCAGATGTTTATTTACTTTCTCAAGCCAAAATTTCCGCTCAACAGGTGTCAAATCGCCAGGTCTTTTTTGGGCCAACCTTCGGTCTTCACGGATTTGTCGCAATTCTATAAGTGTATTCTGATCCTCTAGATGCTTATTCCGCCTCTCCAAATATTTGATCAGACATTCTGCCTTTAGTAACTTCTCATTCAAGCTGTCAATCTCAGCCTTCTACTCTTGGATGCTCTTTTGTTAAACACACATGGACAACACAGGAGATATGAAAGATAAAACATGCAATACATTTTTTATTAACATGAGATATACATTTATAGTACAATACGTGACTCTTGGATTTCAGATCCCAAAGTCTCTTGGACTGCTTTTGTCCATTCGAATTCCACACTAACCCATTTAGGATTAGGTGTCCAACATTCCCCCCCTTAATCCGAAGGGTTATGTATGAGTCCAAGAAGAGAGCTGTAATACAAAATGTGCAAAAAATGCATGGCAGCACTAAGCTGAATGTGCCCTATGAAATGTTGGTAAAAAGGGCGGTGGTTTAAGGATGACCACCAACACTGGGACGCTTAGTGCAGTTCCCGGAACTCTTCCAAAACTGGCAAGAAACTGAAGTTTTTTGCTAGAGGAAGCAATCCTATTTTTTTAAAGAGGGAAACCTTCAACCATAAAAGGGAGGTCTCACCCCGCATAAAGGGTAAAACTTCAACCTGAAAAGGGAAGTCTCAACCTGTGATGGTTTAAGGATAACCAAAAACTCTAGAATGCTTAATGCAATTCCTGGAACTCTTCCAAAACTGGCAAGAAGCTGGAGTCTTTTGCTAGAGGAAGTGTTCTCAATTGTGTTCCTGGAATGCTTCCGAAACTGGCAAGAAGCTGAAGTCTTATGCTAGAGGAAGTGTCCCAGATTGACAACTGAAGGCATGTTTAGGGGCATCTTTGTCGCTGGCTACAACTCTGAAACTGGTGTGGCAGGTTGTGGCTCAGGCTCGCTTGATGTGACTTTGAAGCTTGTAGATGACCATCATTTTCCCCCCTGTCAGATACAAGGTGAGAAGATGGAGAAAACTCAACTGCAAGACTGTTCAATACTCTGGAACAAGTTCTGACATGTGTTTGGAATATTTTCTTGGCTGTTGATGCCCATTGCCAAGAAGCGATCCATCCAAGATGAATCTTTGTTCTTGCAGGATGTTTGTTTTTGAAGCATCTGTGTGAAGAATGGCTGGTTTTATGACAGTGCTTACATGGATGAAGATCAAAACAGTGATCTTTCAAATGGCCAACTCGGTCACAGTGTTGGCATTTCACGATTTGTTGTTTTTGTTGTTGTTGTTGTTGCTGTGGAAGAGGGGCAGAATCTGGAACAGCTAAAGCTGAACTGTCATGAATGAATCCAGCACTCTGAAACTGAATGGGCTTGGCATAGTCTGAAATATGAAAGGACAAGTCCTTGTCATATCCAAGACCAGTTTTGTGCTTGTTGTGGACAAGCTGTTCCCAAGGTCTGATGATGGGCTTGGGAAGTGCAGATTGAGTTTCTGCATCTGCATGTACAACTGCTGCTTTATTGGATTCTGGATCTGATTCAACCTCAATCTTACTAATTTCACCACTTGCTGGTTTAACCTTGAACAACATATTGTTTTGAGCAGAAAACAATTTGGAATGACAAATCTTTTGAAGCTCATCTTGCTGGAACTGAGATTCTAGTTGCAAAAAATCAATCTTTTCTTGTGCATCATGCAGGCAGGTCTGAATGTCAGAAAGAGTTTCTTTGCTAACATTTACCTTCCCACCAATAGTGGAGTGTATTAGTGTATTCAGTAACTTTAATACATCATCAAATCTAGCCATTGTCTCAACAAAGAAATGAACACTCAACAATCCTAGTGGAGACTATAGCAAGTCTAGACAAACCCCAGCTATTGAAGATTTCAAAAATTAAGAATATCAGTTTGAAAAATACATTGTCCAATACCAGACTTTCAGAGATTCTGTTCTTTAAATTCTGTAGAAATTTCACATCTGACTAGACTTTTTAAATTAAGTTACGTGGCTGATTCCTTCAAACTTTATAAAACTTGCCTCTATATCCCTTCTGGAAGCTCAGGAATGCAAAAAGAATAAAAAATCCGTGAATACCAGCAATGGAGACATGGCTTAAACTCCACGAATATACACAAGGGTAGCTCGACCTCTTCCTTCAATAATAAATTCAAGAATCTCAACCCTTTTTTTTTTTGGAAATGACCCCAATGATGTAAAAAACTTCACCGAAGGTATTCAAAAGGCACTCAACTAATACCATATGCACTTCAGTATATGTAGAGCAGACACAGGAGCCGACGATGGAAAACTGCGGGGAGCAACTACTCACCTTCTGGCCGGTGGCACAGTGGCCAGAAATTACATAGATGTTATAATGGTGGCCGGTGTTCTGGGAGTGATGGAGCCCAGGTCTCAAGTCTTGTTAAACAATTTGGCAAGTCAGTCTTGCAATTTAAATCACGCAGAGGCCTTAGAATTTCTTCTGTTGACAGTCTCCACAACCGTCCATTCGATTCTGCTACAGATTTATTTTGAATCTGTCCTCCTTAATGTCTTCACCTTTTATAGTTCTTTCATTTTCTGCAGGGCAACTCGTGCTAGTATCACGCAAATAAATGTTTTCTTCGGACTTATACCAAACCAAAATACCACCAGCAATGTGTTAAAAACTTCAGCAGGGCTTTATTATGTATTCTGCCCTCAAAATACAGAGATTCCAGCTAGGAATTTAGCCAATCACTAACAGATTTGTGTCAAATAGCAGGCATACGCAGAGTCAATCAACAGGAAGCAACAACAGGAGAAGCAGCACTAATACTAACACTACCACCAACAAAGCAACGACGATGGCTCAGTACAATGCGGACGCGAGATTACTCCAAGTCTTCGAACAGTCCGGGGAATCGGGTAAGTCTTTCGATTACACGAGATCCATCAAGTCCACAACAGAGTCTGTTCCAGAACAGCAAATTACCGCATATTTATCTCGAATTCAAAGAGGGGGAAGAATACAGCCGTTTGGCTGTGTACTAGCAGTGGAGGAGACCACTTTTAGGATCATTGCTTACAGTGAGAACGCAGTGGAAATGCTGGATCTTGCGCCCCAATCTGTCCCGAGCATGGAACAACCTCAACAAGACGTTCTGACGTTCTGGAATGAGAGGCTCAAAGTCCTTCCAACACAGATACAATAGATATGTTTCACCCTTAAAATGCTCAGGTATACCAAGATACGCTTTGTATGGATGCACAACTAAATGACTTCTTCCTTCTTTGAAATTCGAACTTCAACTACAGGAATGGATTACATATACCTTTGATATATCAACTCTAATAATAGCAGAGATCTGAAGTAGAATATACCAGCAAATGTTAGGAAGAACAGTGGTTGTATATAAGTGTTATAACATCAAAGAAGCTCCATCATTACAGAGAAAACACCACAGTGATAATATATGCAACGTATTCAGCTCCAAGACAGAGAAATAAATATGGAGTGTCTTCAATATATTCACAGCCACACATCCAATGAGATGAGGAAGTTTGAGACCCTATATAGAAAAGGTACTTCACCAAACATCACTTCCAATAGTCTATACTCATTAAGATTTCAAGCACAGGTACAGTGATATGCTGCTCAACTGAAACAACCACAGAAAATACAAGTTTGTAGCCAGTTTATGGAAAAGATCCGTATTTTCACTTTCAACCCAAATACCTTTAATATCCTTCTCAGGTAGTTCCTCTATTTGACCTGCATTGGTGAGTTTGAATCTCGTTTCTATTTCCGTTTTCTTAACAAGAGACAAAATGAAATTATGCACACTTACAACCCCATTTGAATCTTTGGTAAGAAGTGCTCTTGCTTCGAGGCTATCGAGTGCCTACTTTCCCACGATACCTTCTACTCTGTTCCAATCCCATCCTCTGAAAAAGAAGCAAATGTCAAGGAACGGCTCTTCGGCAGCTAGGAGGAAGTTGATCGATGGCAAAGAGATAGGAGCGCTCTATTTTGTCAAACGCTTCATTTTCTGAAACCACGACGGCCGAGTGATTGACCGCTCATCTTCCGATCGGGCAAGACTTCAGGGCGAGACTCCACACGTATATCGGTATTTGCGTTGTACGCTGGTCCTTATCTTATTCAACGAAACAGAAACATGCTCCATAGATTGATGCGCTTCTACACACTGATACACCTCCACACACTAAGATGCTGATATACAAATGCCCACCTCTTAAGATGAGCTTCTTCTTCCAGCCTGCAACACCCCGCAATGGTGATCGTTCTCTCTAAGACCAAAACGAACCGTGAGTAACCTGGGGCTGTTATATTAATCCAATCTTTGCTACATTTCTATGAGAAGTGATTTGCAAGATCAGTGAGCCAATAGTGCTTCCATTCACGTAGCACCTCCAAGAAGCATCTCCATGCTCTCTGCACCATAACCAACATTCACATAGGCCACCATCGCATGCACCTTTATTCGACTGTTCTAACAACACCAGGCAATATACTTTTCCACCTTGACGTTCATCTACAAAAATCAAAAACTTTATTGCGGAAATCTACAATGGCTAAGATGCACTGTATATATAACAGTGGTATATCAGATCCTTGCAGCGCAAACCTCAACGAGAGGATGTGCAATGAGTGGGGGTAGCAATGTAAACCTAACATATAACACAGCAAGTATGACCACCATTACGTATGATCACCGGAGAAGGTAACGACAACACAGTATGAGTGGTATCCGATATTACACTAGAGTGGAGCTATAGGGCATGACAATCGAGGGGCCGAGTGTTATTAATTAACCTCGAGCCAATGATGGCATAGGAAATCGCACCACCAGAGAAAAGCCGAAAAATGCATGTATTAAAAATTGTCAGGCATATTATTGCATGGTAGAGAGGAGCAGTGATTCGGTGAATCGAAATGGCAGAAGCATTTTTTTTTTCATTTATGCATGGGAGAATATATAAAACGCATAGCTGACAAGCGCAGAGATACCGTGTCAGGCCCAGAGCACAGGTACAAGGAAAAACGTTTCAAATCAGGTCAGCGCAACAGAAGAGCAAGGTGGAGGCCGGACTGTATTAGAGCAGGTGTGGCAGATTGACATAGCCGTTTGAGGACAGAGCACTGGCAGAGGTAGAGAGAGGAACGTTTCATACATTCAAGTGAATATGGCAGACAATTCACAGGTCTTTATAAAGGAACATGGCAGAAATACACTGTACAGAAAGGCCATAAACAAATGGCTCAAATTACTTATGCAGGGCAGGAATACGCCTACTCTGATACCATGTTAAACACACATGGACAACACAGGAGATATGAAAGATAAAACATGCAATACATTTTTTATTAACATGAGATATACATTTATAGTACAATACGTGACTCTTGGGTTTCAGATCCCAAGGTCTCTTGGACTGCTTTTGTCCATTCGACTTCCACACTAACCCATTTAGGATTAGGTGTCCAACATCTTTCAGTTTCGAGCTAGGAGAGCTCCTATCCACATCACTAAATGTAACATCAATATCATGACCTCCTTAATGGCCCTCCTCATGTATTGACCTCTTGCCCTTGTCCTGAACCTGTACCTATACCTGTACTGAAGAAGAAGGTGAGACCCCTTCCACACCATGTGGAGATAGTACTCTTCATGTAGTTGCAAATAAGGCCCTGTGGCCTCACTGATATGTCACATACACTGGAGCATTGATATGCTCGGTCTCGGGAATGTCAAACTGATGTGAAGGCTCTCCCTCATCATGAACTATCTCGGGAGGTGGCTGTGGCGCTGTGAAAAAGTCACGAGAAATAAAATCCTCCCAAGTAATGCCCTGCTGTGCCAACTGATGAACCACTACGATCTTGATCAGCGTGTAATGATAAATACTTCTATGTTGCTGTGCTGGGGTCTTCTTTTGTACAAAAAACACCATCCTCTCTATGTTTCAATACATGAAGTATGGAATGTTCATCATACGTACCCTTGTGAAATGCATCAACAAACGGACATGATACACATAAAGACGCGAGAATCTACCCTCACAACTAAAATACCGAGTGATGAGTTTCATCAGAGGTGCAAACTCATCACTCAGGTATTGGAAAGGAAAAACCCTGCTCAGGTGCCTCATATACCGAGGTTTGATGTACGACTCATAGTAGGATTTCTCCAACTGCTGATGTTTATTCCATTTTTCTCCAATATTTGGTATCCCGGTGGCCTGTGAAATAGTCTTTGGTGACAGAATGAAATCTACTCCTGCGAGGTTTACACGGCCATCATGTAAATGTAGAACAAACAAACGAGCTAGTTCACAATGATGCTGGATTTGTGAAATTAACTCACAATAGTGGTAGCATGACTGATAGCGAAAACAATCCATTGCAAGCGGGCAAGCCTGCAATTGAACCAAAGAAGTAGGCTCTTCCCTGAGATGCCTACCACCTTTGCCACCTCTGCGAGACCTCCGTGGCACATTACCCTCTGTTGTGGAATCACTGTCATACTCCTGCTCATAAACTGAATCTGTGTCTGACATGGCTTTAAAAACAAGATGTCTGCAATATGTATGTTGATATAGGTGTGGTGAAATCGAAATTTCAATATATACTCAAAACCCAAATATGTTACATATGTACCAAAGAATCATAGGAAACAAGCCACAATGGTAATAACTCTGTTTAAGTGGATTGGCATAAAACAGTCACTGTTTTGATCACAAGGAAATTTTGACAAATGAGCAAAAAGTGTAATGTGAAGCCTTTGCAATGCTGGCTAAAATTTGTCAAATGAGTATGGGACTATATTTCATCAATGGAGAATGGGAAAACAACATGATAATGACCATAATGAAACAGTGGAAGTGACAGTGGTAATACAATGGCAATGACAACAGTGGTAAAATGACAAATTGCAGCGTGAGGGAAGTGACATTGTGACAATAGATGCGTAGGTATCTATATGAACCATACAAGTTGGGAAAATCTTCACAAAGCCACCAACATGTCTTTAAAACCCTATGGAATGAATCTGTTATGAGCATAGGGTTTCACCTCTCTACACCCAACAAATCAAGTTCCCCACTTTAAACACATTACAAACATTTCAAAATTTACTGAGCAGCCATCAGAAACCTACTTGCAAACTTTGGAGTCGATTTGGCAAGGATCCGGATGCACTAGCAAAAATTTGTTGGCGTTGTGACTGTGTGCTTAGCGCACGTACCTAACGCGTAGCGCACAACAAGTGCGTAGCGCCTATGGTTTTTAACACTGGCTGGTGAGGCCAAGTGCGTAGCGTGCACTATATGGGTAGCGCACACCTCCAAACACTGTACACAACTATGAAAACACGACTTCGGCCTTCAAGAACACAAACACGATTTCTGCCTTGAGATTTTCGAGCAAATGAAATTGTTTGCCATGATTTATATGTGAAGAAAATATCTCATCAAATCAGATTTGATTTAAATTTGTTTGCTAACCCACTTTATAATGTTTCAGCACTTTGACATTTGATCTTTTAATACAATGCTGCTCTTTGACTTTCTCTTGCTTTTTCTGAGTCTTGGACTGACAATACTTTGTTGACTTTTGCAGGGATCCGGCATTTGGCTTTGGAAAAGATCAAAGGCTTGCTCTGAAACTTTTTGTGATGAAACAAATACAATTATTACAATGACAATTTCTAGTTCCAAAACAGAGTTTTGGACTAAAAATGTTTTCAAATGCTTTCTGAGAAAAAATATTAAATGAGAATCTTTTGAAACCAACCTCATGGCCTGCGGGCTTTTATTACATGTATGCAAAGGACTGAAAACCCTAGACTCTAGGACTAAAGACATTTTTTTTAACGAAACTAATCATTTATGACGATGAATGCAATGATCATGTACTTCAGTGATTTTTGAGAAATTTTTACTAACCCTACAGGGACAAGCATGAGGAAACACAAGACAACCAGACCCCCTCTTCAGTCAATGGCATGCCCCTAGTGAAATGCAATGAAGTGGAACGAGCGAGACACCTAAGAATGATATGCAAAAGTGAAAAGATCTTTGATGGAGGGCTGTAAGGACCGACTCTAACATTATGGGTGGAGGAATATTCAAATGGGGGGTAAGTAAATGAGCAGGATTTACCTCCTACAATCCCTCTCCCTTGTCCCATTCGAGTTCTAACCTTAGTATTTGCAAAAATTCGTTTATTTTCTCCTTCAATCATACATTCAATGCATATTAGTCCACTAGGTATAATATCCAACTCTAACTCATCTCATAAACAAAATATAATTAAAAACATGTAATAAGTTGTGAGAAAAGTTGGTTTGACTAAGCTAGGAGGTGAATTAAGGCCCATATAATTACCCAATGATGAGGCTCATCAATACCTTGTTAGAAATATCTATATGATGAGTACAAATTATGAATGCAAACATCAATAAAAAATTAAGTTTTTCCTATTTAAGAAAAAAACATCGTTTAGGGTCTCAAAACGGCTCTGAAAGTTTAGGACCTGAAAAGTGCCAAAAATAGTAAACTATGCTACATTTAAGGAAACTGAAAAAGTAAAAGTGACAGTGTTGGGGGTCTAAGTGGAATGGGTGGGTGGACACCAATATCCGCCTATATCAGTCCTCCCCATTAGGAAGCATTGGTCCCCATTGCATTAAGTTCCTCTATGAGATGGGGAATTCTTTGTTGAACCTGGTCCCTAGTGAACCACTTGCCCTGGTGAAGGAGTTTTCCTGATTTGAAAACTCAATATAGTTGGATCCTCTATTGGCAAGTTGTATTGATCTATGTGTCCATGATCTAATTAGTTTCAACCTATTCCATGTAGTCTGGGTTTTGGTCTGTTGGTGTGAGTTGCTCTGCAATGTAATATGTGTCCAACAATTATGGAAAGTATGGTTGAAGGTGGTCTACACTGAACAATGGGTGCATACCAAGAAATGTGGAATGATGAGCTCGAAGGTATTGTCTCCTATAGCCTTGGTGATGGCTTATGGCCCATATTCGAGTGAGAAAAGCTTGCTGTGGGGTCCAATAAGATGCCCCTTCTACAAATTTAACCAAACGTTGTCGGCCACTTGGAACTTGTGCGACACCTGATGTTCATCATGGTGTCGCTTATAATTAGCATTGGCTCTATCCAATATATCATGGACTTATTGGCGGAAGTGTTTAATGTGCTCAATGAAGTTGTTAGCCATGTTGGCTTCGAACTGGAAGTGATCCAAATCTATTTGAGTGGCTGCGAATGATGTAGCCACATCAATCGGATATAACGATTGAAATCCTAGCCCTACCTGAAAGGGGATGTGGCTGCTTGAGCTATGGAGAGCTTTATTGTAGCAATGTTGGACATATGGTAGACTTTCATCCCATGTGCATGAATGCTTTGAGATGTACATGTGTAGAATTTGTATGATTATCCTGTTGATGACCTCTGTTTGGCCATCAATTTAGGGGTGGAATGTTGTGGACTTAGTAAGTTTGGTATCCAACATCGACCAAAGACTTGACCAAAATTCACTTATGAATCTATTGTTCCAATCTGATACAATGGACTCTAGGATCCCAAAGTGTACCCACACTCAATCGAAAAATAGCTTAGTAGTGGCCTATGCTCTGATACTCTTCTTATAGGCCTCCATAATGGACATCTTAGAGAATATGTCGATGACCATGAAAACACAGTCATTGTCATTCTTAGTAGAAGGAAGGCTCAACATATAATCCATGGAAATGGATTCCTAAGGTCAAATGGGAGTAGGCAAAGGAGTATATAGGCCTTGCTTCTTGATGGTTGGTTTAGAAATGGCACAGGTAATGCAGTATCGAATGTACTTCCCAACATTCTAACAAAGGTTCTAACAATAAAAATACTTTTGCAGTACTGCCACGATTTTCTCTACTCCAAAATGTTTAGCAACCTGACTATAGTGCACCTCCAAAATCATCTTGGAACACTTTCTTGAAGGAACACAGATTTGTCCTAGGTGGCATAATAGTGCATCATGGAGCTAAAAATTTGGAACCTGCTTACCTTTCAGTAGTATCTAGTATGTGTTTCTCAATTCTAGATCGCTCTTGTAAAGATGCAGCAACCCTGAAGTCTCGTGCCCACAAGAGTTGAGAACAGTGATCAACACCATGAATGGTTGTTAGTTGAGGCAGTCTCCAACATTATTAGTGTTTAATTTCTTGTACTGAATGTTCAAATGGAAATATTTTAGGTATGTGGACCATTTATGATGGTGATTGTTCTGTAACTTCCCTTATGTCTGTATGAATTGCAGGGGTCAATGGTCTGTGTGGATGACCATTTCCTTCCCCATAATGTAATGATTCCATTGACGAAAAACCTACACAATGGAATACATTTATTTTTCATAGGTGGGATACTTTCAGATTTTGTCTGAAAGTGTTTTACTCTGTTAAGCCACTGGATGCCCCTGCAGAGTAAGAACTACACCAATAGCATAGTTGGAGGCATTTGTCTCAATATCAAATGGTTGTTGCAAATCTGGTAATCTGGGAACTCGTGTAGAGTAGAGGTGATTCTTCAAATTAGAAAATGAATTATGTTGGGTTTTAGACGAAAATAACTTTTATTTCGCTCTACCCTTGGTGACTTGACTTAAATGCCAAGTGATATGAGAGATCCCTAACATGAACCTATGGTATAAATTGGCAAGACCTAGAAAGTTGTGAAGGTTTGTTAGAGTGGTTGGGGCTAGCCTATCCTGAATGTCTTGTATCTTGGCTGGGTCCTGTTGTGCTATACAACAACCTTCCCATTTCAAATTTTTAATCTTAGTCTAAAGATGCTAAATAAGAAATAGGTCCCCTTTAGAATATAAAAAGCAATAAAACCTTTTGAGTAAAAATAGATTTTCCATACTTTTCATATAATAGTTGCTTTATGAGTGTTTGGAATCGCTCATCGCAAATCACAATTTCTGAAGACCAATGAACATCTATTTGAAAAGTTTTGATGCAATCAAAGTCATTGCAAATGCCTCATCACAAAAGTTTGAAATTGAAATGATCCATTTATAAACATGCGATGTGATTTAACTATCGCATTTTTCATATAAGTAATCCTAAGGAATAAGTTAGGGCACTCCATTGAAACCTTGTGATGTGATAAGGCTATTGCATATCGCATATTGCCAATCCATAGGAAAACATTGAAACCACTTTGTTGAAACTTTGCGATGCGATATAACTATAGCGATCACATATCGCATACCACGCTCCCAATAGAAACAGGTAACATATACTATGAAGACTCAAGATATAATGTTAAATCAATTATAAAGGAAAACATGACTTACGAAGGAAAAACATGATTTGCCAAGTTTGAAAGAAACCTGTCAACTCTACGTGCCAGCTCATCACTCATCGCAATCACAACAATACAAGGAACTCTTTCGAGCATAGTGCTTGTAACTGTTGATTTGCGATATGTGATGGCTCTACATGTATTAAAATAATACAATCACTAATCGCAAAATTGCAGAGTTGTGACACCTATTCTAAAAGGACCGTTGGAAAACCTGTGATGCGATATATATTAATTCGGCATTAAAGTTTCATGTTATGAGGATATAGTAATGCATTAAGGGGCAGTTATGGTTACAATCCTTTAAAGGTTTCATCCTTTGTGACTATGTACTATATGAGGTCTTTTGCATCTAATGTGCATAACTTCTTTTTGTCTGTAATTAGTTGTATGGGCTGCTCTCAAATTTTTTCGCCTATCATGCTCATCTTTCTCATTTTTCAGTGTAAATCCAGAATCACACAGTCAATCAAGATGTCTAAGAGAGCTCAAAAGATAAAGGCTCCCCTTACAGTGGAAGAAGGACAAGGAAAATTGGCATTAATCTCAGATACTATCTATCTAGGCCTTGGTAAGACCTCATGGGAAGGCATATATTCTTTGCTTGAAAATGAAGATCCGAAGGAGATAAAAGAAGAAGCAACAGCTGATGGAACTAATAAATCAGGAAACACGCTCAATGATTTGGCCAGCTCTTTCCTCCACCGAATAGTAGCCCGTGCAAAGATTTTACCATATAAATGATCTCGTAAGATGGGTAATTGAGAGCATTAACATAACAGAAAGAGATTTCTTCACAGCTGATGGAAGGATGTTTGGATCCTTCAAACCTGAAGATGTCAAGAGAGTGTATCACTTGCTAGATCCCCAACAACACTACAACAAATCATTCTTGGAAGCTTTTGCCAAGGAGAATGACATTGAATTAGACCCTATCAAGCAACGGAGACACTTTCCTAACAAGCACAAACATGAACCCTTTGGTATGTATTTCGTGGACTCCTTAGCATGTCCATATTGTTATGTTGCTGCTATGATGTGTAGACTCTTTAGAAGCCCTGATTATGCTAGATTTACTATTGAGATGGTTCCATTGATAAAAGAAGCGATAAACTCCTTTGTCATGGATTGGGAAACTATCCTATCGGATTAAATTGCTAGTCAAATACTGGATTATAGAAAGAACAGATTTGTCAACTACCTGAGTTGCGCCCCCATTCCATATGAATGCTTACATAGTTGACACAATTTGTTTTAAGTCTGACTTTCCCATACTAGGTTGGAAATGGACTATTCAGGACCCAACCCCCATTCATATTTACCATAAATACTTATGGAAGTCTGAATACAAGAATCATTTATACAGGATTTTCCATAGTTTCATTTTACCTGTCCATTAAGCTATCTTTAATAACTTGCTCCTTGGTTGTCTATCGAGGCTAGCATTGATTTAACCTCAATTGGTAGTTGGTTCAGGGAAGAGACATTCACCTATGTTAGGGTTTTTGGAAGCATTAAAGATCCTCATGTCCTTCCACTTTACATTCCAAATAAGCTATTAGCCAGGGAAGTAGCCTACTAGATAGTAGAAAAAAGGATGTCTAGAAATATTAAAGACTCCAAGAAACAATTGTGGCCTGCCTTTCCTCTTTGATGCGGAACCTACCCATTAAATGATTTTAAACATGTTGAGAAAGAAGCAACAAAGACAAAGGATCTAAGTCTAGTTGTTATCCCTAAAAGACAATATGACCCAAAGAAGGTTGCTTTCAATTTCACCACTCAGATGAAATTTAATAAATTCTTGCATGAGGAAGATGAGTTTGATGACTTAGTTGCTTTAGCAGAATTATTCTCAACAGTAAGTCATCTGGAAAAATTCAAACTGGGTGTTGAGAAAATGGACAAATTCATGGAATATAAGACACAGAGGTTATTGATAGTACCTCTAGATTTATTAAGTACTACACCAATCATTCAGTAAGTAGAGCACAACAGAGAGCAGGTTATAGAAAAGATTTCTGGAGAAGTTGAAACAAGTGATAAGGCTAGTGAACAACCAAACACTAATGTTCACATTGATCCCATATTGATTAAATAATGGGAGAAATTTGATTAACAGATCAAAAGTTAGAATGATCCAAAAAACATTATCACATCAGTGCCTCCCAGAACACAAGGGCCCATTATTCCTGATATTGTGATTGAAGAGACACCAAGTAAAGACATTGCTACAAAAGAGATAGAAATAATCCCTGAAAATCCTTCAGGAGAGATTACATTGAACATTGAAGAAATTCCACCCTTGGATGTGTTTTACAGCCCAAAACATAGGGTTGTAGTCAAGAGGCAGAGGAAAAAGAGGAAAATAGATCAAACATCATCCACAACTCCTCAATCTGAATTTATGAATGTCATATGGAAAGATTCAGAGGTCAATCCTTCTGAGGATTTGACTAAGTTATCTCAATTTGCAGGGGCATACACAGCTACTACAATTGATAAGGCAACTGAAGTGAATCAATTGATCAAAGAAAAGAATCAAAATATTAATCAGCTTGAAGAATAGTTGGCAGTAGAGAAGCAAAAGATTAATCGTCTTGAGGAACAGTTAACAGTAGAGAAAAAAAATAATGAGTAGCTTGAAGAACAATTATACTTGGAAAAGCATTGACCAACAGGCCATTCAAAGACAACAACAGATGTCGCAAGAGCTCGAGCAGCTTAAATTGATGCATCAGCAAGAGATTAAATCTAAAGAAGAGAAAATCACACAGTTACAACTCCCTATAGAAAAATTCAAATATTATCCCAAGGTTGAAGAGTTTAAGAAGGAAGCCTTAGAGGCAAATAAGGCTTTATCTCAATAGTTGAATCTAGTCTGTCAGAAAATATCTCTTTTTGATCCATTATGCATCATAAAAACATCACTGATTGACCAAGCAGTTAATACTAGGTTAAAATTTGAAGATGCGGATAATAAAGTCACAAATTATCTCTCCTCGAAAAGCACAGAAGATAGAAGAGCTCCTAAATTACCTAAAATTGAAGAGTCTCATAAAGAGATATTGTTTTCAGAATGGAAAAAATAGTTGATAAAAGAATAAAGAGCTACCTCCAGGGCCAGGGCTATAATGAAAAATGTTATTGAGCTGGTGAATGATAACTTATATGGTGCCAATTTAATTTCTGATTGTTCCCCATGAAAACTTCCAAAGGAAAAAGTTTGAGAAAAGCAAAGGAAGCAAGACTTGGACACCAAGGAGGAGCATCTCAACAGAGTACAAGGTCTTAACTAGGATGTGCATTGATCCTTTTTGGTCAAGCCACATAGCCAACAGATGACTATCAAGTTCCTTATTAATGCCATTGATCATATGATGCCCGAGTCCTTAGATGCCACATACGCAAGATAGTTACACACCAGGCCGAGTCATCCTCCAGAAATCTAAGCCATGCTCTTGATTTTTTGATTGAAGATACAAGAGAAGAAATAGATGCGATGAATCTCTTCAAATATTATCGCAATTCTATTTTTGACATTCAAAACCCATATTTTGATGAAGGCAGTTCCAACAACTCTAAGCAATTTTTATGGACAGTTTGTTTTTAATTTTACTATAAAGACCCTTTTATGTCATTTTAGAAAGGGTCCTCAATTTTTATAAAACTAGATTTGAGAAGTTTTTCACTTCTGCACTTCTTAATTTATTTTTTATAAGCCATGGATCGAGGTTTAGACTTATTGTGAAAGAGCTTCATAAAGACTTTCATTTTCGTATCTCCTTGGAGTTTCCAGAATAAGAATATTGAACCAGAGTGTTACTTGCATAACGAGAATCAAATGCATATGGTACTTCTATCATTGTTCTTTTGTCTTGTTTTAATGTAATTAGCATTCCATTGATTTGTTATTGTTGATATATTCTTATGTTCCAAACAAATCTGTATTATTTTACTTTTGAAAGATCTAGAATTGTTATATTGTATATGTATGTCAACGATAAATATTAGTATGTTATGCGATATGTTTTCACATTACTTTGTTTAATTTCTTAAACAAAGTAATCATCATTTGAATGAATCTTTATGTAGATAATTGAATAATCTATATTATCATTTGTCTTCTAGGAATCATCAAGAATCAGATTATTATGAGATCACTCGGGTTATATAGATATATCTTTATATTTTAGAGCTTATAGATTAAAAAACCTATCATCCTTTTATAAATTTAAAACCCCCATTCACCAAATCATACTTTTTTGGGAAATTGTTCCCATAATATCCAGTCAGAGCTACCCTACCAAACGGATAAGGAGCTGCACTAAGGTCTGGACTGGGTGGTTATCCCCCAATGTTGGTGCCATGATTTTAGAGGCATTAACAGGTCCACATGTTAGAATTATGATACATGTGTTGTCTTTGATGGAAACTCACATTGATGATAGTTCACAGTAAAATAGGTTAACAACAAAAGATTACAGATCAGACTCTAGAGATTGTAGAAAGAGAGTGATTTAAGAAGTATATGTTGTTCCACTTTGTCCAAATAGCGTATACACGCGGTTAATAGAAAAAAATAAGCGTATACATATACACACACTCTCGCAAGAGGAAAAGCACGTACAGGTTGGAAAGTCAAGGAAATTCAAGAGGAGACAATACCAGGGGTCAATACCATGGTATTATCCCACAATATTGAGCGGAGTAACGACTATTTGATCCCGTCCAATAATAACATGGGCCTTAAGTGGTTTTGGTCCAAGGTATTGAGAAAATCCTAAAACTATATAAGGAGGAGAAGATCATAAGGCCAGAGTGTGAAAGTGAAAAGGGCTTGTAAAGAATACTTCTATCCGAAGTATATTTTATGTTGCAGGGGCTATGTTGGTGATTTGATCTGAAATATTGTGTGCACCTTGAATTCAATGTTGGATCAAGATCATGAGAACTAAAATGACTTACCATTGAAAGATCTGATATTGGTTGGGCTATACCTAATTGTGTACACATGTTTTATTCTTTAAATATCATGATTTGAGTTTCTCTGAAGTCTGGAATAGCATCAAAGTTATGAGTTAATATTTATAGACCTATACGTTGGTTCATCTCAGTAAAACAGTGTGTACACATAGGTTCTACTCTTCCAAGCAGCGTATATAGAGGAAAATCTTGTTCTGCAGATCTGCCTGATCTATCTGATTAGTTTTGTCATTTTACTGATGTCTGTCAATGATGTCTTCTTAGATCCGAAAGTAAAATTGAATGCAAAAGGTTTTCGATATCTGAGTGATTGATTGTATAAGTGAGAAGGGTAAGCTCTACTACTTCCAGCGTAAATCTGTATAAATTGACAATAGATGTTTAGTGTATTGTTGGTTGGTACAAAATTGATTTAGAAGTTTTATGTTTCAGTAGTTTTGAAGGTATACGCAGGTTTGATTAAAGGAAGTAGCGTATACAAATAGATTGGGTTCAGTAAAGTAGTGTATACATTCTAATGCACAATTTTTGAGGTTGCAGCTGGTTCTGAATGATGATGTAGGTTTTTGGGTTCAACACAATTTTATGGTGACAATGATCTAATTGTTCATATTAATTGATTCTTGGTTGATACAGTTTGAGTTTCAAAGTTTCTGATGGGTCCAGTATGAAAATTTGATGAAACAAGGCCTTCATGTATATAGTTGTGTGCCAGGAGCATCCAGTTTGAAAATTTACGAAACATCATCCCTGGAAGAAGAGATAATGTTGTAGCCTTCTTAGGTCGGTGCCTACATATGAGTAAAGAGATCGGCTAGTACAAGAGCTAGGGGGTTGCAGCTCCCTTCCAGTAAAAGCTGGAGAATGAGAGAAGGTTGTAGTCTTCTACATGTGGGTGCCTATGTACTGGTATGAGTCTACACTAGTACAATATTGTAAAAAGGTTTTTCTTATATTAAAAGAAGATAGCGGCAGGTGGTTTTTGTACCGCATCGGGTTTCCACCTTAAATCTTGGTGTTCATGTGTGCTTCTTATGTGTGATGGTTTATTTTGTTATTACTACACATTGTTAATGAAGTATTTATGCACTGATTAAAGATCAACATATGATGAATTAACTGAATCGTAAGTTTGTTGTATATACGTTGGTTGCTTTAAAGACAGTTGCGTGTACATGTGAGTTACCTTTCATTGAAGTAGCGTATATAAATTTGAGTATGAAATGAAAAAGTAATTGATTTGATAATACGGATTTACCCCACCTCTCAGTATTATTTCCAACATTTGGTATCAGAGTAGGTCCTTCAGAGGAAGCTTGATCACTTGAAGGGAGATCTTTCAAAATGTCCAATCACGAAGGCATGGGATCTATCAGACTACCAACCTTCAATGGGAACTACTTGATATATTGGAAAACATGAACTAGAGCATATCTTTAGTCACTTGGAGATGATGTTTGGGAAATTGTGAAAAAAGGATATCAATATCCAATGGCAGTCCCCACGGATCCAACAGAATGGAAAACATATGAAATCAATGCCAAAGTTGTCAACACCTTACTGGGAAGTCTATTAGAATCAGAATTTGTCAAAGTCATGCAACTCAACACAACCAAGGAAATATGGGATAAAATCATTCAGAGCTACGAAGGAGACTCATAGGTAAAACATGCTAAACTACAAACTCTCAGAATCCAGTATGAAACTCTCAAGATGCATAGTGATGAAAGTATTTATAGTTATTTCTTGAGATTAGATGGGATTGTGGATCATATGAGAAATCTAGGTGAAGAGATAAAGGAAACTACTTTAGTTGAGAAAATTTTGAGATCTTTGTCTTTGAAATTTGAGTCAAAAGTATCTACCATAGAAGAAAAACAGGATCTTCAAACTATTACTGTGACTCAACTCCATGGAATCCTAACTTCCTTTGAAATGAGAAAAGGAGTTCCATTGGATATGAGAGTAGACGCTTTTAAAGCATCAACAAAAGGAAAGGAAAAAGAAGAGCACAATGAATCAGGACATATTTCAGAAGGAGAAGATGAGGTAAATTTTGTCAAGAAGCTTCAAGGAGGTTACGAAAGATTGAGAGGTAAGGTACAATTCAAACGATTTTCTTGTGGTAGAGTTGGCCATTACACTACTAAATGCCCTCATGTGAAAGGAAATATATCTACAAAAGGTAATAAAAGTTATTATAGTCATGATGATAGTGATGGCTTGTCCAATAGTGATGAAGATGATCAAGAAATTAAGCTACTCATGGCATATGAAAATGATGCCTTAGAAAAGGAAGATTTCCTTAAAGAAATGAGTCAAATCAAAATCAGTTTGGCAGAAAAGGATACAGTCATAAACACAGTGTTATAGACAATTTTGTGCCTTGCAGCATCAGGCATGAATTGTCAATAATCCAAGGGATCCAAAGTCCCTAAACATGATGTTCCTACCCCTAGAGGAACAAGGTCAGCAAACCAACAGCTCTCAGATCAGTTCTCCACCTAAAAACACTCAAAAACAAGCAATCCTGAAATCAAAGCAGGTGCTCCACTAGGCTTCTGCGCTGAAACTCAACTCCTCCATGGTGTACCTGCGTTGCAAAGCAGGTAGAACAAAGGCCACCTGCGCTGAGCGAGATGGGACAAGTGGCACACTGAGTCATTGCTCTGGAATCTTCCAAAAATGACACTTGGATCAGGGATTTCGCCTTGTGATGAGTCAGAGGCTCTGTTTCTCCAAGTGGAAGCAAGGTTCTCCAAGTGGACTCAAGAACTGAAGATCAACTGAAGAGAGAAAGGACACAAGGTAGCTACACATCAGTTGCAAGCTGACTCATCCTTTCTCAATTCATCTATATATTGAGCTCTCTCCTATGAGCTCAAGAGGCTGGAATTTTGTGCGAAGTAATGATATGCTGTTGGTTTCACTATAGAACTATTGGGTGATTGCTTGAAGGAGGTGAAGAGGAGAAATTCTTTCTGCTGGGAGGTGTTGCTGGATTGGGGCCTTCAATGGTTGTAACACTCTCAGAACTTTACTTCTTCCATTAATAAAAGCTATTGAGGTTCTTCTATATGCACTTGTTTCAATGATGTATTGTGATAATTGTATATTTGATTTATGCTAATCCTTGAATCAGTTATGATTGCATGCTTCTTGTAGTTTCCTTCTTTGTTATTTTGCAGGATCTCATTGTAGCTGGGCCAACAAAAGAGCAAGGAGCTGGGAGCAAGCAGCAAAGAGAAGAGTTTGGATTCGACATTAAGCGCAAGGCAACGGTTAGTGCATTTCTTCATTCTCTCTTGCTTTCATAAAGAAGTAAACCTTAAGTAGTTTTCTTTACAGTTGTTGCTGAGGTACTATCACCCTTAGAGTGGGATAGGGTCATCCAAGTCGGATACTTTTCCCTACAACAAACTGGCGACTCCACTGGGGAACGTATCTGTTTGATTGTTTGTAGTATTTTGCTCTTCATTTCCTGAACAAAAGAGTACCAAATCGAAAAGCTTTTGACTATATCCAAAGCGAAGTAGAGGGCAGCTACTCTAGCTCATTTCTGAGCATGTTCATGATTTGAAGAGCTGATCTACAAGGATCCTTGTAAGCTCTTAGTGATAGCTTTTCATCTTCCTTGTCATCCCTTAGTGTGTGCTTGACTGATAGCTTCTGATTTGAGCAAAAACTGTGAATTTTTGAGAAAATTGTGACCCGGAAACTGAGAAAACGCAACTTTCGTTTTCCAAAGCAGGTAGTACACAGGCTACCTGCTTTGCAACGCAGGTCCCGAAGGGGCTACCTGCGTTGAGAGCCAGACTGGCTGTGCAGCACCTGCGTTGGCCCAATTTTGCCTTGTGCATTTGGGGTTTCCTCCCTTTTTCTTGCCTGTTTTCACTATAGATTTTGCAGCCAGTTACCAGTCTTGTACCTGTTCTGAAACCAACCTTACTTGCCATCATTCTGCCTCTGTTATATAACGAAATTGTACTTGTTCTTTTGTATTTCTTACATCATTTACAATTTCCCATAACGAAAGTGAACTAGTCTTGCTTTGGCCTCTTAGATCTGAACCTGTGTTAGGCATTTTGCTGGTCTAAAGAGTTAGCTTGTTTGCTGTCCATAGCTGATTAGTCTTTTTACTTTCGTCATTATGGTTTGATTTCATGCATTTCCAGTGTTTAAACAAGTAAATCTTAAGGTGTCTTTTGATTTTGGACTAGCTTGTTTGTTTTCACTTTAAATCGAAATCAAAGTTAAATAACAACTTTCTTTTTGTAATACATCAACATTAAGAAAGGGAAAAGAAAATACATGCATTGTGCATTTTGCATTTGACTGTTTGCATGCTGATTTAGGAAATTTTGCATTAGTGTGTGCTCTATGATCTGTGTGAAAAGATTTGCCTTTCTTCTCCTCAGTAGTTAAGATTTTCAAAGTTGAAAGATTGAAAAGTTTGCTTCTCATCTTAGACTGCATTCAGGAATTTGTTACATACATCTCGTGGTGATCCTTAAAGGCAAACTGCTAAGCAAGATCAACATTAAAATAAATCCAACTTACTTAACAACGCTTTGAAACATAATGCAAACACATAGAGGTCTAGGTAGAGACGTGTTCCGGCGTTGTTAAACGTAGTGACCGTCGATCTCTACGAAGGTGGGTGATTCCTCCTGAGAGTCGGTGGCACTAATACGGACTTGTGCTCCCACGTACCGTCGCGTATATATTGGGAGACCCCTATAGAAACAAAGCCTTTATCCATAGGAATCCGTGTCGGCCGCCCTACTGATCGCGATGCAGTGAACATAGCATTCACGAAGATCGACCACCCGTACCGTAAAACGTATTCTGTGGTTTCGCGAAAAGTTTGGCACACCCTCTGCCTAGAACTCCAGAGTAGTTTCTTTTGGCCTTTTTCAAACTCTATAACTGAAAAAGTCCATCCGAGCATTTGTCACTTCGGGCTCGTTAAAACATCGAAGGAGACTAGAGTCATCTTTAGCTTTTTCTCGACTCTTAAAACATGAAAAAGCAAAGTTGTGTCTAAAGCGTCGTTAATAAAATTTATTTTAAACGGAACATAATCACCTATTATTCCCGCGTTGATCTTTCAGTTGAAAAGTATGAAGCCCACCAACCAAGGAAGTCACCTTGGCGGAAGTCCCAGTCCCTTCTCCTCTTGGGGAGATGTTGGTGCGCCCCATATGGCCACATTGTCACTTCCAGGATTGACAATTGGCCTACCTGTATGGCTCTTTTCAACTAATGTAGTTCAGACCACCACAAATCCTGAGCAATCGAATCAACAGTCAGACCAGTCTAGAGCTACCCACCAGCCTTCCACTTCTTACAATTCTTCCTCTGATCCTTCATCTTCGCAAGGTAGAGCCGGCAAAAGTCAGCCTCCCATGGAGAAGAAGGAAAAGAAGAAGAGAGAAAAGAAGCAAAAGGGGCCTATGGCGAAGGCGACTGGGGGCAAGCAAAAGACATCTGACAAAAATCCACACACTGCACCGACCGGGCCTAAATCGCCATGTGTCATTTGCAAAGGGACCCACTTCCACCGTGATTGTCCTTGTATTCCCCGGATACTAAGGGACTGGTCCCCCAGGTTGCACAATCCGGTAGCATCAACCTCTGGTAGTCATGTTGATTGCAGTCCGTCAACTAGCGAGAGTGAAGGACGGAAAGGGAGACCAAGATCACCTTGTATGCTGTGTGAAGGCGATCACGCCATCCACCGATGTCCATTCTTAGATGAGGCAAAGAGAGTTTTGGAAGATCGTCCGGTATCACCGTTACAACTTCCTCCTGGATATCAAAAACTTGCGCCTAGTCCCTCGATAGTTGAAAATCCAGCTGGCCCGATCAAGTGGTCAGCTGAAATGTCAGTCATGGAGAATGAACCTACTGAATCCAGACCAGACGAAAGTCTAAAGGTCGAAACGGCAGTTGACCCGGTTCTTCCTTCAGAGGTTTCATCCTCAAATGACTCCGTCATTGGAGACTCATCTTCAAATGACACCCTCACTGAAGAGAATAAGGATGACACCGTCCATATCCTTTTCATCAACACAGACTCTGATGAGCATCAGGGCAATGCGCCCATTCCTTTATCGCAGGAAGGAACATCGTCAGGGTCGTATCCGGCCGTGTATTCGGTCCCACCACCAAGCAACCTAGTTGTATCCTTTGATTGGAATCAACTAGGCAGACCCCGGTTACCAGCCAGTATCCCATTCAGAATCATCGTCCAAATCTACAGAATGGTGATGGCTGGAACTATCATTGATGAAGGGGCATCTGTGAGTATCCTTTCCTCTATTGCTTGGAAAGCACTGGGTTCCCCGACGCTTTTACCTGAGATGAGAAATCTATCAGGTTTTGATAAAGGAACCAGTCGCCCGTTAGGGATTCTCCCCAATGTTCCCATTACATTGAAGGGGAAGACAGTTCATATGAACGTCATGGTCGTCCAGGGACCCTTGGTGTATAACTTACTCCTTGGACGAGACTATATATATTGCATGGAGGCGATAGTGTCCTCACTCTTCAGAGTTATGTGTTTTCCGCACGAAGGAAGAATGGTCAAGCTCGTAGACCAACTTTCATTTCCAGGATCACGCATCGCAAATAGTCAAATACCATCCCTTAACGGTTTATTCACTCAAGGAATGCCTCCACCCCCGGTTCTACTTCCCGACGAATGCGAGTGATTCGGAAAGATGTAACTGGGACCCAGGGTGCATGCACCCTGGCCTGCCTTGGGCAGAGGAAACCTTGGGTATAAAGTTAATTTCCGCAGAAGAATGGGACTAGTCCGTACCCCGTCCGAAAGAAGGAAGAGAGGGTTGTTCTAGGATAAAGTTCTTTTGTCAAATTTATGTGAGTGAGATAATCAGCTTCTCGCTCCCTTTGTCTAAAAAGTAGGCTCTCCTGAGGGAGGAGATCCATTTGTGGCGGCAAGTAGCCACCATCTTTGAAGGCAAGCCTCACCCATTAAAACATATGTTTTGAAGGATAAGTAGGGGCAGCCTCCAAAGAAAGAGATGAAATTGCTGCAACAAGTAGTCACCATCCTTAGCAACCTAATGATAGACATCGCCGAAAAGAGAGTTTAGTTTGCGGCAGCGAACATAACCATTTTTCGGATAATAAGTAAGAGGCAAGCCTCCCTCCGTAACGCCAATGTTTTATCTGTTGCGATCTTGCAAAATCAAAAAGTGAACTGATGGGAAGACAAGTACCGTCGGCACCGAAAAATAACGAGAAGACAAGTATCGTTAAAAATATAGCAAGACGACAAGTAGAAAAACAGAGGTGGGACAGAGGAGGGGTAGCCTTGAAATTATACTTTATACCTGGGGGCATGCAAACCTTTTGGAGTGCAAGCACGGGACGACTATTTATTTTTTAAATTTTTAGGTCCTCCCTTTAAACCTATAGGTCTAACCCGTTAAACTCGTAGGATTAGCCGTTTCCAGCTTGCATGAAGAAAGGATGTGGGGAAAAAGTTAAAACTTGCCAATTTGGAGTAACTAGTGAGGTATAGCTCCTTAAATATGACTACCTCACCTGAGGCGTTCCTTGTACTAAGACTGGTATAATCGAGCAGTTTTAGCACACAGTTCATGCTCGTTAAAAAATAAACGCAAGATCCGAGCAGTTTTAGCACATAGTTCATGCTCGTTAAAAAATAATCATAAGTTGTGAGCAATCTTCCCCTAGAGTTCAAGCTCACCCAGAAAAAATGAACCGGTAAATAACCTTGGTAAATGTAACCTTTGACAGCCATATTAAAGCCCTTGGTCGTGTTCTTGCAGTCTCACCTCCATCCGTTCATTTGGCCAATCGTTCATCTCCATATGTTTGTTTACCCATTTTGAGGAACAGCTGCGAAGAGTGATTTCACTTAGCCATCCTTGTGACACTGCCGTGATTGGAAAATTCCAACCTGTACCTGGAATCTGCTGCTATCCCTGTTTATCACTCGTTCCTCAAAAGACGAGTCTTCTTTGAGCTCTTTTCTCCTGACTCGTAAAATATGAAAAGTTTGCCGAGTTTTGGCCTTCCAGCTCGTTAAACGACCGGAAGAGTTATCCCTCCTCTAGATTTTAATCTTTTTGGACCTGAGGGATTATTGCACAAAAAGATCGAGCGCTTGTTTTGTTCGGCTCGTTAAAGAAATCGAAAATTCATCCCTTCTGTATTGTTTTATACTTTTTCGGACTTAAGGGATTAGATGACGAAAAAGGAATTCTGGAGTTGACTTTATGTACCTTTTCAGACTCTCTAAAAATGAAAAGGACCGAGTTATCTTTGTCGTTAGACTCGTTAAATTCATTAAATAGCGACAAACTTGTCTTTAGACGAGAACGAGTTTCCCTATCGCTAGGCTCGTTAAAACATAGCGATGGGCTTGCCCGAAGGGCAGGTTATAGAACAAGCATATGTTATCCTCCTCAAGCTTGATAAAAATAAAGAGGTACTGGTCAGCAATGACTGGGGAAAAATTGGGAGAACCTCACAGCTTTAATGGTAGCAAGTCGCTCTTGAACATGACACTTTGTCCTCCGTATCACATCGGGTTGGGTTGTTTCATTCACCGGTCTCATCACCATGGTCCTCGCCACACCATCCACATTTGGGGTAATGCTACCGATCCATCACATCAGTGTCGTTATATGTTCAAGAGATGTTGTTCTGCAAAGAGTCAACCGTGTCCCATCCACTGCCATACATTGTCCTTCATCCATTTCATGACCGCCACCCTGAATCATACATCACAGTTTGTTCTCACCTCATCACAATCACTAGCTCTGTTCCGTGTCACTGATGTGGGATTCATTAAGGCCCTCCTTTGACGGATCGCTCCTTGTCGACATCAGCTCATTATCCAAGGAGTTGATCTAGGAACAACCCCTTCAGTACTTTGAAGCTTGCATGCCTCAATGGCAAGTTTCTCACTTCCGGCGACAGGTATACATCAATGACCTTCGACCAGAAGATTTTGCATGGTGGTCGACGCCAAGTCCTTTATTCCCACCATGTGAATTGTACTGTCGTACCTTGAGGGTCATCATCCTTATCGGTGATTCCTCTCGCGCTTGTTAATGGTTTACATCATTGACCGGTAATCAAGCGATGTCTTTCCATGTTCGACTTCAAGAAATTCTCACATGGATCGACTTGTACATCGAGTGAAGATCGGAAGAGATTGAAGACCCCGGATCTAGTTTCATCCATCCGGGCTGCGATATATATTCAGGATATAAAGACATTTGATATGTACATCATTGCAGCAGATGATCATCCTTCTCAAAGGATGATAATTTCAGCAGAGAATTATCAGTCTATCATCAGACGATCGTCTGTGCTATGTACCAAAATGAATTTATAAAGCTGAGCATGGGAATGCCCGCCTCAGCTAGATCATGAAAAAGTATGAAAAATAATGTATTGTATTGTATCTTATTACAGGACACTTCTCAGCAGATTGAATGAACTTCGGATCCTCCTAATAAAGCATTTCACCCGATAAACGACCTCATACTTTAGGGGGCATCTGTTATAGACAATTTTGTGCCTTGCAGCATCAGGCATGAATTGTCAATAATCCAAGGGATCCAAAGTCCCTAAACATGATGTTCCTACCCCTAGAGGAACAAGGTCAGCAAACCAACAGCTCTCAGATCAGTTCTCCACCTGAAAACACTCAAAAACAAGCAATCCTGAAATCAAAGCAGGTGCTCCACTAGGCTTCTGCGCTGAAACTCAACTCCTCCATGGTGTACCTGCGTTGCAAAGCAGGTAGAAAAAAGGCCACCTGCGCTGAGCGAGATGGGACAAGTGGAACACTGAGTCATTGCTCTGGAATCTTCCAAAAATGACACTTGGATCAGGGATTTCACCTTGTGATGAGTTAGAGGCTCTGTTTCTCCAAGTGGAAGCAAGGTTCTCCAAGTGGACTCAAGAACTGAAGATCAACTGAAGAGAGAAAGGACACAAGGCAGCTACACATCAGTTGCAAGCTGACTCATCCTTTCTCAATTCATCTATATATTGAGCTCTCTCCTATGAGCTCAAGAGGCTGGAATTTTGTGCGAAGTAATGATATGTTGTTGGTTTCACTATAGAACTATTGGGTGATTGCTTGAAGGAGGTGAAGAGGAGAAATTCTTTCTGTTGGGAGGTGTTGCTGGATTGGGGCCTTCAATGGTTGTAACACTCTCAGAACTTTACTTCTTCCATTAATAAAAGCTATTGAGGTTCTTTTATATGCACTTGTTTCAATGATGTATTGTGATAATTGTATATTTGATTTATGCTAATCCTTGAATCAGTTATGATTGCATGCTTCTTGTAGTTTCCTTCTTTGTTATTTTGCAGGATCTCATTGTAGCTGGGCCAACAAAAGAGCAAGGAGCTGGGAGCAAGCAGAAAAGAGAAGAGTTTGGATTCGACATTAAGCGCAAGGCAACGGTTAGTGCATTTCTTCATTCTCTCTTGCTTTCATAAAGAAGTAAACCTTAAGTAGTTTTCTTTACAGTTGTTGCTGAGGTACTATCACCCTTAGAGTGGGATAGGGTCATCCAAGTCGGATACTTTTCCCTACAACACACAGTGACACATAAACTCATTGAAAAGGACAAACACAATGATGTGTAAGAATGTGAATTATTAAGTCTAAGAAAATAAATTGAAAAGACAAACTCTGAATCTTAGATTTTCTAAAGGATCGGAAACGTTAGATGAAATCATCAAAGTTCAACATTCACCTATTATAAATACTGGTCTTAGTTTCCATGAAGGTGAATCTAGCTCACAAGATGAGGTAAGGAATTCCAATGCAAAATATGAAATGCTCAACAAGGAGATAAAAGGTCAACCCCATCAACAATTGAGGAAAGAAAGACTTAAAATAAAAACATTTCCACCTAACTATGGAAGGGATAATTGTTTTTTTTCTCTGACAAATAATGTTGAATGTTTTAAATGTCATAATTTTGGACACCTTGTAGCCATATGAAAAAGTATAATGGTTCAAGACCGTCACACAGAAAGATCATCAATTTTTAGGTACTTCAATGGATATTGTTTTGCTTGCAATCTGTTTGGTCACAAAGCTATTGATTGCGATAGAAGGAATATGAAACATGTAAGATGTTATATGTGTAACAAGTTTGGACATAGAGCAAAGGAATGCAGGAGGAAATTTCATCCACCATACCAAAAGGAGAAAACATCATCACAATCCAAGGTATTGAAGAAGAAGGAATTTTTGACAGAAATATGTGGCATAGCTTACTTTAGAAGACATAACAGACCTAGGGGGGCTAAAAGTGTAAAACTTCAATATTCCAATTCTCATACACAGCTATTATGAAGAGAAGTCATGTATATACGCAAGTTAGAAGTTGCACAGTCGTGTATATGGTGTTTTGAAGAAAAGGCTGTGGGACAGACTCATGAAAAGGGTTCTGATATGGTTCAGTCAATTATAAATTATCTATGATATTCTGATTGATGATGGTTATAGCCTGTTGATGATATGTGGAAGTGTTTTTGGCCCTCATAAGCTGTTAATAAGTTGATGAATAACTAGATGATGATGATGCCTTGATGATTCTTACTAATAAATGCAATGATGATATTTGATAAAGAACAACTGGCACAAGTTCAGGGGGATTTGCATATGTTTCTAATTATGCATTGTTGACATTATATTAGAATACCTTGCTACATGACAATAATTATATTTCTTGATCCACACAATTGTTTGATTCAGGTGACTCTTTTAATGATGCACGTATATAGGCTGTTGATCTTGATGTTGCTGACAAATGCTGATGGTGCAGATCATACATGGTGTATGATAGTTGCTGATGATTATCATGGGCTTGTTTAGATTGTTGGTCCTTGTTATAATGTCATGTATATCATTTAATGTAAAGGTCATGTAAAGACCTAATTTTTAACCCCACTATGCATGGGAAGGATGATGTAATAAATGATATTTCAGTCATGTATAAACAGTTGGTATATCCCCACTTGGTTGGGTGGATGAGTCAAATTTGTTGGATACCCACTTGGTTCGGAGATTCATGTATGTATAGAGTCATGTTATTCTTTTGGAAAATACTTTTGCAGACTTTGCATGAGCTCAGGGGGAGGATGGATGGTTTAGTACATCCTAGCATGTACAAAGGGGGACCTTAATCAGAGAATTCAGCATGTACTCACAGGGAGCATGGAAAACACAATGTATATCAAAAGGGGAGAATATCTTGGTCCTCCCTTTGCCCTTGATGTCAAAGGGGGAGAGTGTCTTGGTGTTGTGGTTTCCATCAAGTCCAAAGGGGGAGATTGTTAGAATTATGATACAGGTGTTGTCCTTGATGGAAACTCACATAGATGACAGTTCACAGTGCAACAGGTTAACAAAAAAGGATTACAGATCATACTCTATAGGTTGAAGAAAGAGAGTGGTTTAAGAAGTATACGTTGTTTCACTTTTCCCAAATAGTATATACACACATGTTAACAAAACAAAATAAGTGTATACATATACACACACACTCGCAAGAGGAAAAGAGCGTGCATGTTGGAAAATCAAGGAAATTCAAGAGGAGACAATACCAGGGGTTAGTACCATGGTATTAGCCCACAATATTGAGTGGAGTAATGACTATTTGATCCTATCCAAGAATACCACAGGTCTTAAGTGGTTTTGGTCCAAGGTATTGAGAAAATCCAAAAATTATATCAGGAGGAAAAGATCATAAGGCCAGAGTGTGCAAGTGAAAAGGGTTTCTAAGGAATACTTCTATTTGAAGTATATTTTATGTTGTAGGGACTTTTGTTGGTGATTTGATCTGAAATATTGTGTGCACCTTGAATTCAATGTTGGATCAGGATCATAGGACTTGAAATGAGTTATCATTGAATGATCTGTTATTTGTTGGACCAAATATAATTGTGTACACCTGTTTTATTCTTTAAATATCATGATTTGGGTTTGTCTGAAGTCTGGAATAGTAGTGAAGTTATGAGTTAATATTTGCAGGTCTATACACTAGTTCATCTTGGTAAAGGTGCGTGTACATGTAGGTTCTATTCTTCCAACTAGTGTATATAAAGGAAAAGCCTGTTCTTCATATCTGACTAGTCTATCTGATCAATTTTGTTGTTTTATGATTGTCTATCAATTAAGTCTTCTTAGATCTGAATGTAAAACTGAATGCGTAGGGATTTTGATATCTGATTGATTGATTGTATAAGTGAGAAGGTGATCTCTGCTACTTCTAGTGTAAAGCTCTGTAAATTCACAATAGATGTTCAACATATTGTTGGTTGATATAGACTTGATTGAGAAGTTTTATGTTTCAGTAGTTTTGAAGGTATACGAAGTTTTATGTTTCAGTAGTTTTGAAGGTATAGGCAGTTTTGATTAAAGGAAGTAGGTATACATCCAGGTTGGGTTCAGTCAAGTAGCGTATATATTATGATGCATGATTTTTTAGGTTGCAGTGGGTTCTGAATGATGATGTAGGTTTTTGGGTTTAGCACAGTGTTCTGGTGACAATGATCTAATTGTTTAGATTAACTGATTGTTGGTTGATGTAGTTTGAGTTTCAAAGTTTATGGCGGGTCCAGTATGAAAATTTGATGAAATGAGACCTTCATGTATATAGTTGTGTGCCAGGAGCATCTAGTCTAAAAATTTATGAAACATGGTCCCCGAAAGAAGAGAGAAGGTTATAGCCCTCTATAGGCTAGCACCTACATACGAGTAAATGGATCGGCTAGTACAATAGCTAGGGGGTTCTACCTACCTTCCAGTAGAAGCTGGAGAACGAGAGAAGGTTGTAGCCTTCTGCAGGTGGATGCCTATGTACTGGTATGAGTCTGCAACAATGCAATATTGTAAACATGTTTTTCTTATATTAGAAGAAGACAACAATAGGTGGTTTTTGTCCCACATTGGGTTTCCACCTTAAATCTTGGTGTTCAGGTGCATTTCTTATGTGTTATGGTTTATTTTGTTATTACTGCACATGGTTATTATTTATATGGTTATTGAAGTACTGATGCACTAATTAAATATCAACATATGATGAGTTAACTGAATCACAAGTTTTCTGGATATACATTGGTTGCTTTAAAGACAGTTGTGTGTACACACGAGTTACCTTTCATTGAAGTAGCATATATAAATCTGAGTATGAAATGAAAAAGTAATTGATTTGATAATACTAATTCACCCTCTCTTAGTATTATTTCCAACCCCACATTCACACCCTCCTCATTAATGATGTACCCCGGATATTGCACCTGGGTCATGCCAAAAGTTCACTTATCCAAATTGACACACAACTTGTGTTGTCACAGGGTTTTGAGGACCTATCGAATATGGTGGAGGTGCTCTTCCTAACTCTGGTTGAAGATCAATATTTCATCTAAATACACCACCATGAATGCATTGGTGAAGGGCCACAACATGTCATCCATCAATCTCATGAAGGTTGCGGGGGCATTTGTTAACCCAAAAGGCATGACCAACCATTCAAAAAGGCTGTCCTTGGATTTGAAGGAAGTCTTCCACACATTAGAGGGTTCGGTAGGAACTTGGTGATAACCGAAATTCAAATAAATCTTGTTGAAATATTTTTCCTGAATCTACCACTTGATATTATCATTCTCTAAAACAAAGTGTCGATATATCGGTCCATTAGGTAATGGTGCACTCAGGGTTAGATTGATGGAGTGGTTGACATGACAATGTAGAGGCACTCTCATAGGTGATGAGAAAATATCCCTGTCCTGCTCGATAGCCTTGTCCATCTGTTATTGTTGTGTGGAGGATCTCTATTTGGAAGCCATGGCCACAATATTCTTCTTTCCCTGAGGGTGAGACATAAGGCAAAAGAATTCTTGGTCTGCGAAATGATCTCACTGCATTGCTTTATAGTGATCAAGGAGATGGCGGTAGGCGGGACTACCTTTAGTATCCTACAACTTATTACCCAAAGTAATAATGACAAATCGAGGCCTAAACTCATATATAACATGTCGCTTCTACAAGTATGGTTTTCCTAATAATACATCAAAAACTTCAAGAGGCACAACATCACACAATACCTCATCCATGAAGGGCTTGATGCTATAAGGAAGGTGACACTGTTGGATGTCACAGAGATCTTGTCCTTCGTGAAGCCACTTGATGGTGTACGACTACAGATTTTTTGTACTCGGTAGGCCCAACTGCTTGATGATCTCTACCAAAATGAGGTTCTTTTGGCTCCTTCTATTGATGATGATCTGTAGCGGAGAACCCTTCACCCACATCTATGAGTGGAAGAGGTATTCCCCTTCCTCTGGATCTTCAGTCTCATTCTTATGGATCTTGGCAGTGGCCATGGTGGCACTGGATCTCCATGAACGATCTGCTTCCCTTTGTCATTCCCCTTGTCGTTTCTTACTCAGGGTCAGAACATGCGTTTGATTTGGAAGCCTTCAGCTCAGCCACCAGTGACTCCTTGGTCTGACACTCACTTGTGTTATGAGTGGAGCTCTTATGGAACTCACACCATTTTCTCATGCCCTTATTTATCTTCATGGTGTTTTTCATTGCTTGTGGGTTCGATGGGTTTTCCTAGGTCACCCTGCCTTGGCTTTGTCTTTTTCTCTGTAGTTTGGGGGCACCTTTCCCTTGCTTTAGATTTGCATATCCAAAGTCTCACTTCTTTTGTTTAAACTTCTTCTCAATCTTGACAGTGTATCGGTACATCGTGCCAAGCGAGGAGATGTCCATGAAATCCATCTCGTCCTGGATGTACTGGTGTAGGCAGCCGCGTTACTTGAGTACCAAATGTCACTCAGAATGTTTGATACCCAACTTCGTGCAAAGGGTATGAGAAAAATTGGTATAGTTTGACACGTCTTGGTCCCTTCCCTATAGTAGTGTGGTCCACTTTATGTATTTACCCTCATATCTCCCGAGAGGGTAGTTCTTCTCCTTGATGACATCCCAGAATGAATTCCAAGTTGGTGCAACTGAAAATAGTGAGGGTATACTTTTGTCCTTCTTCTCACAATAGGTTTTCCACCACTCCTTGACATGGGGGGAAACTTTGAGAAGTGAAAAAGTGATATTTTCCCAGCTGGAAAAATCATGAACAAAAAAAATCCTTCTAGTAGATTTAACCATTTATCTACGACGTCCACATCTATCTGACCTTCAAATATGGGGATGTCAAAGTTAACTTGTACCTTAAATGGTGTGGCTCTTCTAGAGTAGCTGCTGGAAGAATATGCATCACCTTTAGGTAGTCACTGAAGGATCTGGGAAAATTATCCATCATCGCGTTCCTTTGTCGCTCGAGTGCTTCTTCAAGCAAGATTTTGAAAGAATTTCCTTCCCCCTCATCTTTCTTCTCTTCTGCCATGGGAGGCCATTGGGATTTGTAAATATTGTCTTGCAAAGGTTTTATGAGTTTGAGTCCTAACTCCTTATATCCCAACATCGTTGGGGACATGCAAAGAAAAATGAGAAAGAGAAGACCGATCTGATACCACTGATCCAAACTTAAATAAGAACACAAAAAATTATGGATATACCCATAAATATAGCGATTTATATGAAATAACACTTCATTTCATTAATATCAATCACTTAAATATGATTACAAAGAGAATGGAAATAAAATTAGCTCGGTCGATGGTAGCTTATCTATGAGAAGAGATGTAGCCTCTACATGCCTTTGAACTATGTTACAATTAGACTCAAAGGCCTATTTATTATTGAGAAAGAATGGAAAACCCTAAAAATCCAAAAACCTAACCCTTGGAGATGAAGTGCCAAAACTATGGGCCCCGTTTGGGTAAATTGGCACATCAACTTCCCAGGGTCGTAACTTTGGTATATGATCTTCATTTGACATGAAAAATACCTTGTTAGAGATATCTATCTGAGGAATACAACTTTAGAACGAAAAAATTATATAAAGGATCAAATTTTTCTATTTTTCCCAAAAATTATCGTTTAGGGCCTCAAAACAACTCTGGAAGTCCAGGACCCAAAAAATTGCCAAAACTAGTAAACTTTCTACAATTAAGGAAATTGATTGAAAGAGACAGTGGTTGGGGTCCAAGTGGAATAGGTTGGTGGCCGCCAATATCCACCTGAATCACTCCATCCTCAGGGTTTCCGTGTGGCTCTCCCACCATGTTAGTGAATGGCCCTCTGATTTTAGCTGCGCAAATGAGATATTTTACCCTTCCTCGATATGATGGACGCTGAAATAAACTTCCAATTTCTACAAACAATGGTTCAAATTTAGAGCATCAATCTCACTGTAGTACAACTTGATATCAAATTTGTCTTCTATTTTGAACTAGGATTGATTCATGGCACTCGAACTAGGTTGATCTTTTTCGAGTTATTTCTTCGGCTCATTCTATGTGTCTTCCCGATATCCTGATCCTTGTTTTGATTTGTCCCCTGCATTCGAACCCCCATCTTCTCCAAATATCCCCAGCTTATTTATTAGGGCCACCATTATGAGTTTTACATTGCAGTTTATATTCTCGGCTTGTTGTTCAAGCCATGAAAACCTCACTTCTGCGGGATCATGAGGTTCATTTATAGATTCGTCAGCCATGATTAGGGTTTTACAATTTTTGGCCCTGCCAATCTAGGTCCCTTGAAAATATCCACAAATAACCAAAGAAACCTACTATGATACCAAATTATCCATAAAATTCCATGGATATTCGACTGGACAGTTCATCAAAACAAATCTAATAATATTATATTAAAATCTATTACAATTTATTAAACTTTAAGATCTATGGATTTAACTGCAATTAGTGCATGCATGCGAATGGAAATTATATAGAAAAGTAGAGAATGAAAAAATAATCACACACACACAAGACACAAGAAATTCTCTATGGGAAACCCTTTCAGGAGAAAACCGAGCTGGAAAGTGAGGCTGCTTCGCTCTCTTATTCTGTCTGGAAATATGGTTGCTGGTACAAAAAAGTAATGTTTGTGGCTCGTGGCATGCTACAATTCCCAGATCCTCTCTATTTACTCTACCTCCTATATTTTCTAGCTACCTTTGCTCATTTATGGAACAAAATTCTCTTGAAAGAATCGAATGCCTCTTCCTCCTACTAGCTTAGTTATAACATAGGTTGGGTTATAACACAACTCGATAGCCTTCTAGTGGTTAAGTTTGACTACATAAATCTTAACTAGAGTTACAAAATAGACTCTTCTAAATTATTTTACATCAGAAACATGTTCTTATCCCCTTTTCCATGAATAATAGGGGTTAACGTGACATCCTCCCGAACTATAGGTGTGAAAACTAGAAGGTCAACTTATGAGTGGCATAACTTTTGCATACAGAGTCTAACTGATGTGATTCTTTATGTTGTTGGAAAGGTCTTTGTGTGTATAATAGCATGGAATGGTTTGGCACTAATGCACAAACGTTTTCCCCCAAAATACATCATTTGATGCCTCAAAATGCTCCCGAAAGGTTTCATACTCGATTTTGCCAAACTAGGTCCCACCGGTAAAAAAGGGCCTCGTGAGTTGATTCCGCCACTTTTTCCACTCCAAATTCATCGAGATGGATGGCAAACAATAGAATGATCCAATTCAAATCAACTATCCTCACAATTTTATTCAAAAGTTTGATTTAAACCATTGTAATACAACATTTCAAGCTAAATAGAATAACTATGTATATAACAATTTGTAATATTATTTATGTTTTTTCATCATAATGTTATTCATTTTTTATTTTATATCTTTACTTTTTACTTCTTGTATCTCGAGGAATCAACGACTGGGTTGGTCTTGTATTTGCGTGACACGAGGTTGATTCCACCGCTACCATTATAACCTCTAAATTCGTACATATATTTCTTTCGTCAGCATAGGGGAATCGATGGATTTGATCATTGAACCTCCTCACCTAAAACACTTAATTTTCATGACCATTATTAATTGAGATGGCCTCCAAGTGCTATAATTTTATTCATGTTTAAATTAAAACAAGTTTCACTATTTTTTAACATTTTTTAATTATTCATTTTATCTATACACTTCACTATTTTTTATTATTTTAAAGTATTAATTATGTCAACAATTTATTTTAATATTTATATTTAAGTTCATATTTTATTAATAAACACATATTTGTATTAATAAACATTCTTAAAATTTTTAATTTCAATTATATTATATATACATATATTCCTAAAAAGAAATAATAAATAATATTTATAATAAATATATTTATAAAAAATATTAATAATTAAAAATATTATATAATGTATAAATGTCATAGTTAAAAATAATATCTTAATATCATATGTAATAAGAAAACCATACGCCGCCTTGAAAAAAGGAAACTATATCCTAATTATTAGTAAGGAGACTAAAGAAGAAAACAAGAGGGATAGTTGCATAGCAGCATAGTCCCTGCCTTTTTTTTTATAGTTATTTGTGTACTAAGGGGGGAATGTGTGTGGAGGCGCAGAGGTGGTGATGTGTGCGAAACAATGCAAAATAAATTTTGTGTTTCTTGCTCCACACACTAATTCTCCCACACATACCTCTCTTATGCACATCCTTTATTCCACACAAATCCCTGACTCCATACACTTGTTGTTCCTTAAACTTACTTCCACACTTCTGCACATATACATTTTTGGTTCTTTCAACACTTGGTGCATAAGCTCGACCCATGAACATGTCTTTTTGAATTTTTGTAATAATCTCTTATTATTGTTTCCATGATCTATAAGAAGCTAGCTAGCCAACATTGCAGCCCAAGCAGGAGCTCCTACTAGGTGAGCTCTAATTCCTCTTGTTACTCTAGGCCCTCCAGTCGGTCGAGAATTTGTTACCCTTGGTGATGAGGTTGTATTTCACTACCATAAAAGAGGAATGAAGTAGAGAATTTGCGATATTCCTTTGATCATCTGATTAAGGTTCACGATCATGTTGTTGATTTGATCAAAGCCTCATTAATTGAAAATGAAATTGAAATACTAGGGAGAGATGAAGGATATTGATGATCAAATTATGTAGGAGGGAAGTTATCGCATTCACAAATTTTCCTTTCAAATGATTCCCTACATTCTTGCAATTGAATATCTTGTGAAATGATAGCCCAATTTCTTGCAAACTCTTAGAGACAACACTTCAGAGGATAAAATCAAACAAGGAATGAATAATGTTCATTTGATCACATAAATGAATTTCAATATTAGGGCTTTCAAAATATTGAATATTCATGGATCCAAGAAAAATTCAAGATGAGTATGGAACTAATCATTCCCTAGTATGGTCACAAAAAAATTGTTGACCAAAGAGAAGTTTTTATACTTCTCTCAATTAGCTCCTCGAATCTCACAAGGATGCTGAGATAGTGGGATAAATTTGCTCGATATTTTATGCCCAAGTACTATTAATGAGTTTGTAATGATAAAAATAATTTTATGTAGAGGAAATTTAAATCAAAAAACAAAAATCAGGTTAACAAATACAAAAGTATAGCTAAAATTTCATAAACAAAAAAAAAATAAAGGTTGTATATAGAAATATCAGTAGATACAATTAAAAGTAAAACATCAAAAACTAATCAGTATTATGGTGTTTTAGAACCCCCAAAACTGTAGATCCTCAACTGTATTTAATTTTATAAAGTTAAGAGAACAAAATACAGATGAAAGGTAAAATTTATGAACAGACTCTGTAGGAATTTACAGGGTAAGTTCCTCAGAAAGAATACCAAGAGGACACCGCTCACAACCAGATCTCAAATCAATACACCAGTATTTTTGACGTGGTTAAAACCCTCAGAGTGCAAGGAGGGAAACAGTCCACGGCCTGTCCCAACGTGGGTACAGACAATTTATTAATCAAAGAATGAAATTTACATAAGCTTCTCTCATGCACGGATTACCCGAACAATGACCCTCCATGCGCTTTAAATAGAACTCATGGACCAATCGGGTGTCAAGCCACGGATCAAGTGTCGGTAATACCGAGGTGAGAGTGAACCGTCGGATCACTACATATCGTGACCGTCGGATTGTAAGTTACAAAATGTACAACGGTAAAGAAACACACTTTACCTAACTCTATCCTAACTCTATACTAGACCAAGTTGAACTTAACTATATCCTATGTGTCGGAATATCCTAACATCCCCCCTTAAGAACAACTTGGGATAGGATTGAAGGATTTACAAATATGACACAATAGGAGAAGGAAGGAGGCACTAGAGCCTATCCCCCCTTAGTGACAACTTCCTGAACTCCAAGCATATATCGAAGTTTAGTGAACTTCGCCTCTGTGAGAGCCTTTGTGAAGATGTCTGCAACCTGATCATCTGTTGGACAATATTGCACTTCAAGAACATGGTCATGAATGAGCTTTCTGATGAAGTGCATGTGTAGTTCAATGTGTTTGCTGCGCTGATGCTGGACTGGATCTTTGCATAGCTGAATGGCACTTTGATTATCACACCAAAGTGTGGTTGGATGCTGCTGCTCAAAGCCAAACTCTGATAGGATCTGACGAAGCCACAAGGCTTCCTTACTAGCTTCCACGGCACCACGATACTCTGCTTCTGCTGACGAAAGAGAAATGGCAGCCTGTTTCTTACAAGCCCATGTAATAGGTCCTGAACCAAGAGTGAAGACATAACCGGCAGTAGACTTCCGATCATCAAGGTCACCAGCCCAATCAGAATCAGTGAAACCAACTAACAGAGGAGCTGCTTTGGCACTGTAATGAATCCCAAACTGTACTGTACCTCGAACATAACGAAGTATTCTTTTAGCTGCTTTCCAATGACTTTCACGGGGGTTTTGCATAAAACGAGCAACAAGGCCAACAGCAAAGGAAAGATCAGGACGAGTATGGGTTAAATACAAGAGTTTTCCGACAAGTTGACGGTATAAGGTAGCATCAACTTCAGGAGAAGTACAAGAGACTGAAAGTTTGACTCCAGACTGAAAGGGAGAAGGGGCTGGCTTACAGTCTTCCATGTGAAAATGACGAAGAATATCACAAGCATACTTGGACTGGGAAAGGAAAATACCCTCTTGGGATTGCAAGACTTGAAGACCGAGAAAATAGTGTAAGTGTCCTAAGTCTGTCATTTCAAATTTCTTTTTAAGGCTGGACTTCACATGGTTTATAAGGTTGGGATCACTACCAGTAAGAATAAGATCATCAACATAAAGAACAAGGATGATGAGAGAGTTGCCCACTTTCTTGGTGTAGACAGTATTGTCAGAATGACACCTAGAAAAGCCAGATTCTAAAAGAAAGCTATCCATTTTGGCATACCAAGCTCGAGGAGCTTGCTTGAGGCCATAAAGGGATTTCTTAAGTCGACAAACGAGGCTGGAGTCTGTTTGTATGAAGCCAATGGGTTGTTCCATATAGATTTCTTCCTGCAAGTCACCATGCAAGAAGGCAGATTTAACATCCATTTGATGGACTTCCCATTTTAAAGAGGCAGCAAGGGAAAGAACAAGGCGGATAGAGTTCATTTTGGCAACTGGAGAGAAGGTTTCAGTGTAGTCAATGCCTTCAACCTGTGAAAAGCCCTTAGCAACTAGACGAGCTTTATGTTTATCAACTTTCCCATCTGGTCCATACTTGGTTCTGTAAACCCATTTGCATCTAACAAGTTTGCGTCCCTTTGGTAGAGGAACAAGATCCCATGTATCATTTGTCATCAATGAATGATATTCTTCATTCATAGCTGTTTCCCAATGTGGATGGCCTGAAGCTTCTGCAAAAGTGTCAGGATCATGATTTACTGGAGCTTGAGCCAGTAAAGAAGAGGCTCTTTCAAACTGAGAACGTGTACGTCGCTGATCTGTAGGATCACCGGCAAGATCACCTGCTGCATCCCGAGTAGCACGGACCCATCTTGGAAGTTGAGGATCCTGAGAAGGTGGGGAAGGATTATCATCCTCGCTTTCATCATCAGAAGAAGAAATGTTTTCAAAGATAGAAGAGATAGGAAGAGGGGCACATCCGCCGGACTAGGCTCGCAGGCCGATTTATTTTCATCAAATTTTACATCTCTTCTAATGATAACATTTTTGGACTTAAATGGAATAAGTCTATAGCCTTTTACATCTTCAGAATATCCAACAAAAGTACATTTCTCACTCTTAGGTTCTAAGGCTTTATGCTTTTCATCTGGAATATGGGCCCATGCTTCACTTCCAAACACACGAAAGTGACTTACATCTGGTTTAATGGAACTCCAAGCTTCTTCTGGAGTGATATTCTCTAGAACCTTAGTAGGAGTGCGATTGATTATATAATTTGCACAATTAATTGCTTCGGCCCAAAAACTAAGACTGAGTCCTTTAGATTGCAGCATACAATTAGCCATTTCCTTTAAGGTGCGATTTTTCCTTTCAGCTACACCATTTTGTTGTGGAGTGTATGGAACAGTATGTTGCATTTGAATTCCATTTTCGGTGCAAAAGTTGATGAATGCATTTTTAACATATTCTCCACCATTATCAGTTCTTAGCTTAAGAATTTGATGTCCAGATTGTTTTTCAACGAATGCTTTGAAGGCCAAAAAGGTGGTAAATACTTCGCTCTTGAGTTTTAAGAAGTATACCCAAGTGCGTCTGGAGAAATCATCAATGAAAGTTAAGAAGTACTTGCAGCCAGAGAATGAAGCAACAGGAAGAGGACCACATAAATCACTGTGCACAAGCTGTAAAGGGGCTGAGGCGTGCCAAGAGGCACGTTTGTCAAAACTGTCCCGATGATGTTTTCCGAGTACACATCCGGAACAAACACCATCTTTGCAAGATACCATAGGAAGACCTGTCACCATGTTTTCTTTACATAGATGCTGAAGGGAGCGATAGTTTAAGTGACCATACCGCTCATGCCAAAGTTTGCTCACTTCATCATTATGAGCAACAAATACTGAGGGAAGATGGGATGACCCAAAGTTGTGAAACTTATACAACCTTTTGGAATCATCAGCAAGACCAGTAGCTAGAATCTGTTTAGGATCTTTTAGATCCTTGATTACAACATCATGAGGTGAAAATTCAACAATTTTACCTTCACCTGAATGAGTTATCTGATAGACAGATAGAAGGTTGCAGGATAAGTTTGGAACACATAATACATCATTGAACTGACCATTGTCTAGATGAACAGTTCCAGTCCCTACAACATTAAGAGATCTATCATCACCAACATATATATTTTTGGTGTTACAATCATTTAAAGAAGAAAACATGGCTTGGTTTTTGGCCATGTGACAAGAGGCTCCAGAATCAATGAGCCACTCATGAGAATGAGAAGAAGAAGAAGATACATTTAATGCATAACCAGACTGAGATGATTGACGATGACATGCAGAAAATGCCGTTCCGGAAGTTGAAGTTGAAGTAGGCTCCAGATGGATGTTATGTTTCTTCATTGCGGCTTCCAAGGCTTCCATCTTCTTAAAGCATTTAGATTCTAAGTGGCCATCTCGATTACAAAAGTTACAATGTCTGTCAGTCTTCTTCCATTTGTTTTTATTGGTCTTGTCATATTGCTGAAATGATCTTTCATCTTGAGGCTGAGTTGGTTTAGGACCATTCCTTTGAGGATAAGACTTCTTAGGATTCTTTGAATTTGGTTGCTGCTGGGCGGCTAACGCTTTCGAGGAAGAGTTTCCAAGATTAAGAAGACCAAGGTGTAAGAGTTTTTCTTGTTCTCTTATTAAGGAATCACAAAAGGAGTCAAAGGAAGGGGGCTTGTAGTCTTTGCCTTGACAAATGAAAGCTTCCCTGGTAGAATGGAAAGTGGAAACAAATACAGAGTAGGCTGGTCCCAACTTAGTAAGGATGGAATAAATAAGGTTACCATCTTCTTTCTTAACTTTAACACCTTCCAAGAGATATCTAAGGGTCTTGAATTTGGACAAGAAATCTTCAATGCAAGAAAAATTATTAGGATCCAAAGTAAGCAACTCATTCTCAAGTTGATGGGCTCTAATTTCATTTTTAATCCCAAAAACTTTAGCAAGTTTTTCTAATGCTTCATGAGGAGTTTCAATTTCTGCAATGTGGAATCTAAGATCAGGAGAAACAGACATTCCTATCAAACCACGTGCTTGATCTTGTCGATTTTCCCATTTTTCGGCCTTGTCTTCATCTTTGGGTTTCTTCTCTTGGTCTGTGGCTATTCTGAAGAGACCTTTACTTCTAAGTAAATCTCCCATGTAGGCTACCCATTGGAAGTAGTTAGTGCTGTCAAGAATGACTTGGCATGGACTTTCCATTTTTTGAAAAACAACTGAAGCTGAAGATGCTGAAAGTAAGTGGTCCAATGGATAGATCTCAAAAAAATAGGCGGTTTTAAAAAAAACGGCTCTGAAAAAGGCTTCCGGATGAAGAAGTTATGGCTTTTTGAAGAAAAAATTGTTGACGTTGCCGGCAAAGTGCGCGAATGTGCGGGAATGAAAAAATCCGCCCCCACAAAATGGAGACTTGAACCCAAGACCTCTACTCTCTTAAAAGGTCTTTGAACCAATTGATCTATACAAAATATTTGAGAGAGAGAGAGAGAGAGAGAGAGAGAGAGAGGGGGGGGGGGCCTCGATTTGCGTGCTTGCCTTGGGAAGACTCTTTTCCCCTACAAAACACAAAACACAAAACCCAACACGAATATCCAAAGAAAAAACGAACCTTACGGCTCGAAGTTAGCTTTAGCCAAAAAACTAGAAATTTTAAAAAAAAAATCTCAAAGTTAGCTTTTAGCCGAAAAACTAAATATTTTTCTCAATGTTTCTGATTTTCCGAGATCACACTAAGGTGCAGGGAAAAGAGCATACGCATGAGAAAAATCCTTTCTTTCTGTTTCTGATTTGCCCAGATCGCACAGAGTCGCAGGGCAAAGAGCATACGCAGAAATGAAAGGTATAGATCCGGAAAAAAAAAAAGGCTAAATAAACCGAAACCGAAATAAGCAGAGAGAAAATGACAGTAAACTGCAAAAAAAAAAAACTGTATACCTCCCGATCTGAAAAATGACGCAGCTAGGGCTACCGGAAACCTTTTCGCGTGAAACGAAAGGGGTTCCTCACTGAAACAGATGCTCTGAACGCAACAGAGCAGTCCTCTCGGCCCGAAAGCAGTCAGAAACAGCAGATCTAGGAAACGACAGCCGCATGCAGTTCTACCGGCTTCAGATTTGGATCACCAACGGACGCGGCCCTCAAATAGCTCTGATACCATGTAGGAATTTACAGGGTAAGTTCCTCAGAAAGAATACCAAGAGGACACCGCTCACAACCAGATCTCAAATCAATACACCAGTATTTTTGACGTGGTTAAAACCCTCAGAGTGCAAGGAGGGAAACAGTCCACGGCCTGTCCCAACGTGGGTACAGACAATTTATTAATCAAAGAATGAAATTTACATAAGCTTCTCTCATGCACGGATTACCCGAACAATGACCCTCCATGCGCTTTAAATAGAACTCATGGACCAATCGGGTGTCAAGCCACGGATCAAGTGTCGGTAATACCGAGGTGAGAGTGAACCGTCGGATCACTACATATCGTGACCGTCGGATTGTACGTTACAAAATGTACAACGGTAAAGAAACACACTTTACCTAACTCTATCCTAACTCTATACTAGACCAAGTTGAACTTAACTATATCCTATGTGTCGGAATATCCTAACAGACTCATGGTGTGGCTATGGGCTCTCCTCTATCCCCCATAGTTGCAAACATATTTATGGAACACTTCGAACAAAAGGCCCTTAGATCGTTTCCATACACCCTTGATGAATGGAAAAGGTTTGTAGACAACAAATTTTCCAAGTGGAGTCATGGAAAAGAAAAACTTGACCTATTCCTCAATCACTTAAATAGTCTCTCTGACCATAGAAAATTCACTATTGAAATTGAAAATAACGACCAGCGTCCCTTTCTTGATATCCTTCTAACTAAAAGAGATGGGTCCCTTGGTTTCCAAGTCTATATAAATAAAACCCATATTGAACGATATCTACATGCAAATTCCCATCACCACCCTAAGCAGAAGATTGGCATCATTAGAACCTTAACCACTAGGGCAGCCAGAATATCTGATCTTGACCATTTAAATGATGAGCTCAACCATCTTCACAAAGTATTTGAACTAAATGGCTATAATAGTAATACCATCAAGAAAGCCATGCACCTTTCCCTAAACAAGAATAACAAGGATATCAAAGACCAAAATTTATCAACTCCTAAGGTCTCACTTCCATACATAAAAGGCACCACTGATAAAATTACTAAAACTCTTAATAAACATAACATTAATGTAGCCTTCACCCTTGTTAACACCATTAGACAATTATTCAAGTCAGTCAAGGATCCCATAAACCCTAACCTTCAAAAAGGTGTTTATGTGATTCCTTCCTCACGCAGTAAGGAATACATAGGTGAAGCAAGTAGGTCTCTTAATATTAGAATTAAAGAACACACAACTGACTTAAGAAGAGAAAGGACCTCAAAATCAGCCTTAGAAAAACATGTTCATTCTTCTTCTCATTACATCTGCATGGAAGAAGTCAAACTGGTTAGAAGAGAAGATTATTATCTTAAAAGGAAAATCAAAGAAGCCATTGAAATAGAAAAAAGGAAGAATAACTTGAACCGGGACGATGGATTAAAACTAAGCAACACGTGGAAACCTTTACTTGAAATCTTAAAAAATCAATAAATAACTCATTATTAATTTATTAATTAATTAATTAATTAATTGATTAATTAATTAAGTTATTAATTGATTAATTGATCAAATAACAATTAATTAATTAATCAATAAAATAAATTAATCAAATAAAATATATAAATAATTAATCAAAGAAATAAATACATGAAATTAAATTAATAAACATATTAATAAATAATATAATAAAATTAATTAATTCTTTTAATTAATTAATCAAAACAAATTAGTTAATTAATCAAACAAATCAATGAATCTTTTAAGCAAATTAATTAAAAATTAATTTTACATATAAAAATAATAATAATAATAATACTTAAATCAACAAATGATAAAAATTTATCAATTAATTTATCCCTTTACCTCATTAATTAATTAATTAATTAATCAAATTAATAATTAATAAACATATTAATAAATAATAAATAATAAAATTAATTAATTAATCTATTCTTTTAACTAATTAATCAGATAAATTAATTAATCATCTAAACAAATTAATGAATTAACTAAACAAATTATTTAAATAATTAATTTTATATAAAAGTGATAAACATAACAATTAATTCAATAGAAAATAAAATTAATTAATTAATTTATCCTTTTAACTTATTAATTAACTAATTAAATAAACAAATTCATTAAATAATAATAATAAATGAAAAATTAATAAGATAATGGCCGACCAAATTTCATATATCTTTTCTTTAAAAACCTATATAAACCCTAAATAGAACTCTTGTATAAATCATTAAAATCTGGTTAATATCTATTGATGCATCCCTTGATGATGGACTCACTTGGTAGTCCGAAATGTTGGGTTCACAAAACTCTATAATGGGTCATTCCTCATCTATAAAACAATCCTCACCTGTATGGATTCATTATTTAACAAAAGAAAATATGTTTGCAAGAAATATACACATTAAAAGATAGAGAAAAATGTTTATTTGTTAAATAAATGTCAGTGAGTAAAACAAAACAAAATGCGAGAATCCTGCAAAGAATCTTTTGCCAAATCAGATTCTAAGTATCTGTAATGCAAATGAGATCATATACAAACACGTTGGAAAAAGATAAAATATGAGAGAACCTGAGCCTCCAAACACCTTTGAGTTATTCGATACAATTATAGACAACATGTTTTCTTTGCAAGATTAATGGTTGGTAGAAGTGGTTAAATTTGGACCATACCTTCTAACAACAATTGAATTAGAGGAATTTGTAGTTACCTAAAAGGATGTGCTCAAATTTTGAGTGGAGTTTCCTTTTTTGACTTATCTTCCCTTCGAAAATAATCTATTGCCACCTTTGATTCAACTTGTTGTAACTCACAAAAAAATAAATCATAAGGAAGGAATGACAACTAGAAAATATTTAAAGCATACCTCTCCTCACAACATTCTCTCGATTTCTTCATAGGCCCCATCCACTTTAATATTTCTTCAAAGTAGTTTTGCAAGTTGAACCACTTTGTAAATTCATTGTGGTTTAATTTATAACCTAGTATTGGTTATAATATGAGGATGGGCTTTGTAAGGGAGAAAGTTAAATTAATCTAACTTTTTACTTATTATGTTTTAATTTCATAGTAAGTGGGACCCTCTTATTCTTTAAATAAACCATTTAATATTTCGCTTCCTGACTTAATTCATTTGCTCAAAATAACAATTTGAATAATCATTATTCACACATATGTGTCCCAAATTAGAATATGGAAAAATAATTTATGTTGATATAAACCATGTTGCATGAAGTACCACATTCCTCTAACATGAAGACAAAAGAACATCATCAATATGTATCCATGAATATCCATGAATAAGTGAGAGAAGAAATGTTCCAAACCACCATCATCAAATTGAAAAAGGACAAATTAAAATCACCTTGTGCCTCGCATGATTCCCCTTATATCTCCAAACATCAATTCTCATCCATAATAACTAGCAAAATACATGCATACATATATCCTCAAAATATATGCATATATATCATAAAATATAAGTAAAATTCTTGTCTCACAATACTAGTGTTGTCCACCCATCCATTTATGTAATATCAGGTAACTAAATTGTAGTTATGCTTAATGTAAATCTTGAAAATCCAAATGCAAACTCAAATGATATGGTATTGAGGAAGTAGTAAAACTGGAAGCATAGTCTATCCACAAAAAAAAATAAGATTTGAAAATATAAACAAACTGTCACTTAGACTCGTGTGATGCAACATTTGTTTTTGGTGCACTTTCAACTTGCTATTCCCGCTAACTGTGATGGGGATGATATGTGATAGAATGAGACGAGCCGTGAGAGGAATATGATTTTGTGACTCAGTTATTTTGTGTTTTGAGACTGGAAGTAGGCTGAGGATATTGGATAATAAGTTGTGAAGATTGAGTTGCTAGTTGAGGAGTGAGGAATAATAAATGAAGCAATAAATTACAACTTTTGTGATGCATATGGAATAGGAGGGGTAGGAGGGGCAGGAAAAGAAACTATTGGCCATACCTGAAAAGACTATAAAGGTTGAGTTTGAATGATATTACACTAACCATTGTTGGAAGGGAGGACAATTGGGGTTGAAACATGGTGAGCCACCAGAATGCCAATACTCGGCCACATGCTAGACAATTAAGTTTTTGTCACCAATTTGTAGTAATTGACATGATTATTTTGAGTCTCCATCAAAGTGCACTAAAAGTATGGGCATCATGTCTTTTCTTCTTCCCAACCCCTTGCTTCTATTAATTCTCCCCCTCTCTTGGTTGTTACGATTAGAAAAGATCAAGCTAGAAAAGGGACATTGTGTTATTTGCAAGTCACAACAAGATAAAATATTGCATCATTAATAAATCTATTATTACAAGTTTCAAACAACATACACTTTGAATTTTTTGCAAGGGAAGGGATAATTAGTTAGTGCATAATCAGAGAAAACATTGTATTTGATCAATAAAAATGGCTATAATCATATAACTGCTAGAACATCGATTGAAAATCAATGACGGAATATAGAAAGAAATGATTTATATACACATTTATTTTGGTACATACATGATTGGGTGGAAAGAGTAAGGCATAACAATATTTTTTTATTGTTTAACTAAATCCCTACAACAGAGTCAATGTGAAATAACACACATGTGACCCAAAGAAATTTGAAAGGATTCTTAGGAATGATGCTTTCAAATGATAATAAAAGAATATGAATGTGGTTGATATTGGTTTTGGGACATATGAAGCTCCTTGAGGATGATAAGAGAACGTCACAAACTTGCAAGTAACGTCTTACATTCATACTTTTTAGGAGTCAAGGTGAAGGGAGTTTTCACTTGCGGCCATCAATTAATTTAATGGTTTTTTTTTCGCCTCAAACTCTAGGGTAGGAAATAAAAATATTGTTTAAGATAATGGTGAGGCCTTGGCATTCATGAGATGTCATTTTTTTACAAATATGAATTTTATAAACCCATGACATATCACACTTGGAAATTGATCGCAAAAGAATGTATATTCATGGGAATCTCTAGGTGATCCGGATTTAAATAGGAACACAAAAAATTAAAAATATAACCATAAATACAGAGATGCAACAGAAATAACATTTCATTTCATTAATATCAAACACTGAAATATGCTTACAAACATAATGGAAATAAGACTAGCCCAGGTGATGGTATTTTATCTTTGAGAAGAGATGTGGCAGCTACATGCCTCTGAACTGAGTTACAATGAGGCTTAAGGGACTTTTTATTATTCAAAAATAAGAGAAAGCCCTAAATAACCAAAACACTAACCCGAGGAGATGTAACACCAAGAGTTTATGGGTCGCATTGGGGTTAGTTGGGAAGACAACTTCGTGGGGTCATAACATGGTCATATTATCTCCATTTGATGTGTATGGTACCTCGTTGGAAATATCTCTATGACAACTACAATTGCTGATGCGAATTACTTGGAAATCAATTGAGGTATTTTGCCAAAAAGATGTCATTGAGGGCCTCAAAATGGCTCCGGATGTTCAAGACCCAAAAACTACCAAAAATAGTAAACTATGCTACAATTAAGGAAACTAAAAAAACTGAAAGAATAATGGTGAGGGTCCAAGTGGAATAGGAGGGTGGCCACCAATATCCACCTGGATCAATCCTTCCCCCTTAGGAAGTAATGGTCTCCATTGCATTGAGTTCCTCCACAAGATGACGAAACTTCTACTGTACTTGGTCCCTAGTGAGCCATTTGCCTTGGTGCAGGAGTTAGATGGCTTTGAAAAATTGATATAGCTGGATCTTCTACTGGTCATTGTTTTTTATCCACATGTCCATGATCTTATGAGTTGCAATGTGTTCCATCTAGTTTGGATTTAACTCTGTTGGTGTGAGTTGTCCTACAATGTCAGATGTGTCCAGTAATGGTGGAAGGTATGGCCAAAGGAGATCCACATTGAACACTCAGTGCAAGCCAAGGAATGGGGGAATGTTGAGCTCAAAATAATTATCTCCCACAACCTTGGTGATGGTGTATGACCCATATTAAAGTGGGAGAATTTTGCAGTGGGGTCCAACGAGGCACTCCTTCTGCATATGTAACTAGACTCTATCACCCACGTGGAACTTGTGTGGCACCCGAAGCTGATCATGCCTTTGCTTGTACTTTGCATTGGCTTTGTCCAATATTTAATGGGCCTATTGGCGGATGTGTTGAATGTGTTTAATGAATCTATTTTCCTTGTCAACTTCAAACTAGACATGAGCTGAATCTACCTGAGTCGCTGCAAATGGTATGGCCACATCAATGTGACATAGTGTGGTGAAGTAAAATTCTAAGTGCGGACACAAACAATTCCTCTAGCCCGATAGCGGATCTAGCCACAAACAAGAAATTCTATGGAATATTTCCTTAGGTTAGAACCAATTAAGAGGGCCTACCTCTTAGTACGCTTATCCCATTTGGTGATGACCTTGCTTGCTCGCTCTAGCTAACTCTTGTTTCCTTCTTCGAGCACCTGAAACAAGTAAACAACAACAAACAAAGACCATGATAATAGACAAATTTTATTCAACCTACTTAAAAAGTCAAGAAACATTAAGCCATAAACATGTGAGATGAAATATTATGTAGGAAATCAATCGATAGTTGCATATATACTAAATCAAGAAGAGATTACCACCATTGTCTTGATGTTGTTGTTCTTCTCTGACAAATCCAAATTTCCACACACTCCCATTAGCATTCCATGATGGCCTCAACAATGGTAGTTTTAAGGCTCTTCCCTTTAGTATTCACACTAAACCAAATTCACACTTCTCCCTCACACACAACTAGAGAGCTACAACTATGAATAACTTCCTAACTACTCCATAATCAAAACTTTAGCCAGAACCTAAATTAGAACTAGGTTATGCTTAGGAAAAAGGGAGGTTTATATAGCATGGATGGAAGGGAGATGGTTCCTATTCTCATGGGAGAAGGTCTTACCTCTTGAGGTAGTTCCATCCTAATAGGGGAAAGGAGCCCAAACTGATCTCCTCGACTCCATCTGGCATAACCATTTACCATACTTTTATTACAAATCTTCTAGAGCTAGAAGCTTCGGCTCCTTATTTAAAAAAATTTCCAAAAGAGGATCGAAGTGACTGGAACAAGGCTCAGTCACTCCGGTCAGCGCTAGGGACAATTATAATCCCAACATATCGGCGTGAGGAGGACACAAGTTATTAGCACCGATCTTGTAAACTGGGAAAAACATAATATTTTTGGGAAATGATGCAAAAGGGAATTGTTCTGCTCATGAAGAGGGACACAATCAGAGTTTCTTCATGAAGGGGAAGCATGTGGGGTTCACTGTAGAGGTCCTCCAGGACCATGGAATGGGGAGTATAGGAACAGTGACAAAATGTTGTGTAACAGATGCCCCTTAAAGCATGAAGGCTGAACTAGAGTGAGGGGTGAAATTCTTTATGAACCAGTGTGGGGAACCAGAGTCTATCTTCATAAAACCTGGAGGCAAGTACATATACATATACATAACTGAAAACTATATCAAATGATATATGAATCGTGGTATGGACGTAGCCATCTAGAGAATGATCATGAAAATGGATCCAGGCATGGGCACAACCATCCGATAAAGACGATCATATCATAACCAAGGTATTGTCACAACCATCCAATAATGAGAAGGATCACATATGACAACGCATGGTATAGTCACTGCCATCCATCTGAAAGAGACATGTATATCAGCATAATCATTTTAGACCACCTTGCAACCTATACTTGTGTATGCTGAGCTCGGGGTCTTGCGCTCCAACACGATCTGATCAAAGTACAAATTCTAACATGTGAATAGATTTGTTGACGTTGAACATGCTATAAAATCACTTGATTACCAGCCGATGATGTAAATTGTCAACAAGCGCAAGAGAAACCACCAATAATGATAATGGTCCTCAAGGTACTATCAGCACAATTCACTGAATGCGAATAAAAGAATTGCAATTGAACACTCGTAGAATCACCTCGATCGAAAGCCAATGATGTGAAGTTGCCATTGAGTGTGAAGAATATGCCATTAGGGCATGCAAGCTCTAAGGTACTGGAAGGCAGTCTCTTGGAAAAATTCTTGGATAATGAGTTGAAGTCGACAGGAAGCGACCATGTCGAAGGAGGGTCATAATGTATCCCTAATCATCGACATGAGACAAAGGGATGCAAAATCATTTTGGATGATACAAAGAATGAGGGGTAAGTGTAACTGCAGAAGGACAACTCTTGAACATATCAACGACACGACTGGAAGTTGGGCAGCTTTTGGATCGATAGGATTGGTGGTCATAATGATGTGGCAGAGATCAAATGGAAGGCAAAAATAAATGACCCAACCCAGGAAGGTAAATAATAAAAAGGAGGATATCGCAACCCGACATGAAGCAAAAAGTTTCATGTTCAAGAGTGAGCTGTTGACATAACTATTTGAATTTCCAAATTTTCCCCCACCATTTCTGGTATGTACTCCAATTATTTTTTAATCACAAGCTTGAAGGGAATAGCATATTCTTGCACTATAAGTCCATCCTTTGGATGAATCCAACCTAGTAAGTTTAATGAGCCCTAGGAAGGAGAAGCTCATGTTCATCATGGCGACGAATCTAATGTCGTTGTATGTTTTAATGAGTTCGAAAAAGGCATAGCTCGACAACATTTTCATATTTAGAGAGTTTGAAAAATACATCGAAAAGAAAACTCTACATGGTACCTTTTTGTACAGTTGTGTCTATCGAGCCCGAAAAGTTAGAAAGTAATACTTGAGAGAATTTCTTAACCATTTCATTCAAGGAGTACCCTTTTCGTAAATAGTGCATCCCAGCCTGAAAAAAGGGTAAACGTATACTAGGCGCATGACATTTCTCATCCATTAACAAGTTAAAAACGATAAGAGCTCGACAACCTTTTTGTGTTTAAAGGGTCAAAAAAGAGCTTGATAGTGGACCCCCCATTTTATTTTCTTTTACGAGTCAAAAGGGAAAAATACTCAGCAATATTTTCATTTGAGTTTTACGAGTCGAGAAAAGAGGTGAAATGTGACTCGACACCATCATCGAACATTCGTCACCTGTCACTGTGCAAAAAGGTAAAGTGAATTATCCAATTCTTAAGGAAAAATACGTCAAAAATACTTAAAAACCCTAATGTTTCATGAAAAACTGAATAAAGGAAGGAAAAGTAAATATTTTTTACCATTTACCATTTTACCTTGTTATGAAAAATTGTTTACCCACTTTTTCCCTAATTTTTCCAAAGCCGTTTGCGGTAGATCTGGGAGGTCATTCGCCAAGCCACTAGTGGAAGGTAAGAGCCAAGTCCCTAAGCTTCATTTCCATATTGTGTATTCTTGTTTTTATACATGTTTTGGATTTCCGAGGGAGGTTTTGGCAAAAGCAATTCACCCTCGGTCAGCGCAACTTCCGTGCACGGAATCACACTGGCCGAGGGTTGCTAAAATGACCAACCCTGTCGTTAGCGCAACTATTTTTAAAACATGTGCATCAGTTCCATGAACAAAGAAAAAACCATTTTTCTTTTAAATCCACTGTTTCAATCCAAATTTTAGTTGCCAAAAATGATTATTGACTTGAATACATGGTTGTTGCAAGAAAGAATCATCGAAAATGGTAGATTGGAAAGAATGTGAGCATGAAGATGTGGACACCCAGGAAATGAATGATCCAAACTGCTTGGATTCATTAAGGAACTGTGGGCTCCTAAAGTTCTTTCTCACACCAGGGATGCGGGCTAAACCTGAGATGCTTCGATACCTAATTAGTTTCTGGGACATAAATCAGGAAATATTTATCATTGGTGACCAGGAGCTGGAGTTGGAAACTTTAGACATCTACTTCATCACAAGACTATCCCAGAGAGGGGATCTAGTCAACCTATATGGGTCACGACTGATTGGGGCAAGCATATCCATGCTACTTTCTAAAAATTTCCCAGAAGCCCTCAAACCGAAGAGTGGAAAGATTGAGATTGCCACTGTACGAGATCTCACACTGAGAGTGTTATTATTGACTATCAATAGAGTGGTTGGATCCCAAGCAGAGCACGCAACTAACAAGTCAAAATTCCTATATGTTATCAATTGTACAACACCGATGATTTTCAATTGGGTGAAAGCCATGAAGATCAACATGAAACACCAACTATCAAAAGCTAGGGCAGGGAATCTGAAGAAATTTTTCTTTGAATCTATGCTAGTGAGCTTCTTCCTGGAGTAGGTTTAGTTGTTCCAGCACCAGCTAACTGAGGTAGATCCTATGATGCCACGAGACCCACGGATGGTCCAATGGATTTGTTTGATGCCTAGGATCACTGGGGGCCAACATATCTCCTATAGGCACACCTTCTTCTCATGGCTATGATGACAACTGATCGTAGTTGAGGATTGGTCATACAATGGTACCAACTTCTATAGAGATCTGGATATGCCGCTTACAGATGGGGAGGATTTCAATGATGAAGGTAAAAATCAATTTTGAATTTTTTTATTTTCAATTGTTTTTTATATATATGTATTTATAAAATTTTGCTTCATTAATGCATATGTTGGACTAGAGCATCCCATCGGCATGTCCCCGATAGCTAGGTGCATTGCTCGCCAATTTGGTGTCACTCCTTATCAAGAAGGAAGTGACAATGAGGAGGATATCACGAGGAACCTTGAGGGGTTGACTCGTGGTATCCCAAAGTATGCCCAAGTAGGAGACATCCCATGCCAGTACCAGAGGCATATGGTGGGGGTATCAGATTGGATCCATTGATTGCTAACTCGTGTAGCACAAGCAGTTTCATGTTACCATGATCACCATGTTGATTAACTCCTACGACCAACATTTAGATTTTTGAGGCATATGTGCCATAGATATATGATGCCTGTGAGCCGTTGATGTTATTTGAACACACATATTATTTTTTGGGGTTTTGATGTATCAAACATTATTGCCATATATGTATATGTTGTATTTTCTTACTTACTATGGTACAAATGATTTGTTTTAGCTTTTCACATGTTTCGTAAATGTCTATCCAACACATAATTAGCTAATGCATCTGTCAATGTATTCATGTTTCTAGTAATATGATGATATGTGATGTAACAAAAATTTCTTTCTAGTAGATGAATGTGTAGATACATTCTCAATATCTGAGGGTTTCTGATGAAATATTGCCCATTGAGTTGAAGGACAACAAGCTGTGAATCCAGGTTGACAACCAATTCCCGAATGTCAAGTGTAATAGATTCTAACAACAACTCGATAACTGCATTGTATTCAGCAATGTTATTAGTTGTACGACCTAAACAAATACCTTATGATTCAACCACCCACCACCCACTCACTTATGCAAAGGGATTTGGTAGAGCACTAATATTGTTAATGTTAGAGCACTCACTAATAGAATGAGCATTTACAAAATTATTTTTTTTTCATTTTAGAATGATTTGTTAGGCACTAAAAAGTAGTGAAATTAAATAACTACCTACCAGGAGAATTATGTCACATTAAGGCTTTCTCATCCAAAGGAAAATTAGAATAAGAATTTCAAAATTTAGAAAAATATATTTTAATTTACTGAAAAATTGAAATATTTAACATTTTATGAAAACTTTAATTAAATTTACAAAAAATCCATGAACTAACTCAACTTCAAAGGAATTTCACCATGATGCAATTCCAATAATCCCCGACAAAGACTAGGAATAAGAATAAATTGTTAAGCAAAACCATATTAGAGGAGGAAGTAGAAAGGAAATATTACACATGTTCAATGGTCGAAGAGAAACCTATACATTCATTGTCTCCAATAGAGTTGTATTATTGTTAGATAAACATGCCCTTATATTGCAAATAGAAAAGTATTCTTACTAAAATGGTATAAACAAGTGAAAAAGTACATGGAAAAAATAGGTGCTTTAATTTTAATATTATGTGTTGTAAATATTTTAAGTAAAATAATCTAATATATATTTTATAAATTAATTCAAGTGAATACTAATTAAATACTATTATTATTATTAAGAATAATTATATCAATAAAGTAGTTGAAATATGTTGATTAGTGTTATCTTTCATCTTTTAATGTTGTTGATTGGTATATCAAAGGTGAAAAATGACATCAATTGGTGTATTTCAATCACTTTATTAATGTGGTTGTATCAATTGATGAGCAATGTGCATAGGGATGATTAGCCGACCATGGTTGACCATGTTTCCTAGGGTTGATTGTGGTTGATCATGTTTCACCGTGTTGAATATGGGTGATAATGGTTAACTATAGTTCGCTATGTTGACCATGGTTGATCATATTAATGATGGCTTACCATGATTCAACTTTGTTAGCTATGGCTTAATAACGGAAAGATATGGGTGACGATCGTTGTAATTGTCTAACTATATCTGAGTTATGGTTAACGAGTGCCAACCATGCTTAATAATGTTTGATCATGTAGACCAAGGTCAACCATGGTTGATCGAAGATGATCATGCTTGCTCATAGTTGACTAAGGTTGACTATGGCCATCCTTAGTTATCCATGATCAACCATGGTTTGTTTATGCTTGAACATGTTTTAACCATCTTGATCATGGGTGAACATACTACGATCAATCTAACCATGGTTGGCCATAGTTTTCTATGATAAATTATAGCTGTCTACGTTGATAATGGATGCCTATATTTAACCATGTTCGACCATGGTGACCTTGTTGGGCCATTCTAACCATGTTTTTCGATGTTTTGTCCCTGTTGAGAATGGTTAAGTATGGATAGACATTGGTTTTCCACAGTTGACTATGATTGACTAGAGATGACAACGATTGATTAAGGTTGACCCAAGTTGACCATGGTCAATTATGGTTTACCATGGCTAACCATGGTTGAATATGGTCAAACAAGGTGACTATAATGAACTATGTTTGACCATGGTGAACATAGTTAACTATGGTCAATCATAGTTGATTATCGTTAATAATACTTAATTATAGTCAAACATGGTGACTGTCGTTAACAATGGCTAACCATATTGACTATTTTTAACCATGGTCAATGATGCTTTGCTATGGTGATAATGTTTGATAAAAAATGACCATGTTTGCTCATGGTTAACTAAGGTTGATCATGGTTGACTATGCTTGCCCGTCGTTGAATCTAGTTAACAAATATTGACATGGTTGACTATATTCAACCTTAGTCAGCCATAATCAACCATAGTCAATTGTCAACCAAGTTAAACCATGATAACCATGTCAACCATAGTTAACCATGATCAATTATAATCAACCATATCAACCATCAACCATGTCATCCATTGTCAACTGTAGTTAGCCGTGATCAACCATAGTCAAACTTAGTCAACCATAGTTAATAATGAACAATCGTAGTCAACCTTGATTAACCATATCACCCATGGTCAACCATGTTCAACCATGATCATCCATAATAACCATGGTCAACCATATCATAAAACATGATCAACCATGTCAACCATAGTGAACCATGATCAACCATAATAACCATGATTGACCATAGTCAACCATGACAAACCATAGTCAACCATGATCAATCATAGTTAACCATAGTTAACAACATTAATTTATGATTAACCATAGTCAACCACAATCATTTTGTATTCATCATATTGCGACAACATTTATTGTTTGTCAAATTGCAACATTGTTAATTCTTCATCACAATGTGATGTCATTACTTCTTTGTCATTTTGTTTCTTTTTTGTCACATTTGTGATGTGGTTTGTTTTTTGTCATACTGTGATGTCATTTCTTGTTTGTTACATGGTGATGTTATTTCTTTTTCATCACATTGTGGAATTATTGTTTTGTCTAAGTGCATCATATAAATGTATTAAAGCAATAAATTTTAATAAATGTAGATGCCCATGCCGATGTTGACTATGGTTGAACTATGTCAACCATAACTAACAATATTGACTATGGATGCTTATGGTAATGTTGGACATGATATCTACAGGCATGTTGGGCATGATCCCTATGGTTGATTGTGGGCATGTTGAACATGATGCCTATGATTGAGTATGGCTGAACATGATGCCCATGTTTACTACGGTTGGCTATGGTTGATTATTCCAACCATAGTGAACCATTTTCATCCACACTCAACCAAGTTCACTATGTTTGTGTATGATTGAATTTTGTTTGTTAGTGTTTACCTCTAGAGAAACCATGATTCCCATGTTGAAAATTCTTCACCATCGCACCCATGATGACTATATAATGGACTTTGATGCCGATAACCATATTAACCATAACCAACCATATAAAACATGTGTTAATGTGTAAAATAATGTATTATTAATGTGTTGATATGTATATGAATTTTAATTTGTAAATGTGTAGATAAATGTGTTAAAGCATTAATAATGTATTAATGTATTATTAATTTCCATGATTATTGGTTTTTTGACATTTTGATATCTCTTTTCTCAAAACTATGTATGGTTATACATGAAACATTTTCTTTTTGTTATCATTCTAGATTGAAAATTGGTTTTTTTCATCAATATGATTTACCTCATGACCTTTTGACAGTATATATTTACATATTTATTATAAATCTATAAACATTAATTGTGTTATTATATTTATACATTAACATTGAATTTCATCAATGTAGTTATCATTAATATAAATATATTAACATATTAATAATGTTTTACTACAATAAAAAAAATTCTTGTGAAAAGACACATGTATTTTCATTCATAGAGAGAAGAAAATGCATTTTGTAGATACACACATGTTGCGTGCATTCCTTAAGGATCCATAAACTCTTGTGGTCAAAATTGCAATGGAAAAACCATCATAAGAATGCTTACAACTCTAAACAAAAAAGAAAAAGATAAATATAGGAAAAAAATAAGAAGAGCCAACGAAGTGGACATCACTAGTCTTCCAATTCTTCCGATTCATCTTTTGGACTTGTTACCTAACCTTAGACATGGGAGCCTCTGGAACGAGGGCCAAAATTCCCATTGAATACCCACAACGGTCATATTTGTCAGACTTTGATCTTTATCATATATGGTCCCACTTAGTGCCCCATGTTTCCTCCTCCATCTAATTCTTCTCTGATTATACTAATGTTACCTAGATCGGTACTGAAACTGCCCAACATTGATTGTGGATAGTATCATTAGGCTCCTATATGCCTCCTCCTTCTTTGTATGAAATCTCCATGATTTCTTCTTCCTCCACCATAATGAACTGTTAAAACTACCACCCACATGGCTTATGAGTCACCTTCTTTTTTGGTAAATTTTTTATGTTTTGGCATGTGTTCTTCAAATGTCCTATTTGAAAATAATTCCTACATTTGAAAGTTATGTTCTCATAGTCTAGTGGTTGTGGCCATTGAAACTCATTGTGTTTAAGGATAATGTGATCTGATAAACCATTGCTAATATTAATCTCCATGCAAATTCTAACGAAGGTGAAGATTCGTTTCTCAGTTTTTTCACAATCCCTCTTCTTGAAATTTCCCAGTGTGTTACCAACATTCTTTAACACCTTATGGCACCAAAAAGGAAGAGGTAAGTTTAGGAGCCTTACCCAAACCAACATTTTTTATACCACCATGTTTGTAGCATCGAATTTTAGGAACCACGGGGTTATAAAAAGCCTAGCATTTTTCCATAACCATGGCCCTTCATTTAAAACAAAATCATATTCCTTCTCTGTATCAAAATGAACAATGAAAAATCCTTTAGATAATAAATAAATGTTGCAATTTGCGTACCAAGAGTAAACAATTTATTGATGCAATGCATCTGTTTTTGGTAAAAAACCATTAACAAAACAAATAACTACCTTAGTTTGCATGGTAGAGAAGACGGATTCCACCTTTGAAATATCTACTTCTTTGAAATATCTACTTCTATTGATGGAGATGTCTCCATTAGTTCAATAATGTATGGACCTAGTATGCTTGATGTTTAATTCGTAGAAGAAGAGGATTTATTTTTAAAAACATATTTAAAAGAAGTGGTTGTTCCTTTTTTTGTTTGAAGACCTCGAGCTACACCCTATAGCCCCACATTCATTATTACTGCGGATTCCCTTTGTATATAGTAGTCCTTTATCTCAGCAAAATTTTCAATAACCATCCGCTTAAATTATAAGCTTTGGTTGTGGGTTGGAAGACCCAATTTATCCACAAATATCTATTTTAATTCATTTACTGTGTTGAATACCCTCACCCAAAATGGTGTGGTCTATCCTGATAAATTTTTAATATAAATTTGGAAAGCACTTATATCATATTCGCTCTATTGAATGTATAGGGTATATCCGATGCATGGGTAAGACACATGATTTATGCATATTTGAAGCATCATCGATGACAACCACCCATGGATGCCTAAAGCCTCTGTGAAAGAGAAAAAATAGTACAACATAAAATGGGTTTTTAAGTACCCACAAAGAGCCTCACGATTTCTTGGGTTATACCACTCATAAGCGTCAAATACTTTAGGCACATCAAAAACAACTATAAAACCCCAACACCAGTTTTAGAAATGGACCCCAGGGTGGAACAAGGCTATATCTTGAGTGCATCTAGGTTTGTCGATAAGTGTGCCACCATTTCTGCACAACCATCTGCATATCCTTTTGTAAAGCCCACATAGAGCTTAAAGGAAACCTGTAAAGGGCCTCCAACCCCAAGTTTGAAACCTCTGCTTCCAATCGTGTCCCAAGACACTAGTTAGTGGGAGACTAACCCAAACATCGCTTTATTGCCCTCCCTAGCATTTCCAGTAAGAGCAGTGGTAAGGTATTCATACTCCACTTTAATGCAATAATAATTAATATACTAATAATGTAATTAAAATAATAATTATCATAATAATAATAATAATAATAACAACAACAACAACAACTAATGCATTAATTACTTTATATATAATTAATAGAAGAAACGATTCCTTTCCAAGCATTTTTCTTAGTCGGTTTTATCCCAAATCTCATATAATAAATAAATAAATAAATTTAATTTGTTTAATCTATAAAATTATAGCGTTTAATGGAGTTTTAGAGTGTAGAATCCATTTATTCATTTAAAGGTGCATTTTAAACAACAAGAAATTACAATTTCACTAGAAATTATACTGCCACATTCTAACTAAAGAAACCATATCATCCATTAGTTAAACTATATAAAATTTTATTCATAAACAAGTGTAATATCTAGGGTTTCTACTTAGTACCTAACTCTTATGTAAAAAATAATCAGTAGCAATTATTAAATGCTTACAGAAATTCATAAATCTAATAATTAAAATACTTTTGAATATGACAAAGGGAAGTAAGGGAAGTAATTAATAGACTAGATAACCTTGGAGTAAAATAGAGATATGTGGATAGATAATCTTGGATGAAACATTAGCCCCAACATCATGGTTTCTTATAAAAGTTAAGAATTTATTGAAAGGTGCTTGTGCACATTTTATTCCATCTTTAACGTATGAGATTATCTAAATAATTATTATTAGTCGCAAATGAACAAATTCCTAATTCTAGTAATGAAACATATTTCAATATGACAAGGGAAAATAATTAATACACTAGATAACCTTGGAGCAAAATAGAGATAGGTGTATAGGTAATTTTCAATGAAAGATTAGTCATAATATCATCATTTTTTACAAAAGTTAAAAGGTTATTGAAATGTGCTTTTGCATTTCCTATTCCATATTTAGCTTATGAGACTATCTAAATAATGATCATTAATCTCACTATATTTACATTAAAATACTATTTAAGATTAAATGGAAACTAGAATAAATGTATTACCATTTGAATTTTCAAAACTGTATGGTGGAGGAGAATATTACAATTATCATATGTTTATTTTCAAATCAATATTAATATTTATTTCTAAAGTATATATATATATATATATATATATATATATATATATATAATAAAAATAAAAAATTACAATTATTTGTTATATATGACATAATATTTACTATGAATAAAAAAAAATTAATTTATAATAATACAAAAATATTAATTTTGTAATAATTTTTATAAATACTATTAATTAATAATTTTTTAAAGCATAAAAAATATGTTGTGGTATAATGAAGGAAGATGAAATTGTTGTATATTATATTTTTGATAGAAATTATTTTAATCTGAATTGTAAATGTGAAAATACATTAATGCACTTGAGAATATTTGTTAACAATTCATAGAGTACTTGTTAGTACGAAGACTTTAATTGTGTTTTGTTACATGTACAAACTATAAATGGAAGCATGATCCTTCAATTTTACAAGGTAATTGTTATGGGTAGCTCACATTACTAACAAACTTTAATTTATGTCTTTCCATAATAGTAGATAAATGATGATAGTATTTGTGTATGTGTCAAATTTAGATATTTAATTTTTTATTGGATAGTTAATTTATTTTTTTGGGATATTTGGTGCTGTGAGTTTTTGTTTGGTTTAAACCATATTTGTTTTTAACAAATTGAATTAAAACTATATGAATTTAGTCTATTTAAGTACATCCACTAATTACAAAATAGAAATTCATTTTTAAAAATTCAAAAACTAATTTTAAATTTTCACAAAAATATATTTAATATTTAATTTTATAAAAACATTAATGAATTCTGTAAATAGTTTTTGAAAATTTCAAAATTAATTAAGAGCCAAAATTTTGACAATAAATAAAAACAATATAACTTACCTTAGGCAAGATTTAAAATGATATCATTCTTTGTGTCCAACAATTTGGAGTTAGCATATATTATTCAATTGACAAGCAGCGGCTTTGGCACATAGTATTGTAATCTATGGTATATTTGAAAGCAAATGCTTCAAACAATTGAAGCTTTACACAAAATAAGCATCACAATGTATTAATAGAGAAAGATGATCAATCCAATCAAATAGTAAATATTCAACAATAGTGGTAGTAAATATTCAACAATAGTGGTTACCCTTCGTGTCTAATTTTTTGTGTAAAAAATTACATTTCTTCATAAGTCAATCAAATTTCTAGTTAGAAGGAGTGAACTTATAACAAACAGTTGGATCACTATAATAACTTTGAAGGAAAATCTTTAGATGTCCAGGTAGGAGTTTCTTTGCCAATTCTATGCCTAGTTATGTGACATTGACTACCAACTAGTGCATGCCCCTTTTATCCAAATTCCATGGACGTTCATTGGTTTTCTCCCACATTCATGATGAGGACCATGTTAAAGTATAAATGACCATTTATTGTGAATCATATTCCTCCGCTTTTCATGCTGTGAACCCTGAGTTGCATTTATAACCTCATAAAAATCAATTATCTGTATTTGATTTTGAATTCATTGATTAACACATACAAATCATTGGTCAACTAATTACTTTATGTAGACTATGGGAATGATGCCACTCCTTCAGATAAGTAAGATCGACCATGTTTAAATGTTGGAGGGGTGGATTACACCATATACTATTGTTGTTGGGAGAGAACATAGTTTGGTAGGGGAAAGTTGGTAGTTGTGACCGTGACAGTTCTTTGAATAATATCATTGGGATCATTTCATTTGTAGGAAGCTAAATTTATTGTTGAAAAACACTGTAATGAAAGTAATAATTTTGGTGATATAACTTTGATAGTATATATTTCCTTATCCATGAGTCTTTTTTTGGCAAACAAGTATATCTCTGTGATCTATATAGACTATTTATAACAGAGAAATCTAATTGTACACCAAAAAACTATTTTCTTTTTCACAATTCAATCACAAATATAATAAGTATAGATCGTTCGAAGTAGATCCAACTAATTCCAAATTTGAATAAGAGTTGAGATATTCTTGCAACAAAACCCCAAACCAACTCTATACTTATCATGTGAACTTTATATCCAAGTACCTCCCTCAATGCTTACACTACAAACAAGAATCACAAATTAGAATTCACACATAAGTCACATTTGTTTGATAGGGTCTTCACCCACACTTCCACCCACTTTGAAATCTCACGAACCAAGCTCTTTATCCACCATAGTCTTGGAGCTTCTCACTTGACTCATTTAAAGTACAACTGTCTCCTACCATCATTGATGAACTTGCATGATCAACAACATTGACATACTTTATTTTGCCAAATTACATAGAGAGTAGTAGTTGTCAAGAAAGATTGCAAGTAACTGAACCATCCTACCAAAAAAACTAGAATTTGTTCTACAACTCAACTTGTCTCCTACACATACACAAATAGAAACATATAAGGATAACATGTAACTAACATTTCTAGCTTTACACAACCTATCAACTTTATAACAAAAATAAACATAACCAAATAAGCTCTATGCTCTTGTGGCACCATATACAACGAAAACTACTAATTTGAATTACGTCACTCTGTTCGTGAATGGTTCATTGTTATAAAATTTTATAAACCAAATATGACAATTCAACTTAACAAAACTAAAGGGCCTCGCGTTGTAAACCCGCACCACCTACCAAGCAAAGTTGAAAAAACGATGTATAAGCCCTTCACTTGGGTTGTAAAACTTGAAGCTGATCAGTTGGATGGAGAAACAGGAGGCAAAGAGACTAGAGCCCCAGGTTAGAATGCAGAGTTGTAACCAAAGGCTTTAACGCCAAATATTTCCTCATGAAGGAGCACCTTATCGACCTGGTAGACAACCACGGGGTTTTGAGAATAAGCTCCACTATTGATAGGCGTGTTGACGAGGCCTGTGTATAGGTTAACGATGTTCCCGAATGTGGTTACGTTGACACCAAAGGGTCCTCCATTACCAGATCTAAAACCGACCAAACAGAAATAATGGTGCCACTACTAGCGTCGTTGTATTGAAGCAAAGGGCAAATTTGGAAAACATTGTCAATATTGCAGCCATCAGGACAGACCATTGAGGACAATAAGAAGTTGATTCATGCAGCAAATAAAGCATCTTGACCTGCATTCTTCGTCAATTCAGGGAAACGTACAAAGAACCCAAAGCCGCAGTGATGAAAGCCCATCGCGCCAAGCCCCTGCCGTTTCGTTGCATGACCTTCTTGGTATTGAAAGATGGGCTACAGGGAATGGAGCACGACGTTGACTCCCATAAAATTAGAAATAAAAATTGATCAGTAATGCCTTTTCTCTTGTTAGAGATCTGTCGGACTTCAGATCTCGAGGGTAGTCAGAGACTACGAGCACAAACTCTAGCCTGGATTGTAATTAGGGATTACATACACCTTAGTGTTTCGGTTTCTTACTCTCTCACGATATGTCCACGAACTAGAGCCTGCAATTTCACCAAACCCTTGGTGCAGACAGTGCTTTTCTTGCCGGGCATCCTTTGAACGTCGTTTGAATCCTAGTAGCTGCATTTTCTTCTTTGTTGTGCCCTTTAGATACCAAGAAAACTCATTGTTAACGGCAGAACAACTGTTGCTGCATAAAATTTTAATCTCTCACACACTAGGACACTGCAGAATTCTGCACACACAAACTATACACAAAATTAATATTCTTACAACAATTTTACATTGCCCATGATCCTGGCCTTTGGGTGAGAAGTGAGCTCAAATGGGCTCTCATACCAATAAAGAAATATCATCTAGTTAATTTCAAATATGAATATAGGAGTTAAGATATTCTTTTAACAAAATCCCAAATCAACCCTAAATTTATCATGTAAGCATTATCTCCAAATCTATATACATAAAACTAAAATATAAAATAATAAAATTATTTTAAAGATATCTTATTTATTATTTATAAATTATATATTTTTTCATTAAATATATTTTTTATTAATATTTTTCTAATACATATTACTATTACTTAATTCTGTATAATGCAATATTTTAATTATAATTTATATTGAATATTATTATTATTATTGATATTTTTCAAATGCTAGATATTAATTTTATATTAAAAAATTAATGTGTCCAACATTTTTCTCTTATTGTTTTTAATAAGAAGTAATTGAATTTTTTATTTTATTAAATTTTTAGGTCATTATTAAAATGTTATTATTCTTTTATTTATTTATTTGAAATTGATATTAAAAAAACATAGATAAGAACTATATATTTTGTAAGTAAAAATGAGAATAAAATATTTTTATGGCATTTTAAAATTAGAATATTATAAACCCAATAAAAACCATCACAATTCAATTATAATATTATTTTTTAATTATATATATGAATGAATAAATTACACATCTTTTTTAAACTTGTCCAGGCAATCAAAGTACAACTAATAAACAGATATATAAAATTACAACTAATTTTTATTCAAAAGATAAAGCAGAAATCACACTAAACCCATTGGAATTCATAAAATTTGCTATGGGAGACTCAGTTTTGCAGGTGAATCGCGTGGGGACTTGAAATGGCGCTAAATCTAGTCATACCACGTCATAACCCTAGGCTATCAATGCGTTCAGGATCATTGTATTAGTCATTTTCAGCTTGTTTCATTCATTCAGAGGACACAACTAGAATGCTGGTGGCCATCATTCATTCACGGTGAAGAAAACCATCGAAGAGAAACCAAATATATCTACCCTAATTCAAGTGAAACATTGCGCTATGATTTCCACGGACTAAAATGCAAGCATATAAGTTTTTCAAGACTAAAAAGCTGAATATTATATTATATGAGAGATATAAGAGTTCATATATTTACATCTGAAAATGACCCATTAAATTAAGTCAAAATGGGATCAGCAGGGGAGAAATCCAACTAATGATAAGATTATCAACCTATGACAAAATGATCTGGGGGATCTTCTATGAATAAACACCAGATGATCATAGAGTACAAGATTTATAAGCATGTTCGATAGCATCATAACACCATCCAGATACACAAGATATGCAAAAGCAGCCGCATATGATCAAAACCGCGCCAAGGAAAACCTGTGAAAAACAAAATATGAACCTAGAAATCGGGCAGATTAAACTCCTGGATATGAAAGCTTTCTCCCTCAGAGAAAATCTGCAGAAACCATAAACCTGTAGCAGCATGAAGACCCATTTTAGACAGAGAATCGGCCTGAATATTTTTGTCCCTGCGGATATAGTGAATAGAACCTCCAACCATAGAGTTCTAGAAGAAATTGATCCTATCCATCTAGCCTATCAAATGTGGCACTGAAATATGATTTTTTCTTAAGATGAAGTCAACCATAACCTTCGAATCTCCAAATATCGAAACATGTTGAAGATCAAGGAAAAGGCAAAATTTTAATAACCCGGCGAGAGCCATGGCCTCGGCTTTACTATTGGAGCCTCTCCCCCGTTCCAGTGAATGGAGAAGTGTGTATTCTCATTTGTCATGATCATGATACCACAGCCTCATGTGCCTTGCTGTTGAGCACCGTACATAATGCCTTGGGGAAGGAAGAGCACTCCATAAATTGATCAGAGGAATCGACCCTTTTATGATTGATAGATTTCTGTGGGAGGGCTTCGAAAGCAGCAATAATTTTAAAGATGATTTCTGAGCTGGATAGTTTTATGCCATTAAAGATGATGTTGTTACGCCACTTCCAAATTTTCCACAGGGAAAGGGTGAAGATCCTTGTCCAAGTTAACTTATGTACACTACACCAAACGATCATTTCATAAATTGAAGCATGCGCCTTGAGTTGGACTCCATAGAAGTTCTCGAGAGTCTGCCAAATTTGTTGATATTTATAGCAATTTAAAAACAGGTGATCATTATTTTCCCCTTTTGTTCTGCATAGTGGACATAAGCCTGGTCCGTGCCATCCTCGTTTCATCAAATTCTCCCAGGTTAAATTCTTATTATGAAAAGTAAGCCAAGCAAAATGAATCGTTTTAGATAGGATTGTGTGGAGATCACTTTGAGTCAATAATGTGTTGGTATACTTCTTTGACTCTTATTTCATTCATCTCCTTCGAGTGATTCCATATTAGGAAATGAGAGTCCACAGTGCGGAATATACCACAGTTTCTAAGGCCCGCCCTTATACAATCCCATTGAAGTGCGATCTTTTGAGGCATCTGTAGTGCGGCTGTGTCTTTCCACAAAGGAATAGGTACCTTGCCCACACCTCGACCAGCTTAAGACAACCTCTAAGTGCACCTCCAAGCAGTGCACATGAGCTATGCGTAGCTCTACCCAAAACTGCGCACTTCTTTTCCTCTCAAGCTATGCGTAGAAGTGATGAGTGAGTTCGAATTGATTGCAAAATGATCCCAAGCACCATCCATATATACGCATGGGTGAAGGGTGGTTGCTTGTTAAGCCGACCCCCTAATGTGTGGCTTGCACACCCACAAACTTGCCATGGTACCGTCGGCCAGCCCCTATGAACGCCCACGCATCATTGGGTATAAGTCGCCTTTTGTTCCACGCTCATTTTGCAAGTGTCGCAAGTCGCTCTCCTATCGTCGCATTTCTTCCGCACTCCCGTCGCACTTCGGTTTGTCGCACGCCCGTCGTGTGCCCGCGCGCCCGCCTGCATCCTCGTGCACGGCGACTTCACCCGGCGCCCATCGCACAATCGCCTGGAGGCCTTACATCCTCCTCCACCTGAAATCGTTGTCGTCCTCGACAACATACCATCCCGGTAGCCATCCACCAAGATCATCATCATCCATGATGTCGACCCCTCCACATAAGGAAAACATCCCTGCAACATATGTAGAGCCTCATCTCCATCATGCCTCGACTTAGTGACCAACTGCCACCAAGCTCACCATACCAAGGTATGCACCTCAACGGTATGCTCTCCATCAGATATCATCTCGATCCATGATCATCGACCCCTCTGCCACAATCTCCACTGCAACATCTCGTGTCGACCTCATCATGTGTCCCATGTGAACCTCTGTCATGATACTCCAGCATGATTCCAACATATCTCTGCACACTTCCGGACCCCATGTCTGAACTAGTTGGGTAGCTAATCCAACCATCACGCTCAATCCATGAGAGTGAACATCCTCATGCCATCATCAGTTGTTCCTCAAACATCTGCCACATCCTTGACTCATCAAGAATCTACCTCCATAATCCATGCTCAGGTCCATGGAAACTCCATCCATCTCATCTGCAACATGTCATGATGCTTGATGCCAAGCCATCCCTGCATCATCAATCATACCTGCTCAAACATGTTTAAGGACTCACTGCCATGAGCAACTAACAATGAGCCCCATCTTCTTCATCCATCTAAGAATATGTAGAGGGAGTAGAGCTGGAAGGCTCTCCCTCACTAATCAATTTGATCCACCTATCAGGATCCTCGGTCTCCATCCTTTGTTGTTAAGCAACCCGGTCTTCCTTTTGGACATCCAACCTCACATATACCTCCTCATCATCATCATCATCCTCAACCAACTCTAGCCTTCTTAACAAATCCAAGATGCTATCTGAAAGTGTCTTGATGACCAATGACTACTCCACAAGCTTTGTCTCAACATTAGACAACCGCTTGTTCACCTTCTCCTTATCCTCCATTTGCATCACTCCCAATTTACAATCAGGCCTTGTCACACCAATGGTTGGAACACCAATGGGTACATCTTCCCTTCCATCATAAATGTAGAGCTTCTTCAAATGTGGAACAATCATAGCATCAAATTGTTTCATGAAATCCATCCCCAATACAGCCTCATAGTCATCAATCCGCACTATAGTGAAGTCCACCTTCCCGGTCCATTCACCAAGTGTAGTGTCCACCCTCTCAGCTATACCAAGAATCTCGATAGGAGGAGAATTCACTGTCTTCATTTGTGCCTTTGCCGGTACAAATTCAGCCCAATTCTTCTCGCAGTGTCTTTGCCCATGAAGTTGTGAGAAGCCCCACTATCCACCATAGTGAGCACATCAGCACCTCCAACCTTCATTCGAACATACTCCAACTTGTTCCTTTCAGGATCCCTCCTAGAGGCCACTTCCGTAGTAACAGAAGCACCAAGTATTTGCATCATCCCCACAGAAGCATCTTCAATCTTTCCATCAGACTGTGCAATAGCGGCCACCTTTGGTTTAGAGGGACAATTCTTCACCATGTGTGGTCTTGCACATATCCAACACTTCAAAGGTTTCTTCATCTTCGAACCATCATCCGATTTCGAAGCATCATCCTTCTTCTTTTCTTTCGGCTTGTCGGACTTCTTTTTCTCATCAGGAGTCTCATCATAATGGTCCACCAACCTATCAACCGCAACAAAAGCCTCCTCAAGTGTCCTAATATTCTGCCTCTTCACTTCATTGCGTGCCCAAGGCTTCAACCCAATGATGAAGTTGAACACCTTATCCCTCTCCGCCATGTCAGGAAGTTCCAGAGCTGCACTTGCAAACTCTCGTTGGTATGCTTGTAGGCTCTCGGTCTCCTTTATGTACTTAATCTTTGTCCTTTCTTCCCACGTTTCATCCTGAGGACTGAAATGGGTCTGCAAAGCCTTCTTCATGTCATCCCACGAAGTGATGTCATCAGCACTGCCATTGACAATCTGGTCCACCCTCCTTCGCCACCACATCTTAGCATCTTTTGTTAATAACTGAGCAGCCACCTTGACTTGTGTCTCACCATCAGATAGACTCAACTGTTCCAAGTACTGCTCCATGTCCCATAAAAAGTTGCCAAGAGTTTTTGCATTCCTTGTGCCATCATAAGATTCTGGTTCCTTGACCTTCACATGAGGCACTCCTCCACCTGAGTTATGCCTCACGGCCGTCTTCAACACCGCGATCTCATCCTTAGCTTCATCAAGAGATTTGTTTGCTTTGTCAAGAGATTCCTTCAAGTTCACGATCTTTGCAAGACCCTGATCCCTTGCTTCTTCAACCTCCTTGACCCTTATCTCAAGTTGTGTACACATAAGATCAGTGTACTCATGTTGTTTTCGGAGCTCATCAAATTCTTCCCTCAGCTTCGAGTTGGCCTCTTGCTCCTTAGTGAGCAAATCCACCTTCATATCCCTGGAAGATTCCATGGCTTCCATTCTTAACAGCATCTTCTCCATGAGTGATAAAGTCTCGGTTTCATGGCTAGACCCAGCTGCCATCTCTAACAACTTCTTCTTCCTTTGCGATCTAGTCTCCACCATCCAACAGCTTCACCCTTCAATACCTGGATCAGCTTCTATGATACCACCTGTCATGCCCCTACACCTGCGGTAGTCTTCCAACCGCTTGTAGCAAGGTGCGGCACCACCGAACGCTTTCTTTTCACCAATACTAACATTCGTGGACTACGCCTACTTTCACATTAACATTACTTAGCTTGTGTTTCGCAACCAAGTAAACATGCAATTATCCTTTATACTTAATGAAGCCCATACTCATTCATTATCCATAGCAATTATAACAAGAACATCAACAATTGCAACAAGTATAAAGGGGAGGGGCAACTCCCCGTAATGTGAGTCTGCCCGACAATATATTAAGAATATCAGTTTACAACATACAAGTGTGCCTCACCAAACCAAGTCTCACACTTAGTCAAATATTACAAAGAGAGGCAACCCTACCTTTTACAATCATGTGCACCTCTTGCACGAAGGGTAGTGCTCACCCGAGCCACTTAAATCCCCTTGCCAAGTCCTACACAATTCTGCACATCCACCGAACCCCGGGCACACCTTGCCCACACCTCGACCGGCTTAAGACAACCTCCAAGTGCACCTCCAAGTAGTGCGCATGAGCTATGCGCAGCTCTACCCAAAACTGTGCACTTCTTTTCCTCTCAAGCTATGCGTAGAAGTGATGAGTGAGTTCAAATTGATTGCCAAATGATCCCAAGCACCATCCATATATATGCATGGGTGAAGGGTGGTTGCTTGTTAAGCCGACCCCCTAATGTGTGGCTTGCACACCCATAAACTTGCCATGGTACCATCGGCCAGCCCCTATGAATTCCCACGCATCATTGGGTATAAGTCGCCTTTCGTTTCATGCTCATTTTGCAAGTGTCGCAAGTTGCTCTCCTATCGTCGCATTTATCGTCGCATTTCTTCCGCACTCCCGCCGCACTTCGGTTCGTCGCGCGCCCACCTGCGCCCTCGTGCACGGCGACTTTGCCCGACGCCCGTCGCACAATCGCCCGGAGGCCTTACATCCCTAGATGAAATTAGCTGACAGTCTATTCATGCTTTTAATAATACTTGCAGGGATAGAAAACAAATGTGCCCAGTAAACCGTGAGTTGGTTCAATACTGATTGCACAAGGATCACTCTTCCTGCCAGGGATAGACATCTGAATTCCCAAGCTGATATCCTCCTGTAGAATCTGTCCAGGATCCAACTCCAATCAGATTTTGTGTAACCATTAGCTTTGATCTGGAAACCCAAATACTTCATACCACAACTGATAGATTGCACTTTTATTCCAAAAAGATCAGATAACCATGCAACAGCTTCTTGATTTATTTCATTGTGATAGATTGCAGATTTCTCATTGTTAACTATCAAACCCGTAGCCATCTGGAAGTTTTTTATGATTTCATAGTAACATATCCAGGTGACCCTGCAAAGCAAGCCAAATAAGATGATATCATCAACAAATAAATTGTGTGAGATTGAAATGTTTCTGCATATTTTAAGGGGGCGGCACATGTTTTCATTGACAGCCTTATTGATATGCAGGCTAAGAGAATTCATTGCCAAAATAAATAGCAGCAGGGAGAGTGAACATCCCTGACGAAGACCCCTTTCCGCACGGAAGAATGGGGATGGAATCCCGTTGATGATAATTGCATAGTCCACTGGCTCAACGCATGCCATGATCCAATTGATCATATTGGTACTCAGACCAATCTTTGCTAGCAAACACCTGATGAAGCCCCAATCCAGGCAATCGTATGCCTTCCAGAGGTCGATTTTGAGAATAACCGCATCACATTTTTTTGAATGGATGGCATACAGACCCTCTTGAGTACTTGCCACAGCATCATGTATGTTTCTTCCTTTCAGAAAACCGTGCTGCTCCTTTGTTAAAAACTCTGATAAAACTCCTTTGATCCTCTCAGCTATAATCTTCGAAACAATCTTGTAAGAAATGTTACATAGCGAAATCGGTCTAAAGTCCTTAAAAGTTTGAGCATCCCCCTTCTTGGGAATAAGAGCTATGTAAGTAGAGGTGAGTTTTTGATTAATGCTGCCCGCCATTCTGGTGCCCTCGACCATCCGCAACAGATCAGCTTTTATGATGTCGAAGAAGTGAATGAGGAATTCTACCGTCCAGCCGTCTGGACCAGGACTCTTGTCCTTTTTGAAGGATTTCATAGTAGTTAACAGCTCATCCTCTGAAACTGGCTTGAATATTTGTTCGTTTGAAGCTTCATCAAACATGCGAGGGAATAGTTCAATTCCCCATAAAATGTCTTGAATTTTGCATTTTTCCGATCTTTTATACTGGTTTTTGAAGTAAGCCACCGCCTCATCTGTTATATCCTGCTGAGAATAAAGAAAGCCCCCTTTTCCGTCGCTGATTTTCCATATCGAATTTTTTTCCCTTCTGAAATTTGCATAATTATGGAAAAATTTTGAATTTCTATCTCCATCTTTCATCCATATCGCTCTACTTTTTAACCTCCAGAAGGTTTCCTCTTGTTTCATTATCATCAGTTTTTTCTTATGCAGATCCTTAATTCGACATCTCATTTCAAAAGATAATGAGTCGTTAGCCATGGAATCCGCAACACTGTCAAGCTCCATTTGAATTTCCCGAAGATCTTTTTTATTCGCTTGCCTCTTTTGGAACTGCCACTCTTTTGTTACCTTTCGGATTGATTCCATCTTTTCCCTGAAAGTAATTAAGGCAGGTAACGATTTTGAAGATGACATCTCGGACCACGCTTTTATTATAGTGTTATTAAATTCTGGGTCCTCCAAACATTGCCTGTTGAATTTAAATGAGAAGCCTGTTCTGAATCCCTTATCTCTCCATCCAAGAATGATCGGCCTATGATCAGAGATAAAGATATTCTCTATTGTAGAAAAAGGCATGCCCAGAATGTCAATTACACTGGCGTGCAGGATAAATCTATCGATTCTTTTAGCAATATAAGCGTTCTCAATCCTTCCATTTTCCCATGTTGGAAGAATTTTGGGCGGGAGAATGTCAATATAGTTTCTGCTAAGTAGCTCATTCTTAATCTTGGCCGCGATAGGATCCTGTTTTTTGTTGTTGCCCCATATTTCATCCATGTTAAGAGTGATATTTAGATCACCTGCAATCAATAATGATTCCACATCAAAAATTTCTGAAACAAACAGACTTTCCCAAAAAGTCGATCTGTTCTTATATGGAGCATATACATTCAATATATTAATAGGACATTTTTGCCCCCTTATCTGAGCTGTAATGAGAATGCCTGCGATGCAACTATAGGCTTTTGCATTGATCCACAGAGGATCCCATAACACAACCAACCCGCCAGATAGGCCGTTAGCCTCCACAGCAGAAATATGCCAGAGGGGAAACATTTTCCTGAAATATGACACTGTTACAGATGCAGCATGCATGGTCTCTTGTATTAGAATGATTTTAGGATTTGCCGACAAAAAGAAGTTTTTTAAGGCCAAAAATTTCAGGTCTGGTCCCAGACCTCTAATATTAACCGATACAATGAAATTCATTTCGAAGGCGATCGGCCTTGCTTGCTCTAAGAGGCCTATCATCAGACATGTCAATTATAGGAATGTCAATCAGTGAGAGATTACTGATACCTCGACCAGAAGCATCTCCCCTCCCCCTGAAATGCCTACTGCCTCGATTATTCTTTCTTCTCACAGTGATATTACTTGCCGATTTTGGACTGATCTTTGGAGAACTTTGTTTGTCGGGTTTATGAACGGTAAGTGGCCTGAGGTCAAGTGATTTTTTTGACAGAAGATAGTCGAGGTCGCTACCAATAGAGTTTGTAGGTGACGAAATAGGGGAGTTTACCGGGGTGGGTGCCGTCAGAGGATCCACATTCTTGCCAGCAGAAGTTTTTATCTGATTAGGGGGCGACGATGATGAGCGCAAATGGAGGATTTCCTTGCTAAAAGCAGGTTTAGACAAAGGAAGTGGGTTAGGAACAGCATGGTCGGGTAATGGTTCCAAAGGAGGATTCGGGGGACGTGGAATCTCATATTCAGAGGTAGTCTCTAGCGCTGGCATGGAAGGAGAAATTCTGAACAAGGGATCTGGTTCTTTGGCCGGCGAGGGGGATTTCAGATAGTCCCCATCAGAAATTTCATGGTGAATTGACCTAGAAAAGCTTTTTGGAGAAGCCGATTTTTCCGAGTCCATAGAAGAGACCTTCCATCTATGGGGCTTTTCCACGAATTTGGTAAGACTATAGTGCTTTCGGCCTTTCATATGATGCCGCGGACAATTCTTAATAAGGTGACCAGTGAGATGGCAAGCAGCGCATCTAAAGGGCACACCCCAGAAATCTAACCTCTGTCTAATGTTCTGCTCGTTCCAGCTGATATCGATGTGCTCCGGAAAGCCTCCACGGTAGGCTTTTTCAATCAATATCCAGGCCATTCTTTTGTCCTTCTCCCCTAAACACCACGGATCAACATAAACACACCTGCCTATAGCATTCCCGATTTCTATTAAGGTCTCCTTCGACCATAATTCCAGAGGCAATCCGGGAAGTTTCACCCAGATGAGGTTATTAGAGGGCGTGTTTCTTAAAGGGTTATAACCCATGTACCACTTATGCAGGGCCAGAAAACTACGACCATAGACCCATTGATGTTTTAGTATAGATTCCATATCCTCTGCGCTAAGAAAGTGGAAACAATACCATTCTTTTAATAACCTGGCTATAATCGGGACATATCCTATTAAAGGCTTCCACTGAGCTTCAAGCCAGTCTCTCATATGCTGGTCATTCATCTCCGGGAAATGCCAGCGGCCTACCAGAGCTTTATTCTGTAGGCTTCCAATGCGGTCTGATAAGTGCACGCTGTCAATTTTGATGGCAGCAGGAGGCGGAATAGATTTTACAGGCTTTTGGCTCTTTCGAGATCGATCCCCGACATAAGGCTTGTTTTTTATCTCTATACAATCCCTTTGAGAGTCTGAAGGACGAATCACCATTTCATCTAATGTGGTTTGCCAATCGTTTGACAGCTTGGCCTTTTCTTTGATGGACTCCGCCTGGATGGCCGCGTGGACCATTGCCTCCATGGCGGATGAGTCCGACAGAAATTCCATTCAATAAATGGGACACCTAAACCAAATCTCCAAAGTACAGTAGCGGATCCGAGAGAGATGTGAATCGGACGCTGCTATCAAAATCGAGATGTGATGACAGAACAAAGATCCTGGAGAGAGTAGGATCATCCACTTCAAGACTGACCAACAGTACATGCTACAGGTTACCTCGGGGAGTAAAAAGAACGTTTCTCAAATGAGCATATTTATAAACAGAGCCAGCTGTCCCCCTATTAATAGTAGGATGGCAGAGTCATGAGTTAAATTGCATCATGTTAGAGAGATATTTGAAACTATGACGGCTCCATTTGATTGTAGCATTTACTTTCATCCTAAATGGACTTAAATGCTCTGAGAGGCAGTAGATTAGAATCTAGAAAGATCTACCCACCGAAGGAAAATTCAAATCTAATACCGGAAACCAGAAACCGGCAGAATCAGCTGGCAAAACTAGAGAGGATGATAAGAGAGAATCAGGAGCCAAAGATGGATGGAAACAATAGAGTAGGATCCTACAGACATCGTCGTAAAACAGAAATAGAGAGAATCCAATTCCTCATCCTTGGTCATGGAGATTACCTCATGATACCTCATCCGGGCATACTATACAACAACAGACAAAATCCTTACATCCACACCACCATGACCCTAGTTTAAAGCGAAACTCTGAGTAGGGCTTAGAAATGACACAATAGTTCTGAAATCTTAGTATTCGAATCCATGACCAGCAAGAGTATGACCTTTCAGAACATGTGAAATTCTCCATATAATAATTAAAATTTGTTCATACATCTAAATAAGGTTCTGTCTAATTGTAGAAGTTCATGATAATTCTTTTGACATGATTAAAACACTCCCTGAAAAAACAGAATCATGAAAATTGCTCTTTTCCTTTTAGACAATTTCCTTAAATAAGACAGTGAAAGCGATTTTAAGTAGCGGAATGACCATACCTGGAAACGCAGACGAACCGAAGCCGAGGTGCAATTAGTAGAAATAATAACACAGATATCATATCAATCGAAGATAGTCAGATGAAAACCGGCTGAGGGAATTTACTCACCACTGCGTCATGAGGACGCAGGGGGAAGGCGGGTGATATCAGGTATCAGATGTGAAAATAGGCCGAAAGTATCAAGAAACAGAGAATTTAGTTTAGCTTCACGGAAAAGGGAAAGAGTTGAGTTGGTGAATCCATTTTATGGACAAGTAAGCGGGATTGCATGTTAAATAACAGCTGTCAACTAAACAGAATGTATGCTATGGGCTCCATATATCTTTGCATCTGGGTTCTTTCGAAATTATACGTACCTGGGAGCAATGGTCTATCAAAGCACATATACCTTATCTCTGGTTGGCCATTACTAGTGCACCTCTGCTCCGCTGTCGCGCTCCCAAAACGAAAGCATATAATATTCCTTCATTGACTACCAGAAAAAAATGAAATATTGTACATAAACATCAAGCTTACAACAATCCCAAATCCTAGCGAAGAATAAAAATAAATATCGAATCCTTTAATTTCGAAATCAAACTCTGAAGTATACTTGCATGATCTCCAAATTAATTAATGTGTAAATGCAGAAGTTAAAAAAAGCCATGTGATTGTAAAGTGGGCACCAAGCACCATGCTAGAAATTTAAACTCCAGCATGCATTAATCATACGTGTGTGTTTCATGATAGAGTCAAGTTTGATGTATAAGGTCACCTCTATGGTATGCATATATGGTATGCATATAGCCCTCTTTTTTTTTTTTGTTTTTTAACTAATTTCTATTCAAGAATATATATATATATATAATTTAATGTATTTTATTTAGTGTTAGTGTAGTGATATAATTAAGTCACTAATAAAAGCTTTCATCTGCCGTACGGATGAATAGATTTATGTTATAATATATTTAATATTATCTAAGTTTAAAAAGATTTAGAAAATAAATTAAATTAATATTTTATTTTAAATTATTTTAAGAAGAAATTTTATATAATTATTATATTAAATTTGATTATGTTACTTGTGAGAAATGAATTTGAGTAGAAAAAATAACAATTATTTCTGACAACTATCCAAAATAAATTTAACTGAAAAATTATAATTATCATAAAAATATATATAAATTAATTATTTATATATATTTGAAAAAACATATAATAAAAAACCATGATGAAGGACTAATAAAAATAAGAGTTCAATGAGACTCGTTGACACATTTTTATTTGAATTTAAAAGCAAAAAAATATAGCTACTAAATTTTAACTCTTTATCTTCACTAATATTAAAAATATTCATTAGATATTTTGTGGAAGTTAAATCCCTACCATCCATCTATTTATATTGATAATTAAATAAAAATAATTCAAATTATGTTTCAAAATAAACACGTTTATAATTGTATTCAAAAATAGATTAAGATTACATGTCTTTAGATGACGAATATGTTAGATACATTTACATGAAAAATGATTATATTCTTTACATGTGTTAATATGACTATTTTAATTTATATATATATTTAACATGTGTTTGCATATCTCTCTCTTAAATATATATGTACATATAGTTGTATGGATATATCTATGTTATATATTTTCTTATATTTTTAATAAATAAATTAAAATTATAATATAATATAAATTAGTTAATTAAAAATTAAGATATTATTAATTTTTTATTAAAATAATATATTTTTTATATTTTTATTTATTATATTTATAAGTATTTCCTTAACTCACTTTTTCATCCCATGGTGTATTTTTTTACCCGATATATTAATTATATTATAATTGTATGGATATATCTATGTTATATATTTTATTATATTTTAATTTATTTTTAATAAATAAATTAAAACCATAATATAATATAAATTAATTAATTAAAAATTAAGATATTATTAATTTTTTTATTAAAATAATATATTTTTTTATGTATTATTTATTATATTATATTTATAAGCATTTCTTTTGAATCAGTTCACCTCTGAATTTAACTTACTTTTTCATCCCAATGTCTCGTGTATTTTTTTACCCAATATTATATCTATTCAAATTTGATTGGTTCCATTTAACCCAGCACCATTCTCTTGATGCAGTGGCATTTTCAACTGCGAGTGGTGCCATGATCCTATCTAGTGGCATTTCAGTAACACTTGCATAGGGTTAGTATGCTACGACGCCAAAACAGCCAGTGTTATTGGTGAGGTCGTTGGTGCAGTTGCAACTAACTACTCATAGGATTAATCAAAACATGATGTTTCTTCGACTGAATGAAAAAAAAAAAAAAACACTAACCACCGCTGCGATCATGTGCCGCCCGATACAAGCAGGTTATTTATGTCCTCATTCACAACAGCGCAGGACACATGAATAATCTTCGTCATAGTATTTACAGTGCATTTATTCACAGTGCTCTGCTGCAATAATTGTGTTTGTTCCTACTCGTGTTGCTCCAATTTACATATGTTCTTTGGTTCCCTAAGGTTTCTTACAATTTCTTGTGATTTTCAGGTCGCCGAGCAGTTTCAAATCCTTCCAATTTTTTGGTATGTGTAATGTTTATGTAATGTTCAAATCCTTCCATCTTTCTTTACAACAGATTAAAGCCGTTTGGGACCTATTTCCCTTGAACATTGATTTTAGTCAACTTGTGTTTGTCCATTTCATTATAAATTTTGATTTCAAGTCTGTCTAGGCAATGCAGCTGGAATTTTAATTGTTAAATTTTAGTTTATAGAATCTTGTAGGCGGAATTCCCACAAGAATTTTATCTTGAAATTCAGCTTGAATTTATTTAAATTCACTTTAGATGAAACAATTTCCTCATATATCATATAACTACATTCAAATTCACTGCGCTTGAAAGGGCTATCTTGAAACAAACTTGAAATTATTTTATTTCGATCATTTATGTTTATTTAGGTTCATTTTGAAATTCTGAAGGATTCTTTTATTTTGATATGTGCAAAACTTAGTTTATTGAAATTCATTCTAATCTCTTCAGGATTCTTTAAAGATGTTCGTGAATGCCAGCGAGCTTCCAACTCCTGCTTCGCTAATCGTGGTTTTCAAGATTCTTTAAAGTTGTTCATGAATGCGAGCGAGCTTACTTCGCCACTGGAGGAAACTCATGATTAAATAATTTACATCTAACTAATTTACCTATAATGTGTTGGTTTCATGTAGAGCGTTTGGGAAAATTACTCTTCTGTTGACACTTCCCTTGACATCCACAAGTTAGAGTCTTGAAAATGAAAAGTTCAAGGTGTTTATCTTGCAATCCAACGAGTTCATGTTTATTGTAGTAGATGCGTCATCTTTTGAGTACATATACTTGTTATCATTTCCTTATGTAAGCTATGTAGCATATTATGGTGCATGAATAGGTTGGATATATTTTAGTTTATATCTTTGAAATTTATGGACAATTTATACCCTAGCAATAGCAATTCCAATGAACTGCACGGTTTCTCCCGTTGGTTTATGACCTTTGAAAGGCCCTTCCATGACACCCCAGTGCCTGAACTTGAACGTTACAAGTGGGGGGCCTGTATACACTTGAACCACTTCCCAAGCAAAACCTCTGGGAAACGAAGTTCGAAATATATCATGAGAGGACTCGAATATTTCCATGGACGTCTTGTAGTATTGAAATTCCTCCGGCAAAGATGTCTGAAGGAATGCATTGGAGGTTCCCATCTCCCCTGTCCCTTTTCCTGATAACGCATGCTTTCCTGCAAATTCACAAACTACAAGGGCAGGCACACACCAGTATTATTACTTGTCAACTCTAAGTGCGCACTCAGACAAGGGAGGTCTTTATGTTAGTTACTGGATTTGATATATCTCGAATATTACCATTATCAGAGAGAAGAAGTTGCGAGGGTTGACTGTTTTGAAGCATTGTATATTTATGTTATGAGCCAGCTTCATCTCTCACATTTTCAATAACTTCTTCACAGTTTCTTCCAATGAACCATTTGGCCATACTTGCACATATTGATTGATCCAACTGCTTACTGTATTTGTAAAATCATATCAGGAACTAAATGACATAACACAACAAATTCCGAGTGCAAATACAAAATGAAACCTTAGTTTGTCCTTCTTCAAACGACTTGTTGAGCTCATAGTAAGAGGGTGGAGCTCCCTGCCTCCATACTGTATGCTTCTGAGTTTCCCCATATATATGAAGACAATAAGGATCCAATTCAATTTGTGCTATTGTTGTTGAAAATTTCTGGTAATTTCAAACACAAAAGAAATTGCAGAGAGAACAACGCTCTGTTTTCAATACAGGATCTGAGTCATAAAAAAAAAAAACTATTACAAAATAATCTTCCTCTTCAGAGGGGTTAAAACATGAACGCTTCAGTTCCAGAAACCAATTTCATTATCTCAGCATTGCTGTGCATTTTAGAAATTACAAAACTCGCTATCTTACTTCTATCATTAAAAAAGGATTTTCTATTCATTACATTTATATGTTTTAAAAACATATTTGATTTTAAAATGATAAGATAATAAAAATATCTTACCTACATTTACCAACCGCAGTAAATATCATTAATTATACAACTGAAAATATCTTATCTGAATTTAATGCATGGCTTATCACAATATCGCACCATCGCATCGGCGGAAGAGAAAAGATGTGCCGTCGCTTCCATAACCGTTGAATCATGCGATTTGCGATATGTGATCGGATCGCATCGTGAAATTGCAATCGGAAGGTTGACAAGGAAATGTGCGATATGCGATCTGCAACATGATCGCATCGCAGGGAACTCAAATGGAGCTTTTCCGAAAATAGAATGCTGCAATCTCTGTCGCTCTACGACAGTTTAAATTATCTTTCCAACGCTCCCCTTTAATTTCAACTGTTGGGTTTTTCTGCATACCCAGGAATTTCCTAAAATGATCAAAACTTTTCTTTCCCAATGGTTTTGTCAAGACGTCAGCTAACTGATCCTCTGTTCTGCAGTGCTGCAAAACAATCTCATCATTGTTAACCAATTCACGTATGAAGTGAAATTTGGTGTTTATGTGATTTTTCATTTTATGAAAAACAGAGTTTTTAGACAATGCTATTGCCGAGCTATTGTCACAGTAAATGGTTTTGCCCTTTTCTTGTTCATGACACAAATCTGTGAGAAATCTTCTCAGCCACACTGCTTGGCATGTTGCTGCTGTTGCTGCCACATACTCTGCCTCTGTTGTTGACAAAGACACTACTGGTTGCTTCTTGGAAGCCCATGAGGGCTCCCGATCCCATATGAAACACATATCCTGATGTGCTTTTCCTATCATCAACACTTCCAGCCCAATCACTGTCAATGTAACCTGTCAACATGAAACTTTCAGAAGAGGAGTATAAAATACCAAACCCCTTCGTTCCATTCACATACCTTAGAATCCTCTTGGTTGCCTGCCAATGAGTCTCTTTCGGTCTTTCCATAAATCTGGAGATTAAACTCACAGCGTGCATAATGTTCGGCCTAGTTGCAGTCAAGTACATAAGGCTGCCAACTATGCTTTTATACAATTTTGGATTAAAATCCTTGCTGCTGTCTTCTTTGGTCAATTTCAACCCCAATACAGTTGGAGTCACGGCTGGCTTGCTGTTCTGCATGTTAAATCTCTTTAACACTGCTTCTACATATTTAACTTGAGAAATCAAAACACCATTTTCACTTTAGTCTACTTCAATTCCAAGAAAATATCTTAAGAAGCCCAAGTCAGTCATTTCAAATTCACTTTTCATGACTGCTTTAAAATCAACAATGAGAGAAGCATCATTGCTAGTAAAAATTAAATCATCTACATATAAAACACCAATAAGAATCTTACCGTCATTCTCCTTTATGTAGAGTGTGGGTTCACCATCACACTTATCAAACCCATTCTCAATCAGATAAGCATCTATTCTGCTGTACCATGCTCTTGGAGCTTGCTTCAGCCCATAAAGAGCCTTCTTCTGTTTGCAGATTTTATGCTCTTGGCCTTCAACTTCATAGCCCAGAGGTTGTTCAACATAAACCTCTTCTTTTAACACTCCATTCAGGAATGCAGATTTAACATCCATCTGATAAATCTTCCATTTGTGTTATGCCGCAATAGACAACACTGTTCTGACCGTTTCCATCCTTGCTACTGGTGCAAAGGTTTCATCATAGTCTTTGCCTTGTTGCTGCTTATGGCCTTTCACAACAAGTCTTGCTTTGTGCCTGTCAATCTTGCCTTCAGCATTGTTTTTGGTCTTATAGACCCACTTAACTCCAATGGCATCTTTGCCTTCAGGGAGGTCCACTAACTCCCATGTTTTACTCTTCTCAATTGCACCAATTTCTTCATTCATTGCTTTAATCTATTTATCTTCATTTATAGCATCTTCAAAATGAATTGGGTCATCAACATGACAATACAAAGCGAATAATGAATTCAGACCGGTATTGTTACTTACCTCTCCTGGTTCATAAATCTCATTCAGATTTCTGAATCTTGGTTTTCTTGGTGTGCTTGGTGTTCCATCCGAACTTGATGGTATTTCTGATCCCTATGACGTGCTTGGAGAAGCACTTCCTTGACTTCTCAACGCTGTTCGAATTCCAGCTTGTGGTGTGGTTTGTTGTACTCACTGTGGTGGAGGAGGAACCACCAAGGAATGATTATTTGTTGTTGTCCCTTCCTCTTCTTCTTCGTGAGACACAATTGTCTTCACATTCACTGTCTTCTCTAAGCTTCCATCCCAAGCTTAATCTTCAATGAACTGCACATCTCTGCTTACTATCAATTTCTTGGTGGATGGATTATAGAGTTTGTATGCTTTTGACTCATCAGAATAGTCAATAAAGACACACTTCTCCCCCTTACTGTCAAGCTTATTCCTTAGCTGATCTCGTACATGTGCATATGCTACACAACCAAATACTCTCATGTGAGTGACAGTTTTCTTTTGGCCATTCCATGCTTCTTCTGGTATTTTGTTCATGACAGCTTTAGTTGGGCATCTATTCAAGATGTAAACTGCACAAATGATAGCTTCTGCCCAATACTCATGCGGCAAGTGTTTTGCCTTCAACATACTTCTGACCATGTCAAGAATGGTCCTATTCTTCCTTTCGGCAACACCGTTTTGCTGAGGTGTATACCTCGTGGTGAACTGCTTTTGTATGCCATTCTCTCTGCAAAAACGCAGAAAGTCTTTGGAGATGTACTCTCCTCCTCTATCTGTTCTGAGCACTTTGATATAATGCCCACACTGCTTCTCAACAAGAGTTTTGAAGTGGCGGAATTTCTCAAACACTTCACTCTTCTGTTTCAGCAGACACACCCATGTCTTTCTGGTGTAATCATCAATGAATGTTAAAACATATTTATTTCCAGCAAATGATGGTATTTGCATTGGTCCACACACATGAGAGTGAACAATTTCCAAAGGTGCTTTTTCCCTTATACTCTTTCCTGTTGGAAAGATTTCTTTGTGTTGCTTGCCCATGATGCAGCCTTCACAAAGGCTGTCCGGTTTCTCGATCAATGGCAATCCCTTTACCATTCCCTTTCTATGCAACAGATTCAAGCCTCCGAAATTGAGATATCCAAATTTCAAGTGCCACAACCAATTCTCATCTTTCACTTGTTCCTGAAAGACTTCTTGTGTTACAGCTGCAATAGTTCTTCCTTCCTTCAAATATGTCCTGAGTTTGAGAGGAAACATTCTATTGCTGGTCATCTGCACCGGTGTGATGATCTTCTTACTTGGAGGTATGTCTCTGATTGTACACATATCATCCTTGAAGAACACATTGTAGCCTTTAGTAATGAGCTGTTCAATGATCAAAAGATTACATTTCAGACCAGGTACATAGTATACCTCTGGCACAATCATCTGTTCTCCATTTCTTGCTTGGATACTGACTCTGCCCTTACCCTTGACAAATATCTTACTATCATTTCCTGTTGTTACCTCAGATTTCACATTTTCATCCAGATTTGAAAACATTGCAATATTTCCAGTCATGTGATTACTACAACCTGAGTCTAAGAACCAAAAATCTTCTTGTTTTTCTTCTGCAATGTTACATGTTAACAGCACAATATTTGGATTCTTATCTTCTTCATTTGCAAAATTAACATTCTGCCTACTATTCATGTCATTTTGTTTTTTTCTACATTCATTGGCGTAGTGCCCATATTTCTTACAATAATTACATTGGACTTGGGATTTGTCATACCTTTGTCCATGAGCTTGCTGTTTGCTTGAACCTTCATTTTGGTTCTGATTGCCGCTCCTTACGCTTGTGCTTGTAGGATTATTTTTGCCTTTTTTTTGGCTTCTTCCACGATCTCTGTTATTTGCTCTGCCTCGGCCTTTTCCTTGGCCAAAAGACATCTCAGTCTTGAATGCTTGCTCAAAAGAGGAATTTGTTCCTCTACTCAGTCTGTGTTCATGAGACATAAGAGAAGCACTCTGTTCATCTACTGTGAACTAAGAGATCCTTTGTTTCTTCTATTGCTACAACAATAGCTTCAAACCTTGAGGGTAAACTTCTCAAGATCTTCTCTACAATTCTTCTTTCTTCAAGAATCTCACCATGAGATCTTATCACGGTTATCAACTCAATAACGTGAGTGAAGAATGAATTTATTGTATCAGATTCCTTCATGCTGAATGTTTCAAAGTCTCTCCTCAACATCTGCAACTTTGCAGTCTTCACCTTCTCCATGCCTTGATAGGCAGTTTTGAGAATATTCCATGCCTCCTTGGATTTTGTTGCTGCTACAATCCGTGGAAAAACACTTTCATGTACTGATTGGAAGATAAAAAATAGGGCTTTAACATATTGTTCTTCAACTGGTCTCCTTCTGCTACTATTAAAGCAGCCAATGCTGTTGCATCTGCAGGTTTAGCATAGCCAGTTTCAACCAATTCCCATATTCCTTGAGAAGCAAACAATGCTTTCATTGTTATGGACCAATAATTGTGATTTTTCCCATTAAACTGTGGTAGTTGGGAATTTGTCAAACCAGTTCCAGCATCTGCCATCTTAACTTGTATAAGTAAAGAAGAGACACTGACGTATAATTAAAAAACAAGAAAAAAACTTTCTCTGCTGGAGAAAATCTCCTCAATAAGCTTCTTACAGCTCCTATAGTGAAAAACAAACTATGTTTTTGACTCACTGAGTGCCTAGACTAGCTTTAATACCATGTTGAAAATTTCTGGTAATTTCAAACACAAAAAAAATTGCAGAGAGAACAACGCTATGTTTTTAATACAGGATTTTAGTCATAAAATAAAAACTGTTACAAAATAGTCTTTGTCTTCAGAGCGGTTACAACAGAAACGCTTCAGTTTCAAAAACCAATTTCATTATCTCAGCACTGCTGTGCTTTTTAGAAATTACAAAACTCACTATCTTACTTCTATCATTAAAAAATGAACCGCTATTCATTACATTTATATGTTTTAAAAACATATTTGATTTTAAAATGATAAGATAATAAAAATATCTTACCTACATTTACCAACCGCATTAAATATCATTAATTACACGGCTGAAAATATCTTATCTGAATTTAATGCATGGCTTATCACAATATTGCACCATCGCATCGGCGGAAGAGAAAAGATGTGCTGCCACTTCCATATCCATTGAATCATGCGATTTGCGATATGCAATCGGATCGCATCGTAAAATCGCAATCGCAGACAATGAAAGGGACGCAGTGAAGGTTGACAAGGAAATATGCGATATGCGATCTACGACATGATCACATTGCAGGGAACTCAAATGGAAGTTTTCCGGAAATAGAATGTTGCGATCGCTGTCGCTCTACGACACTTTAAATTATCTTTCCAACAATTGTTGCTGCGGCTTCCTCATGAGATGAAACAGCCTGAATTGGTCTTGGTTGGCCGAATAAGAGAAGATGAGATTGAGGATGCTTGAGCTCCCATTGATTCCACACTTTCCAAGATTTTATAAGCGTAGCAAACAAGAAATAGGTTATGTTTGTCCGTTGGTTCTGTCACAGTTTGCACTCTAATCCCTTTGTGAATTACCTTTCCCTTTGAGCATGCACCCATCAAAATCATCATCCATTAATCAAAGACTTGTTCAAACCCAGGCAACTAGTGATTCTGTCAAACCCACGTAGTCTAACAGTCCAACATGATATATATCATTCAATTTTTATTATATTTCAAATAACGATAATGAATTAGATTGTTAAAAATATATATATATATATATATATTCAAACTTTTAACCAAATCAAAATTAAATAAACTATCTCACAAATAAATTACATTCTTAATAAAAGATGACGATAAATATAATTATATTTATATATACATTAAACATTTCTTAACTTTATAAATAATTGCATAATATTAAAAATAACAATAAAATTTTTAGAGATAATATCAATAAATATATAGTAGTCTTTAACACGACTTTTTGAAAGCCTTTCCGGCAATTTTTTCCGGTGAAAATCTGGCAGTAATTTATTGGAATCCAAGTTTGATAGCTAATTTCTGCACAATGAAACCGTCCCAGGGGTTTTTCAGGGTGCTGAATCCGAATATGCAGTTAAAAAACCATTTTAACTGCAACAAATCATGATTTCATCTCAATTTCTTCCGCCGGATTCCGTCACCGGAATCTCAAAAAGTCGCATTATAGACAACTCCTATATATATAAACAATTTCAGAATATTAAAAATAAAAAACAAAGTTTCAGAGATAACGTTAAATTAAATATGTTTAAAGGTACGTAGTAAGAGAGATATGTATCTCTATTTATAAGATGTGAGAACAATGTTCTGTTTTTTTTCCTTAATAAAATTGTAACACGCGAAGAAAAACTATTGTATTAAATTATTAGAAAATAAATAATATTTTTTTTATTAAATTAAAAAAAAAGTCTTTCGTAAAATCTATTGGTTTACTAAAAATGAAAGAAGGTATTAAATTTTGGAATATTATTTAAGATATGATAATTTTATTAAATATTATAAAAATTTTGAAGTTCTTTTTTTAAATGGATTTTTAAAAATATGTAAATTAAACCTATTATAATTATGGCTTATTCTTTAAGATAAATTGTTTATAGTTTTTTAAGTTTTATGTAAATATAAAGTTAAATAAAAATATTGATCAAAATTATTAGTAAATTTCAGTAAGTTTAACATAATATTTTATTCCAAATAAATTATTAGATATTATTAAGAAAATTTTGTGCCAAACAAAGACAAATTGTCTATTATTTTTTCAATAATCTGAGCTTAACATGCTCAAAAGTAGTGAATTTGAGATATTTAATAAGTATTAATTGTGAGTTTGTTTCATTAAATAACAATTGTAATAATGTAAAAACCAAAATTATATCCTAAATGCTCAAGTTTCCAGTAAAAGTACTTATAATATTCAATACTATTTTATATTACTTTATATTTAGAGTAAAAAATGCATTGAGGACACTAATACATGTACTAAAATAATATTAGATATTACTTTATATTAATAGTAAATAGGTAGTATCATTATTATAATATGTGTAGTTTAATTTATGGACAAAATAGCTTTTTTCACGCGAATCTTGCAATACAATTTCAAGTATGAATGTGATTTTTTGTTATTTAATTCCCACAAACTCTTTGAGAGGGAATCTCAGAGATGTAACCTAAATAATCTCAAACTTTGAGTTATAATTAGAAATTTCATTCTAGTATGTTTCTTTGTAACTAAACTCAATGAAGAGATAAGCATAGCACAGTGTTGATTTAGGGCTTATGACATGTTTTTCACTAGAATAGCCCTTCTCTTTGCTAGTATGACTTTGAATTATTCATGATGGACCTTTTCTTGTAATTCATCTTCCCCCTCCAAAGGATCTAGATCAATGTTAGAACCTTCCAATTCAACATGAATTGCCATCTCTCCATCATGGTTCAAGATTCCTTCATGTCCTTCATAATGGTTCCTTTGGTGTTTCTTCTCTGTAAGTTCTTTCTTGTAACTCCTACTTGACATCTTCCTTGAGAATCACCTTGCTATGTTGAGATGGTACACCTACAAATGAATTTCACTTATGACAAGGCAAGGTCATGAATGAGATAGTTGAAGAAGTGAGAGAGTTGTTTGCCATGTTGAGATGATACACCTACAAATGAAGTTCACTCATGACAAGGCAAGGCAGAGAGATATGATAGCATTGCTATTATATTTCAAATTATATATCATAATTTGAGGTTGAGAAGTGATTTCAGATTAGTTACAAACCATGTCTCACAATCTTATACTATGATATCTGTTATGCGAGATGATGCACATAGAGGGTCCTTAATCATGTACAAGTTTTCTTCATTTCACCATATCTCCATGTTTCATCAAGTTCAAGAGATTAGGGAAGATAAGGGGACAAGCCTTAGGCACAACTAGAGAGAACCCCCAAAATTTTGAGGGATGACACCTCATAAAACCTATAGATAGAAAAGGTAGAAATCTATACTTGTATAATCAAATAATTACAATATACACATTGGAGCATTCAATTACTAATTAGACAATTCTTGATATAAGTAAATCATTTGAGGTTCCTATTGGAAAGTGTCATGGAAATACAACACATCAATACAAAATGATATCAATAAAATGACACAACTCTCTCCCTTCCTCAATGAATGCCAATTATATTGCATGTTGATAAACAATTTACACATGAGGTGGTACCAAGTCTTCAAAGGTAAAAAGATAACAATGTATACTTTTAAGATAACATTGAATTATGAATACAACTCTTCCCAAATTCACAATTCGAAGCCCAACTTACAGTTTGGAACCACTATTTTCCATTTTAAGCATTATATTAAACACATTTGAAAAATCATGTCATAAGCCCCAAGTTAGCACTGGTTTATGGGTTATGGTAATCTCTTATTAATATTTATGGTTATCCCATAAAGTTTGCATCATGACAAAATGAACAATATGACCTCAAGCATGGTTACCACCTAGTCTTGTGTTGCAGACAAGGTCAAAGGATTTAATGGTAAGTTTACAACTTAGCCAATGAAAAGAACCAGAATATCCAATTATGTGCATGTGTACAAAAGGACCAAGAAAGACAATGTAAAAAAAATATAAAATGTGAAGAATCTGAACCATGATCTCTCATGAAGAATTTTGACAAGAATTTCCATTCAATCTGAACTTAGTCTCCCAAAAAAAAAAAAAATGCTTGTAATACTTTGTTTGCAAGCCATGAAAATTCATTGGCAAAACTAAACTAGAATGAAATAAATTGTAACATAACCTACAAAAAAAACAAAAAGGGTTGATATATATTCTAAAAAAGAGAAAACCAAGATAGAATCTACAGAATCAAAGATCTAAACAAGAATAAATGATATGGATTTCTTCAATGAATCCTTTTATGAAGAAACAAATACAAAGAATCCCAAATTATTTGGTAGATAAAAGAAAGTTGATTCCTATCCCTAAACTTCAAAAAAATGTGCAAATTTTACTTTCCTTCATTTTTTCATTCCTCATTTTTGTATCCTTTAGAAAAATATAAAAAGACTATTGAAAGTCTATAGTTTCATACATGGTCATTCTAAGAGAAAAGGAGAAATGAACATCACTGGGGATAGCTTCAACTTTAGGGACTTCAACAACTGCGGAGTGCCTGGGATACTTTTGTATAAGCTTGCAGCCTATTCAGAATCATAGAAAAATGCAATTCCACTATAATATCAAATGCCACCAAGGTTAGTTGACACTAACATTGTAGAGATAGTTGGAAAATGCTTTTGTACATATGTTCAAGGAGATTATGGGATCAAATCTCATTAAATATATTTTAGTTACCAACAGTAGCTAAATAGGAGAAGAGGGTAAGATACAAGAAAATGAACGACTATACTTGTAAACAAAACAATCATACAGAAATGAATTGCAAATCTCCTACCAGCACACGAAATTGAAAAAAAACAAAACAAAACAAGAGAACCCTCTATGATAGGCTTTTGTCAAGATTCCATTTGGAATGTAGTCATAAACCAACATTTTTTTCTCTATATCCCAATAGAAACCTCAGAGGTGTCCCTATTATATTCTCATCTTTCAAACATTCCACGACATCTTCACGGGTGAAATCCACCATAATTTTGTTAGCTTCCAGGATCTTGAAGCATTACTCTTCAAATCCTTGGGTCAATGATGGTAGTAGAGGAAAATGCCTATGACCTATGACCAGAAGCAACTTTACAGTGGAAGAAGTCAAATAACCCTTGACATGAGTGTACAATGAATTGGACTAAACTCTACAAGGGCCCATATTTATGTTGGAATATAATCCTAACATCTACATTTATTTTTTAGCCTAAGTATCCTTGACTTAGCCACATGCACTAAAAAACATGTTCACACTTGGTTTTTGGTAAACTAGCCCATTTGACCAACTTTCCCTTGTTTATTGCCTTTAAAGGCTTAATATTATGGAAATATTCGTCCAACCACTTTCCTAAACCATGTAGACATCTAAGTGCATGTTCACACCTAACCACACCTCATCCACTTGAGTTATTTGAGGATTAGTGCCCCACATGAAGATTCCCCCTTAAATCAAGGGATTTGGTCCCCCAGACCATTTTAGCATGTTTTAAAGTTGCCTTCCTTGGGAAATGCACCCCTCCTCATGCTTTGCTCGTGGCTGTGGCTGATAGCTGGCATAGGTTGTCTTGAGTCATTGTTGCTATTGTATGCATCCCTTTAGCTTTTCTTAGCCTTTTCTAGTTTTTTCCTAGTTTTCTAGATTCGGCAATTTCTATGTAACCACCTCCCTTGGGGATTAGAGGTTTGGTTGCTCATGTATTACTATTGTTCATTAATTTAATACATTGATTTTATGGAGCAAATTCTTTCTCTCCTCTCTTGAATATCAACAAATTACTTGTGTTTAATTTAACTAGAATTCTAGATATATGGGAGTTTCTGTAGGAATTCTACATTGTTTCAGAGCTAATTTGAATCTAGTGGATTGTACACGGTTTTATTTAAAGGTATAGATCATCAGGAGGCGCAGTAAGAAGCAATGGATCATCTCTCTCAGCCCACAAAACACGTTCTAAGTGCTTTTAGTTACTTTGAATGGAAGATAAAGATTACTTTGCTCCTCCAAAGCAAAGGGCTTTACAGGGTAACAATGGGAACAAATACTGAACCGAATTTTGCAATGAAGAAGATCAAGTATTTCAATAAATTAGATGAAGCAATTGGGTTGATATGACTATAAATTTCCAGAGAACTCCTCTTTCATTTTAGCGGAGCCACTACTCCCGATGCGGTCTGGACCACATTAGAAGGACTATTCGGCAAGTAGGATGAAATGAGAGTGCATCAACTGGAGAATGAACTTGTATCCCTCAGTCCAACTCATTTCAGCAACCTGCAAGAATGCTTAACCAAGTTTAAATCCCTCCTCATTGAACTTGATGCATGTGGAGTCATGACAGAGAAAGATCAACTCATCCATTCGATTCTCTTGAAATTAGGCCCTGAATATTTTGTATTTGTATCGTCTTTTCAAGCATCTAAATTGACTTAGGAAAAATTGAAAATACATCCATTGAATGACTTCATTGCAGGATTGACTCAAGAGTAATATATGTTAGTCCAAATGGGTGCCATCAAGCATTCAAAGAACCAAGCACTTGCGGCTACTGATGCTCCAAAGAGCAGTGGAAGAGACAAGCAAAAAGGGAAGGGTAAATTTAATGAATCAAAGAAGGAGAGACCCGTACAATCTTCAGAGAGCTCTTCTTTTCATAAGGGTAAGAAGAAGAAGGAAAGAACACTTTGCAGCTACTGTTCCAAAGGTTTTCATCTTGAAGAAAATTGCATGAGGAAAACAATCGATGAGATGGCTAAGCAATTGCAGTAGCACAATCTCACCATGCCTGAGAATGCAAAGAAGAAGGATGATAATAGAACGGGAGATGGGAGAGGGAGAGCACGAGATGGTCATGCTTTAATGGTTGTCACATCCACTCCATCAGCTTAGATCCTTGATTCAGGTGCATCGAACCATATGGTTGCATCAAAAGATGAATTTTCCTCCATCGAAGAAAGCACCAGATCCCCAATTTACTTGGGAGATGCCACACCCGAAAAGGTGTGCAGAGAAGGAATTGTAGACCTTGAAGGGGGCTGCTTCACATATGTGCTTCATGTTTGCTCGTTGTCCACAAATATTCTCTCGATATATCATATCACTCATTCTGGCTCTGGAAGGAAGGTGGAGTTCACTCTGGACTCCACAGTGATTACTGACATTTCCATAGGCTCACAGCTTGCACATGGAATTGCAGATCATGGTTCTCATTTGTATTTATTCTCCCAATTTGTTCCTAAATCTATTAGCACTATATTTTTTCCACAATATAATGATATTAGCAGGTTATGGCATGAAAGATTTGGTCATCTAAACTATAAGTACTTGCATCAACTCAACAAGGAAAACATGGTAGAAGGATTTCCCGCTATTAAATTCACAAGTAATGTATGTCAAGAATGCATTCTTGGCAAGCATCTAGAGAAAAAGTTTGGCAAAAGGAAGGCACAAAGAGCTTCTTCACCTCTTGGGATGATTCACAATGAAATCATAGGCCTCCCGCAACCTTCAGTCAGTAAGGCTCGATATGTACTCACCTTCATAGTCGATTTCTCTTGCTTTACTTGGGTATTTTTTCTGAAATTAAAATCAGAAGTATTTGAATGCCTTACAAAATTTAAAGCACTTGCTGAGAATGAGTCTAGGTGTAATATCAAGACATTCCATACTGATAATGGGGGGGAGTATGTCAAAAAATACGTGCAGAAACTTTGTATTGATGCAGATATAAAACTACAACACACAGTACCATATACACCACAACAAAATGGTAACGCGGAGAGGAAAAACCGATCGTTAAAAGAGATGGCCAATTGTATGCTATAGTCCAAATCATTAGCTCTTAAGCTATGGGCCGAAGCTATTAATTGTGAAACATACATTTAGAACCACATTCCTCACAAATCACTCAAAGGCACCACTCCATTTGAATGTTGGATCGGTAAGAAACCGAAAGTGTCGCACTTTCGCATTTTTGGTTCACGAGCATGGGCTCACATTACGATAGATAAGAGGAAGGATTTGGAGCCTTAAAGTGCTGAATTTATCTTTGTTGGATATCCTAACATTGTCAAAGGATATAGATTGCTGGACTCTCACACTGAAAAGTTCCTTGTAGCTCGAAGTGTGAAGTTTGAAGAAGAATCATTGCATGATTTTTCAGCAGACCATGCGAAGGAACCGCTTGTTTCCACTGATGAGGAGGAGTCCGAAAATTCTTTGAGAACTTCAAAGCAGCCATCAGAGAAGTCTCTTGTGTATAATTCAGAGGATGAGGAGAAGGTCATGGCTTCTCCAACTCAGCTGCCAACTTCGGCAGATAAAACCCTGCAAGATGCGGGCGAACTAGTTGGTAATCCTGCAGATGTGAGAAGGACTAGATCACAATTTTTTGGGGTTTCGCAAGCCCTGGCTGCCACTGAGCCATTGCTTCCCATACATTGTTATATGAAACTTGGTATATATCCACAGTCACACTCAGAGGCTGATGGAAACCCGCTTTAGGAGGCTACCATGGATGAAGAGTACTTTGCTCTCATGGAAAACAACATATGGGACTTGGTTCCACTTCTGAAAGGAAGAAAGCTTGTTCAATGTCGATGGATCTATTGAACAAACGATTTCTGCAGATGGTGACATCAGAAAGTACAAAGCTCGACTTGTTGCGAAAGGATACTCACAGGTACATGGCATAGACTACATAGAGACATTTGCACCTGTTGCAAAAATGGACTCCATTCGACTAGTTTTAGCCATTGCTGCTTCTCGCAAATGGGAAGTTCATCACATGGACGTGAAGAGTGAATTTCTTCATGGAGATCTCAAGGAGAAGATATATATGGAGTAGCCACAGGGATACATTCATAACTCTTCCCTCGTTTGTAGATTAAAGAAATCTTTGTATGGCCTAAAACAGGCTCCCAAAGCCTGGTATGCAAAGATGGATTCTTTCTTACTTTCCAATAGATTCATTCGATGCAAATCTGACCCGAATTTTTATTTGCTACAACATGATGATTCCCTTTTGCTGATAGTACTTTATGTAGATGATTTATTGATGACAGGGAACCTTACCTTAGCTATTGATTCAGAAAAATCAACATTGCACGATCGATTTTCCATGACAGATTTGGGACTGTTGCACTACTTTCTTGGTCTTGAAGTTTCTCAATCTACTTCAGGGATCAAGATGGCACATTCTAAGTATGCATCAAATCTACTTGTCTGCTTTCATATGACAGAATGCAAGCCAACAACATCTCCCTTTATTTCAGGGATCAGATTTGAGGATACAGGTACTACACCTTTGGTGGACAGTACACTGTATCGACAGTTAGTTGGGAGTTTTTTGTATCTTACTCACACCTGACCTAATATATCTTTTGCAGTAGGAGTTTGTTCCAGATATATGCAAGACCCCCATGAGCTTCACTAGAAAGTTGCAAAGTGAATCCTTAGATATGTGAAAGGTACTTCCAGTTACAGATTGCCCACTTTCACTTATTGGGTACACAGATTCTGATTGGGATGGCAATGGTACAGACCACAAGTCCACCTCTGGTTATGTTTTCAGCTTTTGTTTAGGGCATTTTTTCTGGTCTAGTAAGAAGCAATCCATGATTGATTTATCTACAATCGAGGCAGACTATAGAGGTCCAGTGAATGCAGCTACACAGGCCATTTAGTTGCAGGGGCTTCTCTCCAAGTTTGGTATTCAATATCCACTTATGACTGTCACATTTTGTGAGAATCAGGGTTTCATTCATATATATGTTGATCTAGTTTAGAGGCAGAGGACCAAGCAAATCGATATTCACATGCATTACATCTGTGAGCTGATCCGTGACCGAGTCATATCACTACAGTACTGCCCCACTGAGCAGCAAGTTGCAGACATCTTCACCAAGTTTTTCACTGAAAATAATTTTTCAGAACAGAGAGCTATGCTTGGAGTGGTGGAGACAGCTGAGTAGGCTCTTCTGTCCACTTAACCCTTTTTTCCTCTTTTTTTTTTTTTTTTTGGGGGGGGGGGGGGGGGGGGGGGGGGGGTGGGGGGTTCCCATGAGGTTTTCCCTCTTTCTTCATTTTATGAGGATCTTTTATTTATTATACCTGAGTACCTAACATGGCATCCTGGCTAGGGCTCAATTTAGATAAGTGAGTTAGGATGAAGGGGGGGTGTTGGAATATAATACTAACATCTACATTTATTTTTTAGCCTAAGTATCCTTGACTTAGCCACATGCACTAAAAAACATGTTCACACTTGGTTTTTGGTAAACTAGCTCACTGGACCAACTTTCCCTTGTTTTTTTCCCTTAAAGGCTTAATATTAACGAAGTATTGATCCAACAACTTTCCTAAACCATTTAGACATCTAAGCGCATGTTCACAGTGAACCACACCTCATCCACTTGAGTTATTTGAGGATTGGCACCCCACATGAAGATTCCCCCTTAAATCAAAGGATTTGGTCCCTCGGACCATTTTAGCATGTTTTAAAGTTGCCTTCCTTGGAAAATGCACTCCTCCTCATGCTTTCCTCGTGGCTAATAGTTGGCATAGGTTTTCTTGAGCCATTTTTGCTATTTTAGGCCTCCCTTTAGCTTTTCTTAGCCTTTTCTAGTTTTTTACTTGCTTTTTCCTAGTTTTCTAGATTCGGCAATTTCTATATAACCACCTCCCTTTGGGATTAGAGGTTTGGTTGCTCATGTATCACTATTGTTCATTAATTTAATACATTGATTTTATGGAGCAAATTCTTTCTCTCCTCTCCTGAATATCAACAAATTACTTGTGTTTAATTTAACTAGAATTCTAGATCTATCGGAGTTTCTGCAGGAATTCTACAATTTAGCCCACACAATGCATTGAAGAAAGTGAACTGGACACCATTTGGTACAACACGGTACAACACTAGATGGATTATTGTAGGAGAAACCCATAGAAGTCAAGCTCAGTGTCTTCTCTAATTCTACCAGAATACTTCTAGAGAAATGATTTCGAGAAATGATTATTGGTCTACTGCAACTCCTTTCTTTCTTCAGATTAGCTACTAACAATTTTCAAACTGTTGTTTTTCTTTGTCAAAGGAATAGAGGATATACTTACTCAATATAATCCCAAGATATCATGGAATAAGTGGACAAGTATCTAGAATGGAGAAACAGTGAAGGGAAACATAACGTGCAACAACTGGATGAGTATTTGGAACAAGGCAATAAATGGAAACAAAGGGTGCACTAGCCAGACAAGACAGGAGATGAAAATCCAATTTTAGAAAGCTGACACAGGTGAGATGTGAGCGATCGAATTTGTTGATTTGTATGTGTAAATTTTTTTAGAGTACAAACCTGATAAAATGTTTGTATCTTGTTTTGCAATGGATATCCTTTCAAAAAGACGTTTTTTAGTAGGCCTTAAATGATATTCATTATAGTAACAATACCTTGTCCTATTAAAGTTGTATTTTCTTGATTTTTGAAACTACAATACAAATTTTTCAAATTAACAATCCTATCCATGTCTCTTTACACCTTTTAGGGCAATTTCTAGTTCATTTATTTATTTACATGGACAATGTATATACCAAACCATTAGTGAATTTTTCATTTTTCATGAGAGGGAACACGGCATGTAATGATCCAGGAGCATTGAAACCCCCAACTCAAATCGAATGTACAAGCTTCGGAAAGAGAAAATTATGGTGGAGGATGTGGTTTGTTACATGTGGACATGGAATCTTTGTTCAATGTTGCGATCAATATCATTAAGAAAATAATTAATTGATTGTGTGGAGAAAATCATGGATATAACATGATCCATTATATTCTAATTATCACTCACCTCCAAGAAAACAAAAAACCAAGTTTCTAGAACAAGAAACTATTTAAAGAGGATGATATCCTCATGAATACATGTTCAATTTTCCGAAGTCCACATAAGAAGTTTTTGATAGTAGAAAATCTGCTTAGTTAGTAGATTATTTACTTTTAGATAGAGCGATGTGGATTTCGTGTAGATTTAATGGATCTAGAAGTTAGAAATTCCAGTTATTTAATGTAATCATGTGACATAGATGAACGTGTCCATCCACAATGTAAACACAGTCGAAGAGAAACCAAGCCCAAATGGGTCATATTATGTAACTAGTTGAGCTTGATTTTAATGAGAATAATGTGTTGTTTGATATATTTTTGTAATCTTAATTTCCTTTGTTATTTTATGCATGATTCTAGAATCTATGTGTGAATTTAGTTATGAGTGCATGAATCTTTCATTTAATAATTCAATTCAGTATGAGGTTGGAGTGATTGAGGGTTTTAATGGTCATGAACCCCTCATGGCTCAAGCCTTAGGGTTTGTGAGGCACCCATGGAAATATCTATTTACATGAGGACCATTATGTGTAGTTGAGGAGAGAAGTATGAACAATCAACATCACTTGCCGGTAAGATACCTTGAAAACTTAACCAAATTAAATTGAAATTTGCTCGATACTTGCTGAGGGATATTCTGATGGTTTCCCTCTGTAATCTGCTTCACAAGATTTACAAGGGTTTCAACTTTCTTCCAAATGATTTACAGGTAAAGTTTTTTCTTATTTGATTTATGAAGCATTGTTAGTTAAATGGATCTACCTGTTATCACCCCAAGAAACTCTCCTAGGTTGTATCTCATAGATGCTTGGGAACATTACAAACTCAACAAAAATGTTGGGAATGTGTGGATGAATGGAGGGAATGATGCATATTCAAGCTAGATAACCACTTCTACTATGCTTAACCCCAGACATGGGTGAACACCCCCAGACTACAAGGCTTTAGACCACCAATTACTCACAGTTTGAGGATTAGGTGAACATGGAGAATACTGACCACACCAGCAGATGCACAAGACCATGTGATGGCCAGCTGCAACTAGTAAAGAGGTCTATAAATATATTTCCTAATGCATAGACAGGATGATAGCTTTCTGGCACTAAGTAAACAGAAACCTACATAACAAATTCAATGATACATACTAGATTCTAACATAGAGGTGGGATGACAACCCCTCTAATGCTAAACATCAAGAGCACATGAAAAATGCATAACAGGCACAGCCTAGAACAAAGAAAAAGTGGAAAGTGAGCAGTTAATGGCAAAAGAAGCTTGTATTAGTTGAAATTGAAGACCAAATGCTACAAGTATCACAGTAGTTACAGTATCCAGAAGTTAAACCTTACATCAAAACAACAACCATCAACCTTGATTACATCTGTGTTTTGGGTATATATAGAGTTTGTTTACAAAGATATTCTATTGTTCTATGCATGGAGGGGTCATAATGGACCACCAACCACCTTAACTCTCTAATGGAGTCTCTGCTACAATTTGATTGTTTTAATGAATGGATTTGATCTTTCTGCTGCTTAGCCATCCTTCCTGAACAAGTGGAGTGTAATTTGAAACAAGCTCCATAACTAATAAATGCATTTAATTGCTCGAGGCTTGTCCTCTTGCTCTTGAATGCGGTGGTTGAGGATTTTCTGGAAAAGGTACCGGGAACTCGTTATGCTCGTCCTTATCCCTCCTAGGTACACAATGTGTTGAATGCAGTAGTTGAAGTAGTAATGCACCAAACACTGATAGATGGTCGCCTCTGTCCTTCGGGTGCACAGAACAGTCAAGGGCGCAAAGATCGCATGGTGGAAGCATGAGCATGACAGGAACAATCATCGACCATTGGATCGCTCTAATGAATGGTTGAGATCATTGGCAGGAGGAATCAAGAGGCAGACAGGGGAAGACAATCGCGAGCCGTCGAATCATGGGTGACAAATCCGACAGCTATCGGGCAGATAAGATGTGCTGATGTTAACGAGCGGGGAACAGTACGATGGCGGTAAGCAGTATTCCATGCACCGCTTTTGGGGTGGGGTGGTATTCGTACAATGGGGAAGCGATGCAATGAGTGCACGACATGTGACAGATACGACAGGCGGGAAACCGCTTTCCCCATGCATTAACACGCGGGCGGTTTGCGGGGCAAGGAGGAGCGACTGCCGTTGGATTGCGGTGACAGACGATCAGATGAAGGGGAAATAAACTGGGTTTAACAAGTGGGGAAAGCAGTGGAGACCATTGGATCATAATGTGATGAGCGAACGGTGCAGGTTTAATCGCATGGGTTTCTGTCTGCTATGATAGGGAAACAGTGAATTTGAGGATTAGGCGAAGGTGCACGGTTACATGGGTTTGAAGCTTAGCGCCTAGGGGCTAAAAGATCTTGGATTTTCATAGAGTTATAGAGTAAGAATGGAGGAAAAGACATGCAGTGAGGGCTAAGAGAGTATGAAGAAGATGAAGGAGTGGAAGGTAAATGACTACTGTGAGCTCCCTTTTCTGCATAAACACATGGCCAAGCTGATATTTTGTCCTCCAAACGCTGAAGTATGTAGCAGAGCTAACACTGGCTCCTTCTGGGGATGAGATCCTCCCTGTGAGGTCTCAAGAACTGTAGACCAATCCCTTCATACAAAACAAGCCTAAAAGCATTGCCTAGTATCCATTGGGCATGGAGTAAAATTATGTCTACACTAAAACCTGCAAAGAAAAAGCTTACAATCATTAAGGCCTGATAACTTTAAACATAAACCTTCAAAAACTGGCCATCTACTGGGCCATCAAAACTGTTTCTCACCTTCTCGTCTGGTTCATCATAGATCAACAAAGCTGGATTTATTTGATCATCTACCTCAAAAAGTTTAGGGCATTTGGGCTCATCCGGTAGATATGGATCAAATTTCATCCCCTTTCTATATATTCTCCTCCTTGGATGTTCTTCATGGGAGCCTTTGTACACCCAATGAATAACAATGGTAGCTATGTACTTGTTTGTGTCATCTGTGGCCTGCACAACTAATATGAGTGGTGAGCCAATGTATTCTTGTGTGTAGGACACATACACATCATGTGCTCCTGCATCTTGCTTAGAATAGTCCACATCCAAGTAGCAGTCCCAAAACTTTGCACCATCTTCCTTTGTCATCTGGCAAGCTACTTTTTTAATCTGTATGGAGGCTACCTGAGCAGGTTTCAGAATATCAAGACTAAGGGATTCTCTTTTGAGCAGACAGAGAAAAATAAGATGATGGGGAGATTTCTTCTCCCTTATTGATCACTAGACTAGGGATGATAGTAGGCTGGCTAATTTGAAGATTTGCATAGTCATGGGAAGATGGGATGGCTTCAAGCTCAGGGTCTGTGAGGATATTAGGACCTGCTTCTGCTGATCAACCTATTGCTTTTCAGGTACAACAAATTGGTGAGTAGTGCCTATAGATAATGACCTCTCATAGGCAGCTCTGGTTAGGAAAGGGGCACTGCCCTTATCTTCCAAACCATGGACCTCCTCCTCTTCTTCATATTGCTCTTCCTCCATGACTATATTCTGAAAAAGGGGCTTCACCCTTTTGTCTTCGTTTGCATCTTTATTTCTCTGCAAAATCTACAACTTCTCCTGTGCTCCTCTATATGGCTTTGGCTTTGGAAGAGAAAAGGAACAAGGATCTCTTGCTTCCTCATAATACTTCTTAGCCTCTAATATGGAAACTTCAGAGGCTAATAACTCTATCATCCTAGCTAATTCATCGATCTTAGGATCAAAGGATGATGAGGACTCACCTCCCTGTCTTCTCCTTTCGACATCACCTACGAGTCTTTCTGTAGCAATGATGTTTGCTTCTACTTCGAAGGCTGCATTTTGCATATCAGCCAAAGAATCACATCTTCTTTCTCTTAACAGCAGACAAAACTGAGAATCAAAGACATTGGCATAAGTAATCATAGTAGAAGTACAGGTAGGATTTATTTCACATGGTAAATTGCTATACATATGGTTGAATCTCTTGTTGAAATTAGACAACAACTCACCATCTTCTCTCTACAAATTCCCAAATTCAATATGATAAAAGAGCAAATCTTTATTATCCCCCCAATGCTTTAAAAACACATCATCTAAGGCCTCAATGTTTGCAATAGACCTAGGAGGTAATTCTCTAAACCATTTTTTAGCCTCCCCATCTAGGCTTTGGAAAAAAGCCCTCATCCACACATCCTCTTTATTGATATCTAGGTTATCAGCATAGATATAAAAGGCCTCAAGGTGCTCTTCAGCTGTTACTCCTTCTGTACCAGTAAACTTAGGCATATATTCTTGATAATCTCCTGCAGGCATGGCATTCAAAGGGACAGGCAAGACCAAGGGTCCATACCTAGCAGCAATGATTCTTTCTATCTTTGTAAGAGCTTGCTGACCTGCCATGACTGGGGTATATGAAAGGATACTAGTAGACTGAGTGGTATGGATCAATGAAATGGAAGACAGAAACAAAAGAATATGATGGACTATATGGATGCTTCTTTGGACTGAGATCCGAAAGGGAAATGAATGAACATGAGCTTTATGAATCTCTGAAGGTGGTTTTTCACTAGCAGAGATACATGGGACTTTTAAGGCTTACCTGATCCTGATGCTCCTTTCTGCAATATTTTCTTCTGCTTAATGATCTTCTCAGGGTTAGGCACTGGTTCAGCTGGTGATTTCTAAATATTTCTCTGAGCATGCCTCACAAACTGAGCCAGGACTGCGATGTGGAGTCGTCAAAGGTTGGCCTTCCTCCAGTGGAGTCACCAGATAGATGATTACAACCAGAATATGTGTCCAAACCTTGTCTATCATCAAAGCTTGGAACTGTGTCGTTCTCCTAGGGAAGCTGAGCTTCAATCTCCTCTCCCCGGCAATGGCGCCAATTAATGTTATCACCCCAAGAAACTCTCCTAGGTTGTATCTCAAAGATGCTCGAGAACATTACAAACTCAACAAAAATGTTGGAAGTGTGTGGATGAATGGAAGGAATGATGCATATTCAAGCTAGATAACCACTTCTACTATGATTAACCTTAGACATGGGTGAACACCCCTAGACTACAAGGCTTTAGACCACCAATTACTCACAGTTTGAGGATTAGGTGAACATGGAGAATATTGACCACACCAGCAAATGCACAAGACCATGTGATGGCCGGTTGCAACCAATAAAGAGGTCTACAAATCTATTTCCTAATGCACAGACAGGATGATAGCTCTCTGGCACTAAGTAAACAGAAACCTGCATAACACATTCAATGATACATGCTAGATTCTAACACAGAGGTGGGATGATAACCCCTCTAATGCTAAACATCAAGAGCACATGAAAAATGCATAACAGGCACAACCTGGAACAGAGAAGAAGTGGAAAGTGAGAAATTAACCACAAAAGAAGCTTGTATTAGTTGAAAATGAAGACCAGGCACTGTAGGTACCACAGTAGTTACAATCTCCAGAAGTTGAACCTTACATCAAAACAACAACCATCAAACTTGATTACATCTATGTTCTAGGTATATATAGAGTTTGTTTACAAAGATATTCTGTTGTTCTATGCATGGAGGGGTCATCATGGACCACCAACCACCTTAACTCTCTGATGGAGTCTCTGCTACAATCTTACTATTTTAATGAATGGATTTGATCTTTCTGCTGCTCAGTTGTCCTTCTTGAAAAAGTGGAGTGTAATCTGAAACAAGCTCCATAACTGATAAATGCATTTAACTGCTCAAGGCTTGTCCTCTCGCTCTTGAATGTGGTGGTTGAGGATTTGCTACAAACGGTACCAAGAACTGGTTATGCTAGTCCTTCTCCCTCCTGGGTACACAACGTGTTGAATGCAGCAGTTGAAGTAGTAATGTACCAAACTTTGATAGATGGTCACTTCTGTCCTTCGGGTGCATAGAATAGTCAAGGGCGTGAAGATCGCATGGCGGAAGCATGAGCATGACGGGAACAATCATCAGCCATTGTATCACGCAGATGAATGACTGAGATCGTTTGCAAGAGGAATCGGGAGGTGGACAGGGGAAGACACTCATGAGCCGTCAAATCATGGGCGGGCAGATCCAATGGCTATCGGGTGGATAAGATGTGCCGACATTAACGAGCAAGGAATGGTATGATGGTGGTAAGCGGTATTCCCCACACCGCTTTCGGGGTGGGGCGGTATTCATACAATGGGGAAGCGATGCAATGAGCACACGACGCGTGGCAGATGTGACAGGTGGGAAAATGCTTTCCCCGCACGTTAACGCACGGACGGTTCGCGCAGCAAGGAGGAGCGACTACCATGATTGGATTGCGGTGACAGACGATCGAACGACGGGGAAATAAACTAGGTTTAACAAGCGGGGAAAGCAGCGGAGACCGTCGGAGCATAATGCGATGATCGAACGATGCAGGTTTAATCACATGGGTTTCCTGCTACTATGACAGGGAAATGGTGAATTTCAAGAATAGGCAAAGGCACGCGGTTACATGGGTTTGAAGCTTAGTGCCTAGGGGCTAAAAGATCTTGGATTTTCACTGAGTTATAGAGTAACAATGGAGGAAAAGACATGTAGCGGGGGCTATGAGAGTATGAAGAAGCTGAAGGAGAGGAAGGTAAATGACTGCTACGAGCTCCCTTTTCTGCATAAACACATGGCCGAGCTGATATTTGGTCCTCCAAATTCTGAAGTATGTAGTAGAGCTAACACTACCCATTTTAATCTACTATTCGACTAAACATAATTCCTCTGCAAATTGCAGGTTTATGGTCTGTGAATTTCTCTCAGTGTGAATATTTTATCTTCCCCCTATTGCATCTCCAGGTTCCTTTGCTAACTCATTATTTTATGTGACACGTCTTGTTGATTATCAAACCCTATCAGGTTTTTCAACTAAGCTTGTTTTGTTTAGAGCATTTCCTCTTCTCTAGATTGGAAGCGATAGGGGTTAGAGGCTAAAATAATTTTTTTTTCCTTTTTTTTTTTTTAATGCAGTTCTGAGTTATTAGGGTTCATCAGTTAAATTGTGACCCTTGAACGATTGTTACCATTCTCTGGTTATGGCTTGTGGCTTTATCAAAAACTCACTTAATACAATGATATATATATAGTAGTAGAAGGGATGACCACTAGTCAAGAACTCTCTTTTGATTGAATTGTTTTAAAACTTTGTTTTAGTCCTTCTATTTGATGTACTATGCTATGATGTTTATTATTTATTATTTATTATGTATTTATAATACTGGAACTACATATAACCACCATGTTGTTTTCTTTTTGTTTTTCTTTTGCCACTTGTTAAGGAGGCTACTCACATTTTATGCAGCTGTATAATTATCACCATTTAATTACTAAGTTATTTTCAGTATTTTCTTTGTCTACTTACATTAGTTGACACTCATTCAATCACATATTTTAATGCTTGATTATCAATAAATTTTTTGTTTTAATGTTGCGTGACCTCAATAGGGTTATTCTAGTTTGTAATCTAAAAAAAAAGGATGCTCCAAACAAGAATCAATGTAATTCGCTAGCACGTTATTCTTAAATTCTTGCGTACAATTTTATTCTAGTTTCTATGTATGAAAATGGTTCTTATTCTTATTATAATAATTCGTTCCATGTTATAGGAAATAGTCCTCACATGGAGATCATGGAATTTATTTTTGAACACATATTATTTCTTATTCTCTTCATTCTTTATTTGTATTTCACAAATGAAATCAAATAACAACACTGGTTGATTGAGAATTTGGAAGAACTTATATCACGACCTAACTTCATTCACTTAAACAAAACAAGGTATGTATTCAAAAAATATTGCATAGAATCCTATCGAGTTTTCTTATGTATTTCATCTTACTGAGCATTTTACCTCTATACGGTTCCATGGTTTGAATACTAATTCAGAGATTTTTGCAATTTTTATAAAATGGATTTGTTTATCTAGCGTTAAAGAATAATGATTGTTTGTATGGTTATTAGCTATTCTTTTATAATTTTATTGTACAAGTATTGTGGTTGTCTGTTTTCACTAGGAACTAGAGATTATTCCTAGGCTACTATTAACTTAGCATGGCCCTGGAACTAACCCAAACTTCATCTAAGAATTTTGTTCTAGTCTCATTCGCTGTCAACATATGTCTACCACTATTATTATTATTTCTTTAAATTCTTGCATGGTATATTATAGTCCCATTCCAAAACCCCACTCTTCATATAGATACATTGGCTTCAACATGCTTATTAACATAAGTCATATTTCAATTCCTAACAACATAATGATATTTCAATTTTTGGACACATAACACAGTTATCAGTCCTTCAAACAAACAATAGCTTTCTTTTCTGAAAACAATAAATTTCATCAATACTATATTAAGAACTCTACACACATTCCTTTTCTATCCTCTTCACATAGAGCTTCAAAAACCTATAAGTCACCACTAGTAGTTAAAAATTTCACATACATTTATTGTTTCCAATAACAGATTTGTTCTAAGAAAAGACATAAACCACATAAAGTACTTATGTATTAGACATAGGCCATCACTAAATTCACAATGGAGAAATACCTCACCTCTCAACCAATAAGAATGATACTCTCAATTCTCCCCTCAATTTAGTTTGTCACTCCCAAAATAGTTGATTGAAAATGACCTAGAAAATTTTATCCAAGAGCATCAAAACTATATAAGTCCAACCCATGAACTCACAAAATCAACATGTCTGACTTATGGATTCCACTGGCTTCAACCAACTCAAGAATACCCTGACTCGATGTGTCCTGACTTCCCTTAACAATGTCTGGTTCAAGGTACCCGTTCTCTCTTCTTCCTTCTTAGATGCCTTAGGTGATCTCCCATACTCCCTCCCCACCCCCCCTTTCGTAAATTAGATGATTTATCTCTAAGGAAGGAAGTAATTTTCCTCTAACTGTCTCGTGAGTGAAAACATTTCATTCAGTATCTTTTCCATGTGAATTCCAAGACTTTCCTTAAACACTGTTATATAAAATTAAAATAAACTTTAAACATTAAAGTTTTCCACTAGGCTTTCCACATAGCCCATGATTTACCAAGACTTTGTAGTAAATGTAAATTAAATATTTACCTTTCATTGAGGGGTGTTACATCTTTCCCTACCTGAGCGAAACACCATCCCCGGTCTCTCTTGGCCTTCAAAATAGGTTGGAATATGCTTCTCACATAAAATATTTGTACCTATCATCCTAGGTAGCCTCTCCTAGCTGAAGTTCTTCTCTACCTAGGTAACCTCTTGCTTTTGTAGCAAAATTTTTCTATAATCAAGAATGCACAGAGGCTTGAACTGGATTACTCCCCCCGGTTTGACCTACATGCAAAAACATTATTGTCATTAGTTTCCATCAATAACTATTTAAGAACGTATACATATTTGTTTTCATATTCATTATAACACTATCAATCATTATTTATATACTTAGTAAAGGCCATCAAAATGTATCATGATCCAATAAGGGTCAGTAACCTGCACTCAATAAGAGTTAGCAACATTATTATAAACTCATCAACAATGGAAATAAATCTTTTTTACTTAGCATATGGCTATGACAAACTACAAGAACCCCACCATGTGGTCCCATTATACATTTTATACAACCAACCTTGTAATCACTAAAATGGTAAAGCATTGTACCACGTGCACACTGTCTTAGCTTCTACTAAAGACATCCACACAATACTTCTAAAAGTACTTAGAGAGCACCTAGCTCTCTAATCATAAAAATTATTAATAATTGCAGCAAGTGCAAACTATCTTATCCCATGCTAAATGAATTTACAGCATTAGCAATACAATAAGGGAACTTACACTTCTAGTAATTCCTTTCCAAGAAGTAAGCTTCTTTCTTGTCATTATGTACATAAAATATTTACACAATTTTATAGAAAAAATATTTTTAGCACGTCACTTATTTGATTAGTTAACTTTTCTTCTATGAGAACCACAGTGGCAAAAGAATGCTCCTCCCAACCAATGGGAACTGGTTTCTAAACCCAAATGGAGCCATTTTCACATCTAGAAAATTCTCTGACATAGACCATACCAAGTCTAGTACATGATTCCTCTTGGCAGTTTCCTTCCTATTCCTCCAACAATGTCTTCTCTGTGAGGAATTTAAATCTCAACAACTCACTCTTTGGGCCTCCTCCAAGGGGCTCCAAAATTATCAGAGTTTCCTTAGGATTTTTCCCTTCTCACCCTCTTGGCCATCTCTTTTCCCTTACTGAGATCATTTAGGTTTAGGGAGAGAAAATATTGGTAGGGAACTGCCATCAACTCATTTGGGTAGGCAACCACCATCAACCCAAGGCCTCATGTCCTTTCAAAATTCTCCATAATTGTCTACCATGTGAACTTATCTTTAACAAATTTTTCAACTGTAATTCACATAATTGATCATATGCATATTATCATTAAAGAAAAGGAACTTTAATATACATCATGCATTCATACTTGGTGTAGAAATTATGGTGTAGATTTTCAACTTCTCATGAAGTTTTAATCAACATCACAAGACACAAACATACTCTACTGCTCTGTGGAATTACATTCACAATTTAGAAAATCAATAACAAATATGCAATGAGAAATAAAAGACATGCAAACAATATTTTTCTAGGGAAAAGAAATTTTCTAAAAACCCTATGCCTACTTGCATTAATTTGATAAATAGAGATGTATTATAATTTCTTTGCTTAATTGAGCATAACTTGTAAGTGAATAACCTATCTCTCTTTTCACTAAGAAGCTCTGACCTAGATTTAGCCAATTTCTACATCTTCTTGAGCCCCTATTTCATTGCACAATTCCTTGATAAATTAGGCCCCTATTATTTAGCAAAATTCCTCAAATTAATTGTGCAATTCACAAGGTTGATCATATGAGTGTATGCAACACTTATACACTCAACACGAGTCAAAAAATGATGTTAAACTACCTTGGAATATCCACCACAACTAGGGAACTTGAATTCTGTGCACACACTAGCTATTTTTAGTCGATTGATCAGTTAATTGGATCATCACTGAGTTAGACTAAAATCTCAATGCAAAACTAACCTTCCACAAGTCACTCCAATATTTGGAACGAATTTAACTGAAAATAACTTGAATTTAATTATTCTCATTACTAGAAATTGGAAATCACACATGCTTAACTGAAATATAACTCCCCCAACTCAAATTTACTAGGTAAACTAGGTGACACAAGCCATGTCACACAAGATAACTACATCCAAGTTGTCTTTTGATGTGGAAATTAAAATTTTATCAAGGAAAAAATCAAATTGAGAATTATTGTTGCATTTTTCAACACTTCCTGTCACCAAGAAAGGGGTTATCAACCACCCCTATCCTGAACCTGTGGAACTCGAAACTTCCCTCTTGGAAAGGGCTTTGTTAAATGTCAACATCTTGTTTCTCTATCGAAATGTATTGAAGCAAGATTCTTCACCTATGCACATTGTCCCACATATGGTGATACCAAATATCTATATGCTTGGATCGATTATGAAATACAAGATTCTCAGAGAGATTGATGCAAATAAGATTATCATAGTAGATCAGGGTTCGATCTATTATCTCACCAAACAACCCTACCAGTATCTTTCTGATCTAGATCACCTCACATGTTGATTGACTTCCAACCATGTATTATGCTTTTTCTGAGCTGAGTTCCATATATATTTTCTTCCTATTGTACCAGGAAACAGTTGCAGGCCCAACACTAACCATTCAACTTGTTGTTCTCTTTCAATCAAATTGACTCCCTGCCCAATCTGCATCTGTGAAGCCACACAACTTCACTCCCTCTGTCTGTCTATACCATAGTCCAAATTGGGTAGTACCTCTAAGGTACTGTAAGCATGCTTAGATGCCTTCAAAAATAATTCAGTTGGCCAAACCATATCTTAGCTCAACTAGTTGATTACATATCACATATCTAGTTGTGTGTTCATAAGATACATGAGTGAACCCACTAGTTTTCGACAAATGGTAGCATCCCCATCCTCACCTGAAGTGGCATCCTCCTTCCTCCACTTGGTCACTAGAGGTGTCTCCATGGGTTTACAAATATCCATGGAGAATATCCATAGTATCTCATTTGCATACATTCCTTGAGACACAAATAGCTCCCCATCGCCTTCCCATACTTCCAACTTGAGGAAGTAGTTCATCAGACTTATGTATTTCATTTCAAATTCCCTTGCAAGGTCCTCCTTGCAAGATTTGATTAGTTATTCATCACCAGTCAAAATCAAATAATCAACATATAATACAATAATAAGCAATTTACGTTCTACCAATATGTGATAGAGGTTTTCATCTGCTTCAGTTTTGGTGAAGCCCAAACTGGTGAGATAATTGTTGATCCTAGTGTACCAAGCATTGGGTGCTTGTTTGAGAATATACAATTCTTGCTTGAGCCTACACACATGAGACTCTCGATCAAATGTATTAAAACCTTTTGGTTGCTCGATGTACACCTCCACCTCAATAATTCCATTGAGAAATGTCATTTTTACATCCATCTGGTGGATTTTCCACCCCATCTGTGCAACCAAAGAAAAATTTTCTCTAATCAATGAGTACCTTGCTACAAGAGCAAAGGTATCCTCATAGTTAATTACCTCAATTTGAGAGTAACCCTTAGCCACAAATCTGGCCTTATACTTCTCTATGCTCCCATCTTATGCATGTTTAACCTTGAAGATCCATCTTGAACTCACTACTGATTTATCTCATGGTCTTGGGACCACTTTGCAAACATTTTTCTTTACAATGGATTTTCATTCCTCCACCATTGCATCAACCCATAAAAGTCTCTCTACTACTTCCTCAAAGGAGGATGGATCAGTATATACAAGATGATTCATTAGATCCATGTAGCTAGTGTACCTCTTAAGTGACCTTTTCTTCCTGCAAATTTGAATGAGATCCTACATTATCCCTCGTATCTTACACAAGTCTATCAACTTCCATAGTTCCTTTTCTGTCTTCTCTAGATAGTTCTTCTTGAGTGGATATATCTAATCTCTACTCCTCAATTTGTGGCTGCTCCACAATTTCCTGAGTCTCCTCCTATGGAGTTAAAATATCCTCTTCTAGTGGGATCTAAATCTCCCTCTCAAAAGAGCACCACGTCACTTTCTCCTCATCAAACTTTACATCCCTTCACATAGTTGTCATTCTGAGGGATGGAAGTACACACATTATTTGCGAGGAGTTTCTGTGTAAGCCACAAATACCCCCAACTTTGTTGTCTGCTCAAGCTTCTTCCTTGATTCTTTGGAGACATGGTAGTAAACAGAGGCTCCAAAAATCCTAAAGTGCAACAGATTCAACTTCCTCCCTGAGAAAACCTCCTCTGGTGTAATCATACCAAGAATTTGATGAGCACTCTGGTTCTTCAAGTAGGCTGCTATATTGCATGTCTCAACCCACAAATGGAGAGGTAGGCCTTGGTCATGTAACATATCTCTCAAAACTCACAAAATGCTATGCTTCTTTCTCTTAGCCACCCAATTCTGATGTGGGTTGTGGGGTGTTGTCAACTCTCTTTGAATGCCTTATTTCTCACATTTTTTTTGAATTCATTCTAAACATAATCACCTCCATTATCACTCTTGAGAGCCTTCACCTTATTGCTGGTTTCTTTCTCAACCAGTGCCTTGAATTCTATGAACTTGGAGAATGTCTCATCTTTCTTCCACATGAAGAAGATCCAAAACATCCTTGAGAAGTCATCAATAAAATTGACAAAATATTTGTGTCTAGTAGTGGAGGATGTTGAGAAAGGTCCATAGACACAAGAGTGGATCCTTTCCAAGACTTCATGTGCTTTTTTGTCTTGATCATGTAATGTGGATTTTGTGTCGTTCCCCAAAGTACGTCATTTGCATACATCTTGCTTCTCAAGTTCTCCTTTAGGGAGGCTAGTGGTTATTTGCTTCATAATCTTCAATGCACCATGATGCAAATGGCCAAGTCTTCTGAGCATAATTTCACTGACATCACGGCTCTAGAAGCTCATGTCACGAACTTGTGTGAACCTACTGAAAAACTACTAAAGAGTGTCATTCTTCTACATCTTGATATTTTGAAGTTTATCCTTGAGGGTCAGTTTCCTATGGTCAATGCTATTCTAGAACATATATGTCAGTATCTGCCACATTATATAAGGAGTTTCTTTCCCTTGGGGATTTGTGACAATGTGGTCACATACTCCCTCTAATATTATTCTCCTCACCTTGGCTACATATTTCTTCCATTGGGCTAGGTTTTGACATCATATTCCATTGGTTTTGCTACATCTCTCTTGATATATTCTAGCAATTTGTTGTCATCCAACACTGCCTCCATTGGATCCTTCCATGCAATGAAATTAGAGTTGCCTTCTAAGGAATACTCTAGTCTCATACCATTGAACACCATCTTCCCAAATCTAAAGAGATCTTGCTACATTGAATTGCAAATTTGAACCTCCTTAGAAACAACTTCAAAATTCATGTTCTAATATGAACCCTGCTTTGATACCTTGTATAAATTAAAGCATAGATTTTCAACTACTCATTAAGTTTTAATCAAAATCATAAGACAAACCTACTCTAATGCAATAAGAAATAACACACATGCACAAAGTATTTTTCGAGGGGAAATCAATCTCTTAAAAACCCATATGCCTACTTGCATTAATCTAATAAATAGAGATGTATTACAATTTCTTTGCTCAATTGAGCACAACCAGTAAGTGAATAACCTATCTCTCTGCTCACCAAGTAGCTCTGAAGTTGATTTAGTCAGTTTATCCCTCTAATTAAACTCCTATTTCCTTGCACAATTCCTTGAGAAATTAGGCCCCTATTGTTTAGGAAATTCTTCAAATTGATTATACAATTCCCAAGGTTGATCATTTCACTACATGCAACACCTGTATGCTCGAGAATAGTCTACAATTGATTTTACACTGCCTTGGAATCTCCACCACAACTGTAGAATTCGAATTCTCTACATGCACTAGCTATTTTAAGATGATTGATAAATTATAGAGATGATCCTTGAGTTAGAATGAAGTCTCACTGCATAGTTGACCTTCCACTAGTTCCTCCAATAGTTGGAACTAGTTTAACTGAAAACAACTTGAAATAACTGACCTTGGTTGCTACAAATTAGAAATCACACATGCTTAACTGAACTATAACTCCTCTAACTCAAATTTACTGAGTAAAGTGGGTGACACAATCCATATCACAGAAGTTAACTACATCGAAGTTGTCTGCTGATGTGGAAATTCATATTTTCTCATTTTAATCAAGGCAAAAATCAAAGTGATAATTTCTTGTTGCATTTTTCAACACTTGGGCCCTTAGCATGGGTCCCACAATTTGTAAAAGTAAATTGAGAAGAAATCATCACATGTCGTATAGGTGGTATTTGATTCAAATTTCCTGCATAATTATCAGCATGTGATTTTAGACAAGTAGTACCAGTATCACATATTATAACATTGTACCTTATTACTTGTGGTTGAAAATCATATTTCAACACTTTTACCTTTCACAGGTTTGTATACTACCATTATGTTATCCCTGCTTGTCCAAAATCAGTTAGGTTTCCATAGGAAATGGTTAAGGAAGGAATATTGCTTCTAAAAGCTTACCTATGATTTTTCACAACTCACTTGGGTTTACATTGCTTTATATATTTCAATTTATTAATTAAGGTGCCTAGAGATCACATGTGTTCCCCCTTGTAGTTGAAGTGAAATCTGTTATGGGGTCCTTCCTCCTCCATCTTCGTTTATGTCAATTTTCCTCAACACATTATATTAGTGTGCTTATTATTACATAAAAATTTTGAAAGCATATGTTCATTCTAATAAACTATTTGAAAAGACTTGAAAATTTCATATTAAAGCTCCTGAAGCACTTTTCTAGGGTGACATTGCAGGATGGAATTCTGCCATTCCCATGTCAACAAGCATACATAACATTTCTTCCAATAGGCTACCAACATTTTCATCATAGTTTTTAAATTTTCTTATGCCACGCTTCCTTAGTTGCTTACTCAACCATCTACCTAATTGTAAGCACATTTTTTTCCTACTTATATCAACCGACAATCCTTCCATTCACATCAGGATAACACTCCTCACAGTATGAAATATACACATTCATTATCATGTGTTTGTTATTAATTATATTCCTATGTTGTTCTTTTCGAGCTTATTATGCCTTCCAAAACTATAAAAAGAAAGCATAAAACTAGTATTGACTAGGTTAAGAGATTTATCTTGTAGATTAAGGTTGTATTATTTGGAATTAACTTATGTATATAGTTTCCTATATTCCTACTAAATTTCCTAAGGGATCTAACTTGCATCTATTCCTATTCATCTAATTGCACTAACAATCATTCAATTAATCAAAATTATCTTCTCATCTTGATTTTGATTAGACTTAATATTTTAAATTGTGAGGAAGTTATAAAATAAAACAGTTAGTGAATCATTCCGTGGTTCATTATTACAAGTATGTAACTCACACCATATTGAGTTCCACCCTATGTCCATCAGACGCAAGAGATCCAAAATCTGTTAGCATTCATTTCCTATATTCAAGGAGTTATTTCATTTGCTTCCTAATAATTTTCCATATTTTGTAATTGAAAATTTAATCTTGCTCACTTAATACTTACTAAAGTTAGTATAAGCTAATATATGTTAAGTATCAATAACTCTATTCATTCCAATATAAAAATCTCAAATACATTGCCCACTTCACTTATTCGCAAGACTAGTCTTCTTCCATCGCTAGTTATTATGATAGCTTATCACAAACTACATTCCTTTAGCTAATTTTTAAACAAGAAACAAGTCTCAATTATTTAAATTTGGTAAACCCCCACGCTGACAGTTTGCACCAATTATTCTATTGTTGCATCAATTTTTTAGTGACTCCCTTAATGAAAGGACTTTTAGGGAGGTAGGTTCATTATTTACAAATTTCCCATCAATCCTGAAATTCAAACTTACTTGTACCAACTGAATATTACTAGAATGGACTTGTTTATATCCAAATTACACTACCGACATATAGGTTTTTGTATAAGTTTAGTCTTTTATTGTTACCTTACAAGTGCCATATTATGTACTCCATACAATGTATATCATTAACACAATCAATACAACTCATTTCATTTACTAGTGATTAATTGATGAAAATGGAGTCTAACCATTTCTGCCAATCACTCAATATAACCCCCAATTGATTCATATTTATACACTATTTGGTAATTATAAATGCTTTTATTCTCCATTCATTATTTACAAAAATTATCTTTAAGTATGACTAGTTGGTCTCCTTGGGGATATCAATACATCATACATTTGCTTTATGTAATACATAGTCCTTGACCCCCTTTTATTTCCTTTTTAATTCCTATATACACTTTATTATGTATATATAATGTACTTATCATTTTGATTGTTTCACAATGTTTTTGCAGCTTCCATCCAAGATTCGAAAATTTTATTTCATCATCAATGACTTCCTTTAGTCATTCTTTCTACAAAGTTCTTCGTTAACATCAAGTAATTACATTCCAATATATTTGGTGTTACAATTAAATGTTACTTGATGTCATTAGTACCTTTAACCCCTTATTCATACCTATCTCCTTTCTTAATGAAATCTTTATGAATATTGATCTTATAAATTATGTATTGAAATAATATTTTGTGCAAATTAACAAAAGGGTCTCACAACTATAATCAGGAAATCATCATATGAATAATCCCAACGTTTCAGGGTGATTTCACATGCGACACCCCACCTTCCTTTTCAAACATATCTATATTATAGCAAATGTCACTTAGTTTAATCCTGTATACATCTTCTAATTTGTCTATTCATATGAACTTCTCTTACTAATCAATGGTGATGGGATATGATTTTCTTAATTATCATGTGTTATTAATTAAATATTCCAACCAGTGTTTTGTTGTCCTAGGAAATTAAGATACTAATTCTTGTAGGTAAAGGTGGCCTCAACAGTAGGTCGATTAATATTTTGATAACTTAACTTATGAAATTTAATTATTTCAATTTACGCATAAGAAGATTTTTTTTCTTTTTCACTTCTTTTGGCTTGGTTCATAACATAGAAATTTATTTGTTTTATTGTTCAGTAGTAACACTTAAATAGTGATTTCATAGTGTGAGGAATGAGAAAAAAAATGTGACAAAATAGTAAGAACTAAACATTTCCCAACTGGTCACCCATCAGACTATTGTTCTATCCCAAGCACACTTAACTATAGAGTTATTATGAGCCCTGGTGCATTAATGTTGGAAAAATATAAGTTATTTAAAAAATGAAACTTAATGGATGAAAAAGGAATATGTCACCATGTAAAAATAACTAAGAATATTACACATTGAATATGAGAAACATTTGATAAGAAAACAACATGAAAAGAACACAAATATTTCTTTTAAATGCAAAATATAGCATACGACTACATTAGGACAAAATTATTTCTTTATTCCATGACGAAGTCCCGTATTTATACCTTTTATGGGGATATTTCACCAAGAGCCATGCCTCTCATTACATTTCAAATACCATTGTTTACAAAATCCACAGGTGAATACTGTGGGAAAATATAATAAATTATGATACCATTGGTAAATAACATGATTGAGAATCATAATTACGATGGTAAAATTAAAATCATCATGCAATTAAATTCTCCCTAATATTATGATTTATTTTATTGATTATCATGCATCATCTATGGCTATGAAACATTGATATATAAAAATAATTATTAACTATGGTATTTATTATCCACCTGGATCACTCCTCCCCCCTTACGAAGCAATGGTACCCATTGCGTAAAGCTCCCTCATCAGATGAGGAAATTTTTGCTAAACTTGGTTCCTGGTCAGCCACTTGACCTGGAGAAGAAGTTGTTATGCTTTAACCACTCGATAGAGTTGCATGTTCAATTGATGAGTATCCTTCATCTTCATATCCATAATCCCATCTTTTGTACCCTAAAACTTACACATAACTTGATGTTGATCATTTCGTTGTTTGTACTTGACATTGGTTGTTTGTAGGGCACCATGGACCTATGGTTGGAAGTGTCGAAATCATTCAACAATTTTGGTTGCTTGAGGGGAGGACTTTGTTGGTGAAGATGTAGTCTAAAAAGTGACATCCATGGGGATTGTTGGTTGGAACCGTGAACATGTTTGAAAATACTTAATGGAGTTGTAAATATATTTTTGTAGCCACACTGAATATATGGAAGCTTTCCATCTAGTGTAAGTGGATGTAGGGGCACCTTTGTAGGCGAGTGAATATATCTCTAGACCCTTCTACAAGCTTGTTGGTCTATTTTTATTTTGTAGAGAGACCTTGTACGAAAGTTGTGGTGATTCCAGTGCCATGTGATTCACCTTCATATTGAATTGTGGAAAGGAAAACTTGGAAGTATGAGAGACTACCTTCTTGCAATATTTTTCTAAGATTAAGGAAATCACAGAAGTTTGAACTACCTCTGGTGTCTTGTAGAGTTGATCCCCTAGAGTACCAATGACACTACGAGGTCGAGACTCATAAAGAGCATAACATTTACGCATACAAGGCTGTTCTAAAAGAACATCACAAACTTCAAGTGGGGAAACCTCACACAATACCTCTTCTACGAAGGGCTTGATGTTGTAGGACAAATGACACTACTGGTTGACATGAATGTCTCTTCCATGGAGCAACCAACCAATGGTGTATGGCTGGGGGTGTGGAACTATTGGTTGATTCAACATCTTGACAACCTCGAATGGGATCAGGTTCTTCTGGCTCCCAATGTCAATGATGAAATGTAGTTGGGCTCCCATCACCCACAACTGTGAATGGAAGAGGTGCTCCCCCTCCTCAGGCTCTTTTCACTTTTCTGGATGGATCTTCATAGTTTCTATGGTAACATTGCATTCTACATCATTGATAAAATTTATTTTATCCTTCTCGAAATCATAATCAGAGCTAGAGTCTATTTGTTTCTCTTTAAGATCTACTAAGAAATATTAGTTTAAGCGATAATCATCAATGGTGTGTGAGGTACTTTTGTCGATCGTACATCACTTCACAGTGTCATCCATTTAATTTCCATTACCATTATTTATTTATGATTGGGGATGGCATTTCCCTGTTTCTATTGTGAAGGATCTACAAATCGAAAGTCTTTCTTCTTTTGTTTAAATTTATAGTCTATTTTGACAACATATCAATATACTATTCCAAGTAAGTAGATATCATGGAACTCCATTTCTCCCTAGATGTATATGTGTAGAAAACCATATTACTTGAGTACCAAATGTAATTTTGAGTCTCTGATACCTTGCTTGGTGCACTGTGTATGAAATATATTTGTGAACTCTAGTACTGGTTGGTCCCTTTCCTGTCATAGTGTGGTCCATCTCATATATTGGTCCTCATAGTAATCATATAGGGTAGAATTCCTCCTTGAGTGCATCAACAAAAATGGCCCAAGTGGGGCGTGCCTTGTATACCCTAGACTCATCTTCATTATGTCTCTCCCAGTAACCTTTCCACTAATATTTGATAGGGGGTAGATATTTTTGGAGTGCAAAGGTGATTTTCTCATTGTTAGAAAAATCATGGACTGAATAATGCCCTCTAGAAAATTCAACCATTTTCTATAGCTTATGCATCTATTTGTCCTTCAAATATGGGGATATCAAAGTTAAATTGTTCCTTGAAGGGTTTTCATCTTTCCAAATGTCTATTGGTTGAAGGTTTCTCAACCATTGTTAGGATTCTTCAGAGGATCTCAACAAATTTTTCCGTCATCTCATTCCTCTATTGTGTAATTGCTTTCTCAAGCAACAATTTAACATGATCTCTTTCTCCATCATTTTTTTTTGTTTTTTATGCCAAGTGAGATTGTTGGTGTCGATGAGGATGGTATTACAAAGGTTGCAGTATTTCAGGTCCCAACTCCTTGTGCCCTGACCTCATTCAAGACATGCACAAAAAAATAGATAAGAGTATAAAACTTTGATACCACTGATCCAAATAGTCTGAGGAATGAGACCAAAAAAGTGACAAAGTAGTAAGGACTAAAATTTCCCAGCAAGCCTCCCATCACAATACTATTCTATCCCAAGTGCACTTAAGTATAGATTTCTCATGAGCCCTGATGCATTAATGTTGGTACAATCCAAGTTATTCAAAAAATGGAACTTAATGGATGAAAAATGAATATATCACTAAGTAAAAATAGCTAATAATATGACACATTTCACAAGAGAGACATTTTGGAAGAAAATAGCATAAAAGGAATGAAATTATTATTATTGAATGTGAAATATAGCATAAGACCACATTATGAAAAAAATCTTGATTTAATCCACGACGAAGTCCCATATTTATACTTTTTTATGGGGATCATTCACTAAGAGGCATGTCTCTCATTAAATTTCAAATACCATGGGTAAATACCATGGTTTACAAAATACATAGGTAAATACCATGGGTGAGAATCATAATTACAATGGTAAAATTGAAATCATCATGTGATTAGATTCTCACTTTAATATTATGATTTATTTTATTTCTTATCATGCATCATCCATGGCTTTAAAACATTTATATATAAAAATAATTATTAAATATGGTAATTATTAGCGACGTGGATCAATTCTGGATTGTTTTAAAACAACATTGTAGATATGGATGGGGTTCTTTACTTAACTGCTTCCACATTTTCAAAATTTGATTTAAGCAAGGGATCAAAACATGATTCTATAGATGAGGTTGCCATATTTCCAATTCTTCTTTTCTATGAAACACAACACATGTTTTATATTATTTTCCCTTAGTCAAGCCAAAATGTTGAACCCTTAAACTTTGATACCACTTGTAACATTCCTCGCCCTCAAAATTACCCAAGATTAAAAAAATAAATAAAAAAATAAATAATATATATATATATATATATATATATATATATATATATATATATATATATATATTATTTACCAAATCATTACTGAACCACTCATTTGTCATGAAACTTAGTGTTGTAAGATTATCCATATCCTTTTTACATTCCATTCACATGTTGATGAAATTAAATGATGGATAATTATAAATATGTATTATGAGTTATATGTTTAACTTAACGGCTCATATATATATTCATGGATTATTGTTTGTATTACACACTTCTTGGACTATGTAACATATGGTTAAATTAAAAGATTTATGTTTGGGAACCATTCTTACTCAACCATAGCATCAAGTTTAATGTTAATTTGCAATCTTATGACATAGTTCTAATCTGCCAGAAGCTTCTGGAGTTACAATTGTTGGCATGGTACCTCTCGCAATTATCCATTCATGAGTTTTCTGGCATCCATCTAATGATGGAAGCCTAATCTTAATCTTGGACGGTTGATTTGGGGTGGGAAGTTATAGAGGTAATGACCTATCCCTAGCTTGTATGTTGCCTAAGTTTATTTGAACCCTAGCTTTCTAGAGGATGGGATTTGTAACCGTTTACCATAGAGCTTGGATAAGAAAGGTATCGAGAGTGTTAAACCCTGAACTTATTGTTAAATTTCTTTACCTTCCTAAAAATTTTCATTACTCTCTCATGGCTCAACTATTAGGGGATTTCAGACACCCATGGAAGTATCTATTTCTATGAGGACCATTCGGTCGTGTCAAGAAGAGAAGTATGAATAATCAACATCACTTCCTAGTAAGAGATGCCGAAAAATTGACCAATTTAAATTTCATTTTGCCTGGTACTTGTTGAAGGTTAGTTTAATGGTTTCCTTCCATAATATTCTTCACATAATTTGCATGGGTATCAACCTTCTATTGAATACTTCACAAGTAAAGTATTCACCTTTTTTTTTCTCTGCGAAACATTGTTAGCTAAACAGATATTACCAATTTAAGCGACTATTTGAGTAACCATAACTCCTCTACAAATTTTAGGTTTGTGGAGTATGAATTTCTCTTAGTTGGATTAATTTGGCTTCCTTTTACGAGGTTTCTAGGTTCCTTTACTAAGTAATTCTTTTATGTGACATGTCTTGATGACCATCAAACCCTATCAGGGTTTTTGACCTAACATGTTGTGTTAGCAACATTTCCCCTTCTATGGATTGGAAGCAATAAGGGTCAGAGAATAAAATCATTTTGTTTTTTTTTTTTTTTTTTCATGTATCTCACAGTTCGCAAGGTTCATCAGTTAAACTATGACCCTTAAGTAATATCTACCATTCTTCGGTTATGATCTTGTGGCCTTATAAACAACTAGCTTAATACAACTATACGTATGTATGTATGTATGTATGTATGTATGTATATATATATATATATATATATATATATATATATATATATATATATATATATATATATATATATATATATATATATATATATATATATATATATATATATATATATATAGATATAGCAGAAGGGTTGGTCACTAGTCAAGAACCCTCTTTTGACTAAAACGGTTTTAAAACTCTATTCCAGCCCTTGGATTCATTAATGTACTATGTTGATGTTGTTTATTATTTACTATGCACTTATGTAGTTATAATAGTGGAACTGCATACAGATTCCATGTTATTTTCTTTTTGTTTTTGTTTTTCCGCTTGTTAAAGTGGCTACTCACATTTTATGCATATGTATAATTATCACCATTTAATTACCAAGTTATTTTTGATATTTTATTTATATACCTTCATTAGTTGACACTCATTCAGTATTATATTTTAATGCTTGATTATTAACAAAAAAAAAATTTAATGTTGCGATACCTAAATAGGGCTATTCCAATTTGTAATACAAAAAATAGGGTTTCGAACAAGAATCAATGTAATTCCCTAGCAATTTATTCTAAGATTCTTGCGTATAGTTTTATGTTGGTTTCCATGTATCACAGTGGTTCTTATTCTTAAAATAATAATTCCTCCCTATTATAGGAATTAGTCCTCGCATGGATATCATGGAATTTCCTTTTGAACATATATTATTTCTTATTCTCTTCATTCTTTCTTTTTATTTTGCAAATGCAACCAGTTAACAACACTTGCTGATTGGGAATTTTGAAGAACTTATATAAGGAACTAACTTCTTTTACTTGAACAGAACAAGGAATATATTCCAAAAAGAGTGCGTAGACTCCTGCTGAGTTCTCTTATGTATTTCATCTTACTGAGCATTTTACCTTTCTATGGTTCCATGATTTGAATACTAATACAAAAATTTCAGCAATTTTTATAAAATGGATTTGTTTCTCTCATATTGGAGAATAATGGTTATCTGTACATTTTTTAGCTATTCTTTTATAATTTTGTTGTATAAGTATTGTGGTAATGTGTTCTCACTAGGAACTATGGATTTTTCCTAAGCTTATATTAACTTATCTTGGCCTAGGAACTAACCCAAACTTCCTCTGAGAATTTTGTTCCAATCTCATTCACTATCAAAATTTGTCTACCACTATTATTTCTTTGAATTCTTGTATGGTATAGTACAATCCCATTCCATAACCCACACTCTTCATATAGATACAATGGCTTCAGAATTCTTCTTAGCATAAGTTAGATTTCAATTCTCAGTAGTGCAATCATAGTTCAGTTTTGTACATGTAATACAATTATCAGTCTTTTGAAGAAACAATAGCTTTCTTTTCTGAAAACAATAAATCTCATCAATTCTGTATCAGGAACTCTGTACACATTCCTATTCTATCCTCTTCATTGAAAGCTTCATAAAATTTTCCACAAGCCATCACTAGTAGGTAAAACGTTCACATACATTTATCATTCCCAATAACAAATTTGTGCTCAAGAAAGACATAAACCACATAAAGTACTTATCTCTTAGAGTTAGGCTGACACGGAATTCACTAAGGAGAAAGACCTCTCCTCCCAATCGATTTTTGGAAATAATACTAAGATGGGGGGTGAATCAGTATTTACAATTCAACAATCTTTCATTTCCTAATCAGATTTATAAATGCCACTTCCGTGAAGTGGACTTGCATGTGTACGCTACTATGATTAGAGAAACTGGTGTATACCAAGAGAACTTATGATTTAGTCAATTTATCATGTGTTGATCTTTAATCAGTGCATCAATATCTTATTATATAGTAATTATGTGTAGTATTAACATAATAAACCATCACAAATATGCAACACACATGAACACCAAGGTTTATGGTGGAAACCCAATGTGGGAGAAAAACCACCTACTACTGATCTCTCTATATTTTTTTTAATATAAAGAAAATCTATTTACAATCTTGTACTAGTGTAGACTCATACCAGTATGTAGGCACCCACTTGCAGAAGGCTACAACCTTCTCTTGTTTTCTAGCTTCTACTAGAAGGGAGCTACAACCTCCTAGCTCTTATACTAGCCTTTATGTTTACTAGTATGTAGGTGCCGACCTACATAAGGCTACGACATTCTCTCTTCCTTTAGGGACCACATTTCATTAATTTTCAGACTGGATGCTCCTGGTACACAACAATACAATATGAAAGCCTCATTTCATCAAATTTTCACACTGGGCCCATCAGAAACTTTGAAACCCAAACTGCATCAACCAATAATCAGTTAATCTGAAGAGTTAGATCACTGTCACCAGAACACTATGCTGAATCCAAAAACTTGCATCATCATTCAGAATGAGCTGCAACCTCAAAAATCATACATGAGAATTCATACGCTACTTTATTGAACCAAACCTGCGTATACCTTCAAAACTACTAAAAAATAAGACTTCTGAATCAAATTTGTACTAATCAGCAATATTTCAAACATCTACTATCAATTTACAGAGATCTAGACATTCAACAACAAAGATAACCCTTCTCACTTAATCAATCAATCAATCAAACACAAACTCGTTATGCATTCAGTTTTACTTTCATATCTAAGAAGACTTCATTGGCAGATAATAGTACAATAGTAGCACTTATCAAATATATCAGTTATTTCTGAACAACATTATTTTATTTTGCATACAATACTTGGAAGAGTTGAACCTGCATGTATACGTGCCTTTACCAAGGCAAACCAGCGTATAGATCTGCAAATATTAACTTACAAGCTCGATGCTATTCCAAACTTTAGACATACCTAGATCATGACATTTTTTGCGTTTCTCTGGCTGTTCTGGTGTGCTTGTAGTATGTTTACGTTTTTGGGAAGGTGTTGTCGCTCTCCCCTCAATTATTGCAATTAATTCTTCCCAGCTGCTTTGCTGCTCGGTGAGGCTATGACTAACTATTAGTCAGATTAATCCATGGTGGCTGACAATTGACTCTACATGTTGTGCCTTTTTTAGGCTTCGTGCGACATCATGAAGTAAAGAATTCAAAAGTGCAGGAAGATTTACAGAGCATTTTTGCTTTAGAACAGCTAAGAGTTTAAGATGTCGTGGCCTTACCACGTCTTTTCTCCCCTCCCAGGTGATGTAGCTTTGCACTTTTCTTGCTAATTCTGCCCAGGGTTCTCCTAGCATTGCCGGTAGAACTCCCTTCCCTTTAATCGTTAAGCTTTGGCCTTCGTCCTAGAAAATCTCCATGATCTTCTGGAGTCTTTCTTTCTTTTATGTCCATACAGTTCCGGTGGCTGGTAGTCCCGAGACTTCTGCAATTATATCGTCGGTGACCGCTATCCGCTTCCCCCTCACTGTGGAGTGATCCTCCTGCAGGTTCTGCAGAAATTCCATTGCCACTGTTTCATTGGACTCCTGCAGGCGATTGATATAAGTCAACCATCCTGCTCTTTCCAGGATCGCCCGAGAAGCAGCGAAGACTGTCAACTCCTGTGGTTCGCTTCGAATTGCCTTGCCTCCCATGGTTTCACTGTGGATTCTCAATGGAATAGCAACTGCTTATGCTGTTTGAAACACAGAGAGGGTAGTAATCGTCGGATTTAGAAAAAACACAGAGTATGCAACAGAAATGACTTATGAACAGAAACTTGTGTAGAAAAAATAGAAATATCATGTCGTTAAACCGTGCCATTTCCTAGTACACTATCTTTCTCAAATAGTGAGCTGACACATAACCCGGGGAATAATGAGGTTAACCTCCCCCCCCCCCGCAATGAGATAGGCTGCCCCAGCCGTCAAAGAAAGGAGCGGCACCCGATCTGTAACCAAGTCATAAAGGAACATCATATGAAAATATGCCATGTTTATAAGAACAACAGATTGCCGAAATCAAGGCGTAAAGTTGGATCGCGTATTACGTAAGAGGCTGCTGTGATATGATGCGAGGCCGGGGGATAGGACATCTATCGTACTTGCTAAATCTCAAGTGGTCATTGTCACCTCCTTTGCCATGATTGGTGTAATAAATGCTCATGCGATATATAAGTCGGGAAATAATGTATGATTAGTGCCTAGGATATAAGAAACAAAAGAGTATTAGTATCCTACCTATTGGTGTAATTAATGTGACTTCGATACCATTAATAGTGCTCTGCTGCTGACAGGTGTCCATAACCTTGGAAAAGTTGCTTATTTCACCCCTGGAACCATGATCCTTTATGTGCATATTAAGGAATGTGATGTCAAAGTGTAGGCCATTATGCTGGCTTGGTAACCAGGTAGCCATAATGCCATTCACGAGGAGGGGGCGAAGAGTGGGGAGGCTGGCTCGTGATGAGACCTCCTGTTCCAAGGTTTGTTTATTTGATATACCTTTTGGACCATATCTCTAGTGTGGTGGCCATAGTGGGAATGCCACTTCATTTCCGTCCTCATGATCATGGTAAGCTAGCTCTTGATGAGACCCCCTATCCTGCATTTGACAATTTATAATTCATTTGCTTCTTTTCTTTCTTTTTTTATAAATTACTTTTCCTTATATATCCACAAGGGTGGTTCAACACTCCTTAAGAGTAGGAATGGTGTAAGAAGTCTTATCATCTCAATAGGAGGATATAAACCCTTTGCTCTTATTCCTAAACAAAAATGAAAGGGAATTAAAAAGAATGGCATGATAAAGATAACCAATCAGGGAAAATTAGTAAGACAATGACAACAAAAGATAAGTATGTCCTTCCTTCTATCCTCTTACCAATACATAGCCTTATAAAGATAGCGATTTATAATTTCCTGATTTCAGTATGTTGTGATTTTCTATTCATTGCATAAGTGCATAGCTGTCTCTAAAAGACTTTGAAAGAACAGGGCCAAGAAGCATCCTCAAACTTGGACTAGCAAAAGGGATAAGCTGTTTCACAAAGAGAGAAAAAGTATGCTAGAACAATAAAGGAGCATAGGTCTCAAAATTGCAAATGCCATTCCTTTTGAAAAAGGAACAGCATAACACAGCAATGCCGTTCCTTTTGAAAAAGGAACAGCAGAACACACCGATGCCGTTCCTTTTGAAAAAGGAACAACAAAAATCAAAATGTTGTTCCTTTTAGAAAAGGAACAACAAGACAAGCGAAAACCGTTCCTTTGAAAAAGGAACAACAAAAATCAAGAGTGTTGTTCCTTTTGAAAAGAAACAACAAAAAAATCAAAAGTGATGTTCCTTTTGAAAAGGAACAGCAGAAAAATCAAAAGTGTTGTTCCTTTTGAAAAGGAACAACAGAAAAATCAAAAGTGTTGTTCCTTTTGAAAAGGAACAGCAGAAAAATCAAAAGTGTTGTTCCTTTTGAAAAGGAGCAGCAAAAAAATCGAAAGTGTTGTTCCTTTTGAAAGGGAACAGCAGAAAAATCGAAAGTGTTGTTCCTTTTGAAAGGGAACAACAGAAAAATCGAAAGTGTTGTTCCTTTTGAAAATGAACAGAAAAAAAAATCGAGAAATAAAAAATGTTGTTCCTTTTGAAAAGGAACAACAAAAACACGCAAATGCCATTCGTTTCAGGAATGGCAAAAATTGAAATCTTTGGGCAAAAGAACACATCTAGTTGAAACGTATGTACACAAACGAGTTTGAAGAAAAGAAATTATGTACAAACTGTGAAAAGAAATGAATTCCTTAATGAATTACAAGTGAGGAAGACTTCTCTTCCTCTCCTAAAATCTCCATATTAGTGTCTTTGTGTAGCTGTTGGCAGAAGGATTCCCGAGTGAGTGGTTTACGATAGAGACGAACTCGGTGGCCATTCACTTTGAAGGTATATACAGAACCGTCAATGGTGATTAAAGTGATCGTCCCATTGTCATGTACCTTCTGGATTTCGTATGGTCCCATCCAACGAGTCTGGAGTTTCCCAGGGAAGTCCTGAAACCGAGAGTCATATAACAGAGCCCAATCTCCCTCGTGGAAGACTTTGCTTTTGATGAGGACATCATGCCATTTAGCTCGCTGTTGTTGAATCAATGTTGTATTTTGTAGTGTAGAGAGCCTAATTTCGTCCAATTCATTGATCTGTTGTAGTCGATTAATCTGTGCCTCGGTTAGATCTAAGCCAACTTCCTGTGTTGTTCGTAATGTTTGGATTTCAAATTCTATAGGAAAAATGGGTTGTTTTCCAAACACTAATTGATAAGGTGAGTAACTAGTGGTGCTTCTCCATGTTGTTCTATAGGCCCAGAGTGCTTCAGGTAGTCGGGCAGCCCAATCACGCCTATGTGATGCAATGGTTTTTGTTAGGATTGATTCTATTACCTTATTGCTGCTTTCTACTTGTCCATTCGCTTGTGGGTGATATGGAGTAGTGATTTTGTGTTGGACATGATAATTATTAAGTGTTGCAGCTAATCTATTGCCAGCAAATTGTGGTCCTCCGTCTGTAATTATTTCCCTTGGAAGGCCATAATGTACAAATAGGTGGAGCGGGAACTGTATGACAGAGTCTTCTGTGGCTCTTGGCAATGCTTCTGCTTCAACCCACTTGGTGACATATTCTGTTGCCACCAAGATATATGTTCTCTGATTTGATGAGGGGTTGATGGGTCCAACGAAATCAAGAGACCATCGCTCGAATGGTTCGATGACTAACTATGGTTTGAGAGGAATCTCGTCAGCTTGACCAGGACGTCCTGCTCGTTGGCAACTGTCGCAGGCTTGGACAAATTTCTTTGCATCTCTGAAAATTGTGGGCCAATAGTATCCTGTCTGCAATACTTTGTGTCCAGTTCTATGCTCAGCAAAGTGTCCCCCACATGGTCTATCGTGACAGGCTTTTAGGATGTCAAAGATTTCATCTTCTCGAACACATCTCCTAATATGCATGTCTGCCCCTGTGTGAAACAAATAGCCCCCAATCCAGGAGAATTGAGTACTCTTCTGAACAATCTGTTTTCACTCATTATGGGTTAAGTGTTTTGGTAGTTTACCTACTGCAAGGTAATTGGCAACATCAGCATACTAGGGTGTTTGAACGACAACAACAAACAGATGTTCATCCGGAAATTTATCTTCAACTGCTACTGCATCAATTGGCTTTGGAATTCTCGAGAGAAAATCGGCTACATGATTCTCTTTGCCAGGCCAGTCCTTGATTGTGATATCGAATTCCTGCAATAAGGTCAACCATCTAGCTATTTTGGCATTTGTGACAGGTTTATTTGCTAAATATTTTATGGCGGAATGATCCGTATACAAAATAATAGGATAGCCTGTAATATAATGTCTAAATTTATTGATAGAATGTATTACAGCTAGGAATTCTTTTTCAGTAACAGTGTAATTTAATTCAGCAGGGGATAAATTTTTGCTGATGTAATAGATAGCATATGGTTTTTTATCCTCTTCCTTCCCAAGGACTGCGCCAATGGCTGTATCTGAGGCATCAGCTGATATCTGAAATGGCAGATCCCAGTTTGGTCCTCGCAGGACTGGGGCTGTGCATACAAGCTTCTTTAAATCCTTGAAAGCATCTTCACATTTTTCTGTCCAAAGAAAATCAACGTCACCATTTAGTGCATATAAAGGTGCAGCAATGTGTGAATAATGTTCTATAAATCGTCTATAATATCCAGAAAATCCAAGAAAGCTACGTACCTCTGTTTGAGTATTAGGAGTGGGAATAAGCAAAAGTATTTGGATTTTGGCTGGGTCTACCTGAATGCCGGCTTTTGAAACATAATGTCCTAGAATAAGTCCTTCAGTCATCATCATGTAACATTTTTCGTGGCTTAAGCAAAGCCTGGTAGCTATGCAGTGTTGTACGACCTTTTCTAGGGTATTTCGTGCTGGACCAAAATCATCTCCATAGGGTGTAAAGTCATCCATATGTACTTCAAGTCCATCATTTATTAAATCTGCAAAAATTCTAAGGATATCCCTTTGGAATGTGGCGGGAGCATTACATAGGCCAAAAGGTAGAACTCGGTAGGCAAATGTTCCCCAAGGAAAAGTGAAAGTTGTTTTGTCCTGGTCTTCAGGGGCAATCTGAATCTGATTGTATCCACTGAAGCCATCCAGGAAGGAAAATAATTTTTTTCCTGCCAAAGTATCTAGCACTTGGTCTATGAATGGGAGAGGAAATTGGTCTTTTTGTGTTGCTTTATTGAGTTCCCTGTAATCCACACATATTGTCCATTTCCCATTCTTTTTTGGTACCACGACTAGCGGAGAGACCCATTTACTGTCAGAAATAGGATAGATAAAATTGACATCTAAAAGTTTCTGAAGTTCCGCTTTCACCACATCCTTTAGATGAGGATTAAGTCTTCTTTGCGGTTGATGGACAGGTCTAGCATCTTTTTCTATATAAATGTGGTGTGTACACAATTGTGGGTCGATTCCTTTCATATCAGGGTAATCCCATGCAAATGCCTGTTGATATTTTCTTAACAGATGGATGAGCTTAGTTTCTTGTTCAGATGTGAGGTTGGCCTAGATATTTAAAGTTTTTCCCGGTTCAATTTCCACAATTTTACTATTTGCAATAGAAGTAACAGGTATTGTTTGATCATGTGTGTCTTTCAGAGGATCTTCTTCTAATTCATTATCAAATGCTGCTTCTATCATGTGACATTGTGTGCAGGATCTGGCTTCAGTTTGACTAATGAAATTGTTAATGGCATCATCTTCTGTTTGATCTTTAAAATCAAGTGCCTCTTGTATAGTCAATGGAGATCTAATGTTATCAGTAAGGTATGATACATGATACTTGTTAGTTTTAATTATTGTGAGACTTGGCTGCGCTGGAGGGTATAGAACCAAATTCTTGATATCGGGTCCTTTGGTTATGGTCATATTTCCTTGCCGAAAACCAATGTAAGCATCGGCGGTGGCAAGCCAAGGCCTACCTAGGATTAGCGGGTGTCCATCAAGTCGGGTTTTTGGATTAATTATCAGGAAATCGATCAGATATTCCCATGAATCTACAGAGACCATGACATCGTGTAGATTACCTTCTGGTCTAACCACAGATCGATCGGCCAATTCTAACAAAGTAGAGGTAGGTTATACAGATGTAATGCCGAGTTTTTGGCAGGTGGTGGTTCTTAAAATATTGATTGCAGCTCCTAGATCAACTAAGGCATTAGACAAGGTCTGACAGTAAATTTGAACAGTTACAATTGGATTTCTTGGGTCTTCATATTTAATGGGTGTTTCTTTCCCAGATAATAGATCAGATCAAGTACCGACTACTTGGACTCTTGGATTAGTTGTTATATTCCTCCTTGGTTTCTTTATGCACAATTCTTTAATAGTTTTTGCGTATATAGGAATATCTTGAATGGCTTGGAGGAACGGGATTTTTATATACAAATTTTGTAATTCCCCCAGAATGTCAAAGTCAGGATACTGTAAAGGTTGAGGTATGACTAATCATTCTGGGAACGGAGGAGAGGATGTGGTTGGTTGATTATGAGTCTGCTGCTTATTTACATCCTATTGTTGCAACTGATGTTCTCTTACTAACTGATCTTCAATATGAACTATTTTATCTCCCTCATTTTCAATGATACGTCCAGATCGTAATTGAAGATCGTTACACTCTCGCAGATCGGGTCCTATTTCTGGTGATTCTATGATTTGAAGAGATTGGACTGGTCTGTTATTTGGATTGGGGTTGGGTTGGGCAAGGAGTTGCAGTCTCAGATTAGAATGGGGATTAGGTTGAGGGAGTGGAATAGTTCCTACTGGCTGTTGCATCGGTCTTTGCTAGTTTGTCTGCCAGGGTGAACCTTGTGAAGTAGGGGAAGTCCATTGCGGAGGATATGGGCTATTTTTCCAATATGGGGGAGTATAAGGGAAATTCAGCCAACCAGATTGGTTTGGCTGATTCATCCATGGGTTTGAAGAAGGAAACGATGGTGGTGACCAGTTTGAAAATGGGGGTGGGGGCTGATTTTGCCACATATTATATTGTTGAGCATTATATTGTGGAGGTTAAAAAGAAGAGGTTGGGTCTGAAAACATACTAGATTGTCTTGGCTGCCACTGGCGGCGCTGGTTGATCAAGTACACCGATTCTGGTTCTTCCTCTGCTTCCTTGTATACTGCTTTTAATCCAGGAAATGAGGGGCAGCTTTCCGTAAGATGATCGTTTGTACAGATGGCACATGTTTGAATTGTATCCAGTGGACACTCCTTGTGACTATTTTTTTTCTGCATCGGGGGCAAAAGATTGCCAAATTCTGTTCTGCCTCCGTTTGCTTCTGTTTGGCCTACATAATATCAAGTTGTGTAGTTAGTGTCCCTAGAATATCAGTTTTAAAATTTTCTAATAAATTTCCAATCTCCACACGCATTACTCCTTCTGTTGATATTTTATTGTCTCTTGCAAACCGATAATATTCTGCCGGTTTTATTCTTGTGCTGCCTCTCGAACTCCTGATACATAAATCAATAATGTCAACAAAATTCTCTTGATAAATATCCCCTTTTCCCATGATGTTTAATGTTTCAATCCACTATTCCTTCATGCCCCTTATCAATGCAGTTTTTAACACATTATCAGGTAAAGGTAGTGATGCATAAGGAGATCTTTGTAAATTGTATTGAAAACATTCCACATATTCTTCTAATGTTTCGTTCGGTTTGGCTGTCATTTGGAATATTTCGTCTTTCAATTCTCTAGACCTACAATAATCCTGATATTTTTTTAAGAAGGATTCTTTCATTTGATCCCAATTGTTGATGACCCCACCACCTAGTCCCATAAACCATCTTAAAGCAGCCCCCTTTAATGTAGAGGGGAATAATTTCAATTTCTGGGGATCGGTGGTGTAATCATATCCCCTACACAACACATCAAATTCGAATAAAAATGCATCTAGATCTTCTGATGTGAGACCATGAAATGTAGGGATATGTTGAAGAGGGATAGCTTTCATGGGTGCATTTGCTGCAAAATCCACTATAGGATATTGTAATGTAGAGGTTTGAGTATTTGGCTGGTTTTGAGCCATAGGGTCGAATATATGCCAATAACCTTTTGGGATATCTAGGAGGGTATTCTTAGGTTGAGAGGGAACGATTTTAGGAGGGATAGTTTTAATGACACTTCCTTTATCTGGGATAAGAGGAATACCTGATGTCTGAGGAGATTGGATTCCTTCAACAATGATTTTCGTAGCACTCCCCTTATCTCGGCTGTTTAATGGCTGATCTGTTCCAATGGGAGATTTTGGTTCCTCGGTTTCCCCTGTTTCTCCTTCTCCTTCACAAAAGTTGCTGAAATTCCCTTCCTGCAATAGTTCTGGAGTATAATTTTCAATTTCCTGAAATTCCTGCTCTTCAGTTTGACTATGCACCTCAGCAAAGGCTACAGATGGTGATCTTGTGGCCTGAAGGGAACTAGTAGTTTGTTTAGAAATGATTTTCCTAGGACCTACTGATGGCTAAGATTCTATTTTCTTATAGATTTCGTCTATGAAAGTTGTTCGGCCAAGGGTCACCGGCCCCTTAGCTTTTTTGGGTTTGGATGGAAGCTTAATATTCTTTTCTGGTTTTTTCTGCTTAGTCATGCACTCAAATGAACTACTAAATTCTATTCAAATAGAGCAAGAGCAAATCTGTTAGGAAAGAGGACAGTGGAGCAGGGCTTTTACATGCTCCACACATAGGTTCTTACCTTTCGTTTTTAAGATCCAAATCTTCCCTAGCAGGTTCGTACACTACTCTGAAAAATACAAATGGCTACACTCTTTTCCCCAGCAACGGAGCCAAAATGTAGAGCTATAAAAAGGGTCTCTTTCACCTCTAATTACCTCACATTAATATGTCAATCTGGAAGCGTTTGGTTATTTTAAAGAGTGACTCAATCTGAGGCTATTTGTCAGAGTAATGCTAGTAGTACAGCGTTCTACAAAAATACAAGAGTAAACTGATGCTTGTCTATGACTAAGTTACTTCAAATGACTAAATCACACACTCTTAAAGCTAGGCAATTTTATCAGTCAAGGGTTTGACAACAATAGCCCATCCCTTTAGAAACTGATGGAAAGGAAATTAGAGCATGGACTACGGTCTGGGAGCGAGGCAGTAAATGCTGAGGCTCACTACAGCCACAGATCGTCTCTCACACCAAATGCGAGTAAATGAAACAGCAGATAAAAATGGAACGACAAATAGGAAATTGAACAGCAAATCTAGAATGGAACAGCAATGCTTAAAATGGAACAGCAATTCTGAAATGGAACAGCAATCGTATAACTAAACCTCGCGAGCAATAATCAAACTTTATCTTGTCAACTCAAATGCACTCATTGTGATCAAAACTCCAATCTTTCATTCTCCAAGCAAATCATGCAACCAACTAATGGAACAACATTAACTACTAATTATGGAACAGCATGTGGAAATCATACACACACAACACTCTAGAAAAGTAATCTGATTTAACACCAATCATCAACAGGAATTACAATTGTGTTTCAAAATGGAACAACATGAATCCTGAATCATAAAGAACACATCTTTCAGATAATTTCCTTAACACAAATACACAACATAAAAGCTCTGTAACAAAATGATAACAATGTTCAATTAAGTCTAATAATATTGAATCAACTCTAAAAGTATTGATGATATAATTCAGAGTCAATATAAAGAACCTTAATGAACGAATCTTAACAGAGCATATGATGTAACTTATAAAGCATATCATATTACCAACTAATGACGATAAGCAAACGACGCAGAAATCAAATCGTAGTGATACAGAAGCAAGTGTCCTCCAGGGTCGGGCCCTTTGCCTCAAGGGTACACCGCTTTAAGTTAATCCAGATGCAGGGATAAGATAATCACCAAGTTTATATTAATGCATGAAACAGAAAGTACAATGAGCCAAGTTCAACGAGACTCGATGATCAAAGTTCAATCTTTAACAAAAAGTTACATAAAAGCATCGTCCCCAAAGCTAACAGTGTCGTCCCTTTATATAAGGGTAACGACAGAGATGTCTAAGCAATAAGATAAATAAAGCAGCGATCCCTCTGGATCGAAGATCCCGAGGGATTCACCAAACTGTTAATCCTCAATCACTTCTTTTCTCCTCTGCCGAGCTGGTGCCTTCTCCTCCTTTTTCGGACCGGTTTGCTTCAACCTGCTTAGCCTCGTTTGCACTCGGTCCTTCGTCAAACGGACAACAGTTACCCTATTCTTGTCTTTTTCTTTGGAACAACAACTCCTTGTTTTTACCCTTTCCTGCACAGGAGAACGAAAACTATCAGCGGTTAAGTCTTGCATACTAATTCCACATATTTTATCATAATTCTCTATTGTTTTCCACATTCATGATGTAAAAGATTCACAAGTCCCACTGAAAAGCCATTGAAGTGATCATTAAAAACATACCTTTTTAGTACTCCAAAATTATGACCCCTTAAACTCCTATATATAGAAAGGAGGTCTTGTCATTTGTATCATCTAAGAATTGTTCATTTGTGTAATGTAAAAGAGGTTGCCCCCTCAAACAGGCTAAATTGTAAGGCGTTCATCTATCTTTTCTATATTTTTGTGAGCTAGTTTCATAACCCTTGCAAACAAGTCCCACACTACTTGCAGATTCTATTTACCAGACTATAGATCATATGGATCTCTTCCACGTTGTCAGATCTCAAAAAAATCAAGATTCAATCAAATATGTGGAGATTTCGTGGGATGCGTGGAATACTTCTCAGCTCCAAGTAATATATGGGTTATGGAATTTTAAACTTAAAAGCAGTTTTTTAACGCCATAGTTCTTCCAACTCAAATGTCTCACACTCTTTTCACTCCTAGGTTACTTCCTCCACGCTGGATTTCTTTGCACATGTACTTCAATTGCTGACTTTTCCACGTTGTCTCTCCACAGCATTGAAACAAGCTTCACACATGCCACTTCCATGTAAGTCCTCCATGGTTATATATGTTGGCTTCTCCACAAAGTGGACACACTATGCAGATTCGTCCAAACATATATGTTGGCCCTTTTCTCCTCACTCCACACGATTCCTTCTCCATGCCAAAAAATTCTCTATGATATAGAATATAAGATTTCATAGGTTCATCTCCACTTTATCCATGCAATATAATATAGTATTTCATAGGTACAACTCTTTTCTCAAAAAATAACTTGTCCACTTGGATTCAAAGTATTGGCACCTTCGAGCCCAACGCAGTGTAAGTAGCTCATTTTCAATGGATGGCTCAAACATATGCTAAAATAGGGTACATCATGAAAATAGTTGGATTAGAAATGGAGAGAGAGAAAGTCCATTGACTATCTAGAAGAAAAAGGGGTTGCAACAGGTGTAGAAATTACATATACAGAGTCACGTCATTAACAAATATGATTAGAACAACCTCTTTTTTTAACAAGAAATGTTGAATATTGGATACATCATATAAGCAACGACTCCAATGATCTCTCCACAAATACCAAACATGTTATCTTCACCAATAGCAGAAAAATCCTACTCTAATACCAATGAAAGGGATTTAAGAAAAATAAAAACCGAAAATATGGGGAAAAGAGATTGAGCCATGGCATAAAAGGATTCTCAAGCCTTAATGTGTTGTATTAAGAAAGAATTATAATGATACATTTAAATACATAAATATTATGTCTCAAGATAGTGTGTCTATTTTGGACACATAATCACTTTGGTTGAGTAAATATCTCAACCATATACCAATCTAGGTGCCTAACTAGTTGGAGAGAATCTCTCAACCAGCTAGATGTAAACAAACTCCCAAGTTTGAGGAACATTCTCACTCTAGAGTAGACAAGTAGAAATTATTCCAAGTTTATTAATTTAATATTTTCAACTTATTGGTTTTTTATGAGAGTGATACTAACAATTTCATATGCAAAATGTAACTTCCTACTTAATGCATCAACCACTTGATTATCTTTTCCTTAAAGATGATTTATATCAAAATCAAATTCACTCAAAAAGCTAGTCCATCTAGCTTAACATGCATTAATATTAGGTTTCTTAAAGAAACTTTTTGAACTTCTATGATCAGTCACTAAAATAAACTTTTTACCTAGAAAGTAATGTCACCATACCTTTAAGGTGTGGACTACAACAATCAATTCTAAGTCATAGGCATAATATCTTTTCTCATGATCCTTCAACTTTAAAATTTCATAAGATATTGATTTTCCCTCTTGCATTAAAACCCATTCTACTCCTTCTTGGCACACGTATGTGTAGACTATAAATTCCTTTTCTGGGTCTGCAATTTTCAATACTGGGGCTGTAGTCAATAAATGTTTTAATTGTCGAAAATTGTGTTGACATTCCACTGTCCACTTAAAGTATTTCCCTTTTTCTGCAAAGAACTTATAGGGTAGGAAATTTTAAAGAATCCCTCTTAAAACAATGATAATACCTAGGTAGATCCACGAAAGACTTAATGTATGCAACATTCTTAGGGACATGCCATTCCATAATGGTCTTAACTTTTATATGGTCCACCACAATTCCTTTGATGAAATTATGTGTCCTAAATATTGTATTTGATCCTTATAAAAATCACACTTACTATATTTAGAATATAGTTGATGTTCTCACAGAGTTCGTAGTACAATTTTTAAATGTTCTTTATGCTCCTCCAAACTCTTTGAATAGATGAGAATGTCATCAATGAAAATTAGGACAAATTTATCTAGGATGAAAATTGTCATTTGTGAGACTCATAAACGTTGTTGGGGAATTACTAATACCAAATGGTAAAACATCAAACTGATAATAGCCATAGCGGGTCCTAAATGTTATTTTACATATGTCCTTGTCCTTAATTTGTATATGATAATATCTTGACTGTAAATCAGTTTTACAAAATACTCTAACAACCTTCAACTAGTAAAATAGATCCTTTATCCTAGGCAACAATTATTTGTTTTTGATAGTTAATTTGTTTAGTTGTTGATATTCAATACACAATCACAGAGTGCCATCCTTGTTCCTCACAAATAGCATAAGGTCTCTCCAAGGTTACTCACTTGGGCAAATGTATACTTTATCAAGCAAATCCTACAATTGCATCTTAAGTTTTGTTAGTTCAAGTATGCTCATGTAATAGGGTGCTTTTTACACTAGGGTAGCACTGGGACTAATTCTATAGTGAATTCAATAACTCATTTAGGACGCTGCTCGAGGATTTCCTATGGAAATACATCAACAAAGTCTTGAATAACTAGTATATTTCCAAAGTAGATGTCTTATATTTGAACTTACTATATCCTACTTTTACAACATATATCTAACAACCCTTCTTGATGCATTTACCTAACTAGGTAGTTGTAGTGGGATGTAACGTAATATGCCTTCTAACTCCCTAAAAATATTTTCTAAGACTCTCCTTAGTGAGGAAAATAAGAGCTTTCTCCTTACAGTTCACAAAGGACCAATGTCCTTCTAACCAATCCATCAGAATTAACATGTCATAGAACCCTAAAGGAACATATTTGAATTCACCTTAATTTGTTGTCCTCCTATTTCAACAAGAAATTTCTCTACTTTAGGAATCACTCTTCTTTTAGCACCAGTAGCCAATTTTACTAACAAGGGGTTTTTGAATTTTCTGGCTTGTCATTGACATGACTCAACTATTATTGGACTAATATAAATCACGATTGCCCCTGGGTCTATTAAAATAGAGACAACATGGTTAGTTATTTTAATTTCATGTTATATCTTTGTAGGTTGATATCAGGGAAAAGTTTAAGGGCGAAATTTCACAAATGGGCTAAATTTTGGACATTTTATAAAAAAAAAAAATCCAGTTTGGTTAAAAATTCACCTATTTTTTACATTTATATGATTAAAAGGGCGATATTCACCAAACATTTACCAATTTTAATAGTAAATTATGTGTTTTTTATCGGATATTTGCCTACATTCTGTACATGTGAATTTTCAAATTAGAATAGTCGCCTATAAAATTATATATAGGAAAAAAAATTAAATCCTTAAAAACACCTTGATTGATATTCAGTCTCATGATCCACCAAAGCAACATTAATTCTCATTATATCTCTTTCCTTCTCTTAAACTATAAAAGGTTCTTGAATATTAGTAGCTTGTTCTATTCTAGTGTGGTGAGGGAACTTTTTATATTAGTGGGGTTCCCCACAACCCTGACACTATAGTGGTGGTATCTGTGGTTGGATGGGTTCTAGTTTACTTGACACCTCAACTTGCTTATGTTCATTTTTCCATCTAGGATTTTGTTGAATCTTCTGAGAATGTTTATTTTGATGACTTCTACGTACTTTCTTTATGCTAACAACCCTTACATTCTTGGTATTCTAGAAATTTTCCTGTCCTTTCTTGTTTGTCCATTTTTTACCACCTTCTCCTTTCTATTTCATTTGCTGGTAATAGATTCAAGCCTTCTAAATAACTTCATCTATTGTTTTAGGATTATTAAATTCCAACTATTCTTCCATGATTATGGGCATACTACTAATGAATCACTGCACTTTAGCTTTTCAACTTCATGTATATAGGGAAAATACCTTAATAAATATGTAAACTTGATCAAAAATTTATCCACAGTAAGTTGTCCCAATTTCAAGTTGTCAAACTCTTTTTCGTTTTCATCATAAAATAATTCTATTAAATATTTGTTCTTCAAATGTTTCTGAAAATCATTCCAAGACACCTCCTATTTAGCAATCCCTTGCACAATATTAATTTCCTCCCTCCATAAGGTGGCCTTACCCTATAGCTGGTAGATTGCTAATATAGCCCTTATATTATCATGATAGTCATAAATTTGAAGGTATTTATTTGTAATAATTATCTAGGATTCAATAGATTCCTCTACCTCTCCATCAAATGTCAAGGGTTTAATCTTCTTGAATTCTCCCTGCAATTTAATCTTTTATCATTTTTTACTCTTTTCATCAGAGGCATTACCCAATTCTTCTTCATTTTCATCTTGAATTCCTTTTGATATCTTAATATGGATCCGATATGGAATATTCTCATTTCATGACCCATGTTATTCATTTTTGTTCCCATTATCAGGGCTTGGTATAGAACTTTGGTGGTTTTATCTATCTAATAGACTCTTCATACTTCTCTCTTGTCCCTACATCAATCTCTCATTATCAACCCTCAAATTTCCATTTCTGTTTTTAATTGTTGAACTATTTCTAACATCATATCATTAAGATTTATGGGTTCCTCTCCTATTTGCACCCACATCTCAGGATTAGCATTTGCAATTGGCACCAACCCATATCATATTGATGGTCTTACCGATGGTGTAAGTTTGGCTCCTCTTCTCATCATGCCTTCTCTATGAACACAAAGTAAATTTTTTTTATTCCCTTATTCATGCAAATAGGCCATAATGTTGGAACATGGCTTTGATACACTTGTAATATCCACATGTACATCCTATTTTTTCTTCTTCTTTTTTCTTTTTTAGATTAATTCATTTAAGGTTATTTAATAATTTGTCATCTCCAGAATGTATAAAGGTGAGTCATAATGTTTATACGACTTATGATTTATATCTATATATATATATATATATATATATATATATATATATATATATATATATATATATATATATATATATATATATATATATATATATATATATATATATATATATATATATATATATATATATATATATATATATATATATATATATATATATATATATATATATATCTTGGAATTATGTCACTATGCAATTTATAAGTGGGTAATTACAAAGCTCGAATGCTAACATAACATTGCGGGAAGTGTTGGGTATTCTATTATCACCCTCAACTGATCTTTGACTAGCCTTTACTTTAGTAATTATGAATTTTTTATTTGTTTAATATTATTTCAAAGGCATGTAAAATGTTTTGAACACAGTATTACATTTGTGTTTGTGTGTTTATTCCATTCTTCACTGCACATAACGTGGAATAGGGGTCTCTTGAAAATTGTATTGGAGGCTACACACATGACTCCGATGTGGAGTGAAATATTATTTATGTTATGTGTATATAAGTTTAATACCCTTTGGAACTATGTGTCTGTTCTCCGCATTAATTATACAGAGTTAACTTGGAATGTTCTTGATAGTCCATTTGTCAGGCAATGTAGTAGAAACATAGTATAATTTTACTTGAAAAATGTCATGATTGCCACCATTGTTCAATAGGGTTTTTGATCAGACAAATTAGATGTAAACTAGACAGTTAAGGGGTAACTACCCGCACCGCAATCCCTTGCATCCAACTCATTTGCAATTTTCCGCTTTGGTGAGTGAGAGCTAAGTTCTATAAGAAAACCCTAAGAGGGTTTTGTAGATTGGTTGTATGGAATCATTGCTCAACGACTCAAATCTTATTAATATGAAATTCCAATTATTTCCTTCTTTAGTAACCAAGAAATTTCATTCTAATTGTTTTGATGATTGCTCATCTAAATTTTATTTTCTTATTTCTTGTCAAGCTAGCACTTTGGCCTTGCAAAGGTATGAAAGAGCTCTGCCAAATGCAAGGTTTATGATTATAGAATCAACCTAAAGAGTTTCTACTAGGTAACTTCTCTTAACCTACTTTGACTAGAAATTATCTCTTGTTTCATTTTAGCACTAGTCATGCTCTGACCCTTGGACGTTTCTACAGGTTTCAGGGGAAAACTATGACTGGAAGACTATAATAGGTAAATATCCTTATAAAATAAAGTCTCTTTATAATTTTTTCTTCCATTATAGTCATTCTCTTCTCACTATTCTAAATATTTTGTTTCATGGTGAACCTTGTAGGTATTGGCTCATTTTCGGTTTGTCTGTTTGTTGTTTTTTTCCTTATGAGTTCAACGCCAGGTTCTTTATTTAGCTTTATTCTTTCTTACTTTCTTTCCAAGTACCATAAGCCTTGTTAACTAGTATGGGTTGGTAATGTCATCCTCGGTATGAAGGATTTCATCTTGCATGCAATAGGATAAATGTTCTTCACAACTTAGAATGTCGCTCTAAGGCCTTGATTTAGCTGACACCACTTGGGTTTTCCATTCTAGGAGTCAGATTTTCTCTTCTAGTTAAATTATGTTAAATGTTACTATACTGAGGGAATTGTGAACCCTCGTTAGTTGTTTTGCTTGTTCTGATAGAAATCATACTGGTTTGAACCCTCTTAGTTAAATATTTTTAAGTGATATTCATAGTTGTATTGGACTGAATCTTATGAACTTATGGTGCATCTTATTTGATTTTCCAAGAATCGGTTCTTTACCATTGTCAGTAATGGTGTATAAGTATATTTGATAAATGGTCTTCGATTAGTGATGATACTATCGATAGTGAAGTGTTAAAATCTTATTACGTTTACTATTTAACAAAATTTCTGCTCTGTTATTACTGTTGAGGCCTTCGAAGGGTTTACTCCCGTAAGAACCAACTTATTATTTTCAGGGTCTATTATATTTTTTAATATAATTGTAACATGTTGAATTTTATCTAGAAATGTATTGTATCAATGACTTGTTAGTTTTTTGTTATTCAATGTATTTTTCTATTTTGAAGTTATAACTATTCATACAGTAAATAGATACATTTATGGAATAACTATTACTGTATAACCTCCTTGGAACCAGGGACTAATTCTAGGCTGCTATTAAGTTAGCTAGGCCTAGAGACTAACCTAGGCTCGCTCTAGTGTCTTAACACCTTTTTATTTTGGCACTTTTAGAGAACATATACACTGTATGTTACAACAATGAACCAGGAGACACATCCTATAGGTATACCTAATGATTTTTACCAACTACCCCAACATCATGTTACACGTCATTTTGTGACCATTAGGAAAATGACCGCTAATCCAAATCTCTCACTATTCAATGAAGTGTTCCAAGAATTCCCCTACAATGTTGGAAGAAAATTAAACCCAAAGACAACAAGAATCCTGGATTACATTGCTCAAAAACTTACTTTTAAGCATTTGCATGATTCCCTAGTCAGTATCTGCACAAACGCAGTTTTGACCATTTTGGTCAGTGCAATTTTGTGCACTATTTCGATTAAAAAGTGCACAAATCTCTTAATGAGAGTAAAAACAAAAAAGTGATTTCTAGAAGCATTATTGGAGGAATATTTCCCAACTGAAGGTTTCAAGCCTCTACATACTTTGGCCTCATCCCTTTGTTTATGGAGCAAACTTCCTCCCTTTGTGGAACCCTAATCCCTCATTTTGAGGATCTCATCCTTTGAGAAGAGGATCCCAAATCTCCTCATCTTGCCCTATAAGTTCAACAAAGACAAAAGGGTGGGAGAGGGACTTCTGAATGTAAACTTATGCTATTAGAATAGAGCTGGAAAGCTTGTCACTTAAGGGGAGGATCAAAGAGCATTGGGAGGTGGCTTTAAATAGTTTTGAGTTTGGATTTAAATTTTCTTTTATTTGTTTTTTTTTTACTTATCTAATTCACTTTTTTTTTGTGAATTAAAGTATTAATTAACTATATACAAATTTATTAAGAATCTTAACCTCAATATATTAATGTCATTAATTTTTTAAATTTTGCAAAAATAATTAAAAGTTCCATTATAAAAAAAAACATTGCAAAAAAAAAAAAACAAAAAACACATTTAAAATCCCCTTAAAAAACAAACATCTTAGAATGAAAAACAAGAAGATGAATAAGATAATTTGAACAATTGTTAAATAATCAACATTTACAAAAAAAATTGTGCATAGTTAGGACATCATAAAATTTTAAATGTAATAAATATGCCTTAAAAAAATGATGATTTTCAAAATTCGCATGAAAGTCACAAATATTTAAAAAAATAACACTCAATACATTAGAAAATTTAGAGTGTCAAATATAAGACCTCTCAAAAAAGGGATTGATGCTACATTAACACTTTTCAAAATCAGTGTGAAAATTGCTAACATTTAAAAAAAATGTTCATACTTGATACATAAAAAAAAAAAAAAAAATTGTTAAAATATGCTCCAAAAAAAGGGGTTGATGCTACATCACACTTTTCGAAATCAACTTGAAAATATCTAAAATAAAAAAAAAAAAAATGTTCATAAGAAAATTTAAAGTGCCAAAAATATGCTCCAAAAAACAACGTGCATTCTGAATCACCACTTTTCAAAATGGGGTGAATTTTTGCTTCCTCTAAAAAAAGGGTACTAGCTAATTTTCTCATTTGGTTGGTACCTATGTTTATGTCCTCTTGTGGCGTTTGATTATTTTCTGTAGTCTTCTCTGACTGTCTTTTGGACCATGAAAGAATAAAGTTATGGATTTTTTTCTTTGTTTTTTATCTTTATTAAGTTTTCTCGGTTTGTGTGTTTTTCCTTTAGCAATAGTGTGCAGTTTTGCACACTTTTCCTTTAGCAACATTGCCTTTGTGCACTAAATTCAACTGATTTCCTACACAAGTGTCTTAAATTTTTTAAAAAATACGGTTTTCGATTATGATTTCTCTTAAATACGGTTCGCTTAAGTGTCTAGATTTTTTTATTATTATTATGATTCCTTGGATTTTTTCACATTCTTCAAAAGTTTGTATCAATTAAATTGAATGTTGTGAATTATCTTCTTGGGAAATTCTTCTCTTTACGAAGTAGGGTTAAAAGGATTCATGTGATGATTTGTTGATTTATCAAAGGAAGGATTGGTAATTGTTGAGTTTTTTTCTACCTGTCTTTGTTCTTTCAAAAGATCAGATTTATGAGTTAACCCAATAGAAATTTAATCAAGTCATACAAATAGGACCAAATAAAATGCGCTCTCTTCGAGGCTTTCTGAATGAAAACCTTGACCTCTCTGCAACAGATTCACGACTGCGAGGCTATCACCCACCTGCACATGCTATAACTTAATGCATTGGCAAAAAGAATAAGTGTACCTGGTGGGAGGGGAGGGATCCCCTCCTACCGAAATATTGCAGCAGGAGAAACAAGTACTTGAGGCACTGTGATTGCTGGTAATTAGAGTGGAAATGGGAAAGGTCCCCAAGTTCTTGGCACCCAGTGGCAAGCTCGCATGCGAGTTTAATGTCTCCCGTGGACAGTTAGAAAACCAAGATTCATAATACCCAGCAACAAATTGGAGACCTAAAGGAAGTACATGAAGGATCATGCATTAATCTGTAAATTTATCGGAATATGGCCAATTGAGAAGGACCTAGTAAAGTGGATACAATACAAATGGCAACCAAAATTCCATATAGAGCTGAAGTTAGGGGCTAAAGGTTTCTTTACAGTAATTTTCACCAATCTAAAGGATAAGGAAAGGGTTTTAAAAAATGGGCCTTACTTCTTCAACAATGGGGGTCTCTTCATGCGGCACTAGGAAGAGTGCTATAACCCTGACCAAGAGAAACTCCTGGCAGCACCAATTTGGGTCAGACTATTTGGCCTACTGGTAGATTTCTGGGATCCATACATCCTGGAAGGAATTGGGAACTCCATTGGAAGTTTTGTTAAGGTTGCAGACTCCACACAGCAGGGAAGGTACACCTCCTATGCCAGGATTTATGTATACATGAATATAACAGAGCCTCTACCTGAATTCATTGAGCTAGAGTATCATGACGAGGTTTGGAAGCAACCCCTTGACTATGAACATATTCCATTTAGATGCCATGAATATGGGATTCTATTTCATTAGTGCCCACTGAACCAATCTGAATCCCATGATAGTTTTGACACCAATAGCTAAAAAAAATCGTGAGAGGATACAAAGGGATTTCAAGAGGTCCAAAGGAAAAAACAAAATCAGAAGAACTCGCAAACCCTGCTCCAGACGCCACCAAGAAAAGGCCTATGAAACAACAATAGATATGACATCCTTCAGGAGGAGGAAGATGTCACGGAAGTCCAGACTACGTCTCCAGGACTTGAAAATCACCCAACCCCACAGAAAGGAGGGAATAATACAAAGAGAAAGGCTGAGGAGGAACCACAAGACAAATAAATAACTACTCAACTAGTAGATCAAACTAACAAGGAGATCAATAGCCAAAAGGAGGATCTAAGCATAGAGGAACAATTCATGTGACAACTACTGAATGAATGGAGGCATTTAGATGAATGATTCATACCGGAGGATTAGAAACAACTATATAAAGAAACCTTCCAACAATATAAAGCTAAGTAAGGGATGACAACACCAGATCAACATAAACGACTAGGATCTCAAATAAGCCAAGGTGTGGAATAGGGATCTCATGGAAAAGGAGGAAACAAATGTGGGAGAAAGAATCTAAATCAATCCATACAAGTGGTAGGAAAAATGTTGGTGAATTAAAGAAGGGTGGTACCATTGTAGATGATATTCCACCAACTTAACAAACCTCCTAAATGATCATTACATCTTGGAATGTAAGAGGCCTCAATAGTAGAGGCAAACAAAGATATCTGAAGGACAAGCTCAAAAGGGATAAACCCAGTATCATGGTGATCCAAGAAACTAAGATCTCAGAAACAAAGCTAAAGGAAATTATGCAGAGTTTAAAGCCACTGTATGAAGTAGTTTTCCAAGATTCTAGGGGCAATGATGGAGGCCTTTCTATCCTCTAGAACCTTGTAGAAATAATCTTCGAGGACTAGGTTAGCTTCCCAAGAATCCTCTCTCGAAAATTCCGCCACATTGGATCAAAGAGTGGGTTCTTCTATCAGGAGTCTATGGGCCTCACATTCAAGGAGAAAAAGGGGTTTTCCTCCAAAACCTTGCAAAATTGAGAAAAGTGTATCCAGAAGATCTATGGATAGTAGGTGGGGACTTTAACATGATCTCGTCATTGGATGAGAAGAAAGGGGGAATCTGATGAATAGAGGAAGACATGGAAGCATTCAGCGACCTAATCATTGATCTGCACCTTGTGGACCTGCCAGCGAACAATGGAGTCTATACCTAGAACAACAGGAGGGGGGGAGTACACCAAATTGCATCACACTTGGATTGGTTCCTGACTTTGGAGCAGGTAATCAGCCAAGATATTTTCTTTGAGGCTTTGATCCTCCCGTGCATGGGATCATACCACTGGCCAATCCGACTAGAGATTGATCTAAAAATTGGACCCAAGAACCATCCCTTTAGATTTGAATCATTCTGGCTAAGGAATCCCAATTTCATGAAGAAAGTGGAAGGATGGTGGAAAGGAAGTGAAGAGAAAGGAAGAAACCACATGCATACCTTCCAACTGAAGCTAAAGGAGCTCAAGAAAAAGATCAAGAAATGGAACCAAGAAGAGTTCGGGCACATCATGAAAGACCAACATCAGCTGACCAACAAAATGCAGGAACTCCAACAAAAGATCATCAATCAGGGTAGATCTGAAGACTTAGTGGAAGAGGAAGGGTGGCTAATCAACCAGCTAGAGGAAAGAAGGAAACAAGAAGAGATATTATGGAAGTAGAAATCCCATGTTAGATGGCTTCGTGAAGGAGAACGCAATACATGGTTCTTCCACAAAGCCATGATTCAACATCGCCAACACAACAAGATCTACTCACTAAAGGACGAAGCAAGGAATAGACTGGTCCAACATGAGGAAATGGAGGACTTGGTAGTTAACCACTTCCAATCCCTCCTCTCTGAATTAGCTCAGGATAGGTCGGAGGCCATTCAGAGAATCACTCGAAACATCCCACATCTTATCTCAAGGGATCAAAACCTTTCCCTTATGAGGGTAGTCACATTGGAAGAAATTGAGGAGGTTGTCAAAGGAATGGAAAAAAACAAAGCCCCTAGTCCAGATGGCTTCACGGCAGAATTTTTCCAAGTGACATGGAGCTTCATAGGGTATGACATCCTGGAAGTGGTGGAGGAATCTCAATGCAACCAAAAGGTATGTCTGGGTCTAAATGCTACTTTCATTACTTTAATTCCTAAAAATTCTAAGTCCAAAGACCCCCAAGGGTTTAGACCTATTTCCCTCTGCAATGTCATCTACAAGATCATAGCCACAGTCATTGTCAAGTGCCTCAAGCCCCTACTCCCAAATCTTATCTCCCTTGAGAAAATGGGTTTTGTTGAAGGTCACCAGATCCTTGACGGCTTTGTCACTTCCCAAGAGATAGTGCACTCTCTAAAGCATCATAAACTCTCAGGAATGATGATCAAACTAGATCTTTCCAAAGCTTATGATCATCTAAATTGGGATTTCCTCACTAGCATCCTTAAGTCTTATGGTTTTGACTAGAGATGGATTAATTGGGTCCTTGCCATGGTTTCCTCCCTTGTGTATTCCATTTTTCTCAATGGCTCCCCCACTAGAACCTTTAACCCATCGCGTAGCCTGAGACAGGGTGATCCTATCTCTCCTTTCCTTTTCATCATGGTCGTTGAAGGTCTGGGAAGTTACCTAAATTTGGAATTTGGGGCTTCGTAGTTTAGTTGTCTAAGATTGTGGGGCAATGACCTTCCTATCATGCACTAGCATATCGTGGAAGCATGACGCATAAAATACATCCTCAAAGCCTTTATGGATGCATCAGGGACAATGATAAATAATGATAAATCCTGCATCTTCTTTTTCAATACCCTGGTGAACATCCAGACCTTCCTGGCCCGGGTGCTGGGTTTTGGCATCAATTCTCTCCCCTCCAAGTATCTTGGTATGCCTCTATCTTTTAATTCCTTAAAACCCTCTTATTGGAAATCTTTGCTTCAAAAAATCCAATCGAAGCTCAGCAACTGGGCCTTCATATTCTTAAATTTTGTTGGCCACACTGCCCTTCTTAAAGTTTTTCTTCAATCCATAGTGATCTACGAGCTCTCGGGGATGGAAGCCCCTACAAATATGGTGGAAACCTTTAAAAAATTATTATGGGGAGGATCTCAACAAGTGAAGAAATCGGCATTGGTCTCATGGCCCAACATAACAAAGCCTAGGATGGAAGGGGGAATGGGTCTCCAAGACCCCTACACTCTAAATCAAATAATGGGATCCAAACACTAGCGGCAGTGGACAAGAGGAGGATCCAAGTTTTTGAAACAAATCTGGATTCAAAAATATGGTATTCCAATTCGCACTGAAGATATCCTCAAATATCGTGACCCTCCTAAAGGATTAGAAATATGGAACCTAACAATCCAAAAAAGTGACCTCATCCAACAACATGTTTTTTCGGAGATTAGAAATGGGAAAACAATTTTGTTATGGCGGGACTCATGGAAATAGAGAGAAAAACCATTTGGTAGACATGATCTGAGTGACTTTTTTATGTACACAACTGGCAGGAACTTCTATACGGTGGATCAGTATTGGAAAGATGTTGTGACTAATGATGGATGGAGGAAATGGAAGGAATACTAGGATTGGCCTTAGGCCCCTGAATCGGACCAATGGAAACAACTAGACAGAGAGTTAGAATCCAAGAAGCTCTCAGTCCAAAATGGACCAGACATTCTTCGATGGGGATATACAACAAAGGGCACCTTCACCATTAAGGAGGCTTATAGTCTAAAGGTAGGATGGGAGTAGGGGCATCACCATCCCATTTGGAAGAAGATCTGGAAAGGAGGGTGGTGGCCGAAAGTCGCCTACTTTCTTTGGCTAGTTTGTAGGGGTAGAATACTCACCTGGGATCAATTACAAAAAATGGGTACCTATGGACCCTCGTATTGTATCCTTTGTGGCCATCATAATGAGGATCTAGAACACCTATTAAAATCTTGTCCTTTTGTACTTAAAAAAATGTGTTGGGTGGAAGACCTCTTCAAAATAATGGATAGAGATGAGCAGAGAATTAGAGAAACTATCCTTCTGTGGAGGACATGCCTATTCTCAAGCCCAGTCCGTAACGAGACTTAGGAACTAGTCATGGGAACAACGATTTGGGCTATATGGAAGGAAAGGAACTGTATGATTTTTAAGAATAACCAACTATCTAAGGAAGAAGTATCAAAAGCGATCATCTAGAACATGCGGGAAACAATCTTGGCAAATAAATGGCATCTAGATGACTAGAAAGTTGCTCCCCAAGAGGCTAGAATCCTCCTTCATCTAAACCTTTCATCTTCAATGACTACCCCAAACTTCGGGAAACTTATCAAAAGTGGTGTGAACTCAAAGCATCACTTCATAGCACCTCAGGAGGGGTTCATCAAGTTGAGCTTTGTTGGAGCTTCAAAATTCAACCGGGTCCTGTGGGCTTGGTAGGGATTTACTCATAGTTATTTTCCAACAAAGACAACATACATAAAATAAATATTTAAATAGAGTACACAACCTTACATTTCAAGATTCATTTCACATAAGCACAAAATATCATAGATCTACATAATTTGTAGAAGAGTATTTATTTGATGCCCAGAATAAACCAATTGCATGAACTTATTTTATTTATTTATTAACCACAAGTATTCTTCCCATATCACAATCATCAAATATTCTACAAGTCATAACCTATTATTTTACTACCTATTCATTTCTTACAAAAAAATACAAATAAGCATTATCCATCTTCAAACTTGAAAATATATTCAAACAAAAGTCTAACCAAAAATATTGTCGACAGGATGCACTTCATAAAAAAAATTGTTGTCCACCCAATCATAGAAATGTACTTCTTAGTTCACCCCCAAGTTGAGATTCACATGCCAAGACATCAACAACCCCTGTTGATCCTTGCAATAGGAATTTTCTTACTTTCTTCCATAAGGGATTTTTTTTTCTTTTAGCAGCATCTCACTTTTGTGGTTTTTCTTAACCACTGGCCTAAGATATTTTTGCACTAAAGCTTTCCTTTATCTCCCACAATTCTTTATTCCAATCCCAACTTAGCATTTATCTCCAACTAAGCACTTAATAGATTTTTTTTCTCCCATCCATTAAGTTTATCTAGAATATCTTCTAGAATCTTTTATCATGGATGATAAACAATCTCATATTCAAGTGTATATTCTCAAGTGTTTCCACACTCATTTATTTATTGATACAATATTTATTTACATAAGTATTATATCATAGTTCATGGCGTTTCGTGCCATCATCATACCATAATTCATAAACAAGAAATAACATAAAAACAAAATCAATATCAGAGGAGATGTCACATAGTCATTTATTTTTTCATCATAAGTTCTTTTCAAGTAACTTTTCTCTATCATCACATGCAAATGTATTTTTGGAACAACATTTGTATTTCCTAATCAATTTTTGAAGTGAAAGAATTTTGTAAAACAAAACCTTGATTTGAATGCATATTTAGCTATGAGATAGATTTCATGTCTTAAATTTATTTTGTAAGTGCATGTATTTTTGTTAAACACACATGGGCAGCAAGAGAATTTGAAGGATAAAACATGAGAGTTCTTTTTTTATTTAACAAATGATATACATTTATAGTACATATTGTGTTCCACATCCCAAGGTCTCTTGGACTCATTTTGTCTATTCGGCTTCCACACTAACCCATTGAAGATTAGGTGTCCAACATTCCCCCCCTTAATCCAAAGGGTTATGTATGAGTCCAAGAAGAGATTTGTAATACAAAATGTGAAAAAATGCATGATAGCACTAGGCTAAATGTGCTCTATGAAATGTTGGTATAAAGGGTGGTAGTTTAAGGATGACCACCAACACTGGAACGCTTAGTGTAGTTCCTGGAACTATTCCAAAAGTGGCAAGAAGCTGAAGTCTTCTGCTAGTGGAAGTGATCCTATTGTTTTGAAGAGGGAAACCTTCAACCACGAAAGGGAGGTCTCACCCCACATAAAAGGGAGAACTTCAACTTGAAAAGGGAAGTCTCAATCTGTGATGGTTTAAGGATTGACAACAACTCTAGAATGCTTAATGAAATTCTTGGAACTCTTCCAAAACATCCAAGAAGCTGGAGTCTTATGCTAGAGGAAGTGTTCTCAATTTTGTTCCTCGAATTCTTCCGAAACTGGCTAGAAGCTGAAGTCTTCTGCTAGAGGAAGTGTCCCAGATTACCAACTGAAGGCATGTTCACGGGCATCTTTATCTCTGGCTACAACTCTAAAACTGGTGTGGCAGGTTATGGCTAAGGCTCGCTTGATGTGACTTTGAAGCTTGTATATGACATATTGAAAAAAGAAATTAACTCCAACAGATTACAGAAAAAAACACATAAAAATCAGACCCAAAATATTGGCGGAAAAAGGCTGAAGCCTCATGTATTCTCTCACATTTTCATTCATTATTCTCTAATAATTGAATATAGTGTTACAAATAAATAGATGAGAGATAGTGTTCTCAAGATAGTGCGTTCTATCTTAGACACTTTTGGTTAAGATAATTTCTCCTTTGGTTGAGATAATTTCTAATCAGACACACACCAATATAGGAGTTACCTAAACTAACTCCTATCTTAGAGGAACAACCCAAGAGTTAGGCACAAATTCCCAACTTGGAATTTTTAATTAATTAATTTATTTTTGGATTTATTATTGTTTTATGAGAGATGTTAACATTCCCCCCTTCAATGATAAATCCAAAATAAGAACAAGGAACCATCTTCCAAGTTCTCATGTTGATCCTCAAAAATATTGCCTGAAAAAACCGCCAAATCTAGATGCTGAAGAAACTGCAATATGAAGAGACTGAGTGAGCTGCATGACTGATTCATCTCAGAAGGACTCTTGACAATTCTATCATGTGCCAAGCCACAAAAGGATCCAACTGTCCTTTGTTTGAAAACAGCATCCGGTGTCCACTGACACAATTTGATGAACGCCCACTGGCGTGTTTGCTGATGATGATTGCCCACTGGCTGAAGATGTCGAAAAACAACTCAATGTTGTTTTTGCTATTATGAAAGCTGCTCACTACTGCTTTGGCTTTCGATCACCCACTGGCGAATTTGCTGACGCTCACTGCTAATGACAAATGCCCACTGGCTGATGAAGATGCCCACTGGCTGCTTCGTTGATATTGTCGAGACTTTCAGTCTGACAACCACTTGTCAATTTCATTGACATTTTCCCCCCTTTGTCAGCTGAAAGGAGAGACAATCTTCTCCAAAATATATTTGAACTGCCCCCCTTCAGGTGTAGGAGAGTTTCACTGTTGTACTCCCTCATTCAACTACATGAGAGTACCATCATCTGTTCACTATTGGCTGCACTATGTGCAATTGTAGTCGGTTGTAGAACTGAGACAATCGTTTGACTGTGGATGACCAGTCCCAAGGATGAATCCATTCATAATGTATCTTCAATCTGGCTGATTTTTGTTGGTTGTGACATTTTTCTGAGGAATGATTGGGCTTGCCACAATGGCAACAAGGATGGAGATCAAAACATTGATCTTCCATATGACCAGTTCTTTGACAATGAGAACACTTCGGTTGGACTTCAACTTCAGGTTGCATGCAATTCTGTTTGTCTGTAATTTTCTCAGAACCTACTAAGGTGAGTTGCTCAAGAAATCCTGCACTCACAAACTTAATTGGCTTGGAATAATCTGGGATATGTAAGTTGGTGTCATCAATGACATATCCTAAGCCTCGTCGATCCTTGTTATTTTGAATTTCTTCCCAGGGTTTGATGATGGGTTTGAAAGAAATTTGACTTTGATTATGAACAACTTCGACACTTGAAGTTGTTTGGATGAGTGATTTGGAATCAACATCTTTATCTTCATTTGTATGGGTGAATGACTTGGAAGAAGCACTTTTCTGTTTCAGCTCATCTCTTTGTAGTTGCAACTCGAGTTGAAGAAACTCAATGGTTTCATGTGTTTCTTGTAGATGTCGTGATGTGCACCATGTCTTCATCACTAGAGATGATCAAACTGTGAAGAATGTTTAACCACTGAATATGTTGCGCCATCTGAACTTGCTCACTTGAAGTCAGGCTCTCTTGTCGTAGATGCCATGCTTTGAACTGTTTCACTTGATTTTGTTACTTGAATGACAGGCTCGCTTGCTATGGGACTTGAATGGCACGCTCGCTTGATTTGTTGCTTATTGCACTTGCTGGGAACACTTGCTAGAGTTGTAGAACTTTCTTACTTAGACTCTGGAATTCACACTCGCTTGATGACGATTATGTTTGTGTGAATGCTCACTTGCCTTACTTGATGACTTCACGCTCACTTGAAGGAATAGCCACGCTCGCTTGATGTCGATCTCAACTTGCTTGATTGGTGTTAGAGTTGAACTTGTTTGGTTGCTTTGATGGTTGCTGCAATGATCTTCACTCTGGCTCGCTTGAAAGTCTGAACTTTGTACTATTTTGATGCAAATTGCTTGAATGAATACTCACGCTCGCTTGCAGGAGATGTGAACTTGTTGTTTGTTTCATTTGGAGTTAAAACTCATGGACTCACTTGATTGTGCTTTAAAGGAAGGGTGTCGAACACTGTCGAAAATGCACCCAAAAAAGCTTACAATGATTTCAATGATTCACGACAATGAATGCAATTTGACTCAATTCAAGACTTGGGTGTCAATTCCAAACGAGAATGCACCCTTACAATTCAATGTGATTTGAGTTTGATTACAAATTCAACAATGTTGATGTAGACCGTGCGCTGAAACGTTGAAGTTTACATATTCATTAACCTGATTGTAGTGATGTAGACTTTGCTTTGAAATGCTGGAGTTTGCAGATTCATGAACTTGATTGTATTGAGTGAAATTGTTTGTTGAGGTAGAATGCCGATGTTGAAAACTTTGATTATTTGTTGTAGTGACGCAAATGCATGTGTTGAGCTTAATTATCCTTCCTTGCAGCTATTTTGTTACAAGTGTTGTGCTTGCTTGCATTGAACTGTATGTGTGTTAAATGAGATCATTTATGTGTCAAAACTAGACACAAATCAAAAAGCAACAACATGAAGCATGCACAATTATCAACACACTCTTCGTGTACCTAAGATCCCCTTATTCAATTTCGGGCGGATCTAGGACACAATCACCACAAAAAATTATATCTTTATTAAACTTTGGAGTACATAAGTTCTAGAACTTTTTGAAAGAAAAATGTCTTCAGAAAATTGACTCAACCTTCTAGAAATAAAATATTCACTTATCTCTCCAAATACAAAAATAAATTTACCTTATCCCCCCATTACAAGAGCTTCATTATCACACATATGTGATTTCCAATGTAAAAATCCCCACTTCACACTTATTACTCCCAAAAATAAAATATAATTTATCACATGTTGAAATATCACTCAACCATATTCCACTCCTTATCTCTCCTAAAAGTTACTGATTTAATTAAAGAAATACCTTATTTCTCCAAAGCTCCACAAAAAACTCTACTTTATCATCCCACTTAAAAATGAATTTGTAAAGTAAATTCTCACCATTCAAACCTTGAATTTGGCGTTCACAAAGAGTTCTCCACCATCTTTAAAACTTTCTCCACGTGAATAGTACCCTCTTCTCTTTAAAACACGTCCTCCAGTTTTCTTATTTATCTTCACGGGATTTATTGACAAAGTGTTTTATGGTGTTCGCTCCAGGTCAACAATGGCAGTATCACGCCAAATACTCGATGCATATCAATCAAACACGCTGGCTATCCTCCACGCTCCTCTTCAATGAAGTAGCTTTTTGAGAGGCTTTGAACGAGGATAGTCTGCCATTGCTTCTGATTTGGAGAGCAGAGCATGTGTGGATTGCCCGCACAAGATATTAGCAGATTGACCGAAAGGTTCTGTAGTTGTTGAGTGCGCCCACATAATCTAAATGTGCTCTTTCCACAGAGGGAGAGATGCCTTGTTCTCAAGATGGTGGATGGAACAACAAACAACAGTCAATAGCTCGAGATATCTATTTTAGCTTTGTAGAACAGAGATGGGTTTTACCAAATTCACTTTCGCCATCGCATTTTCTGGTGCAAGAAATAATAGGAAAATCCATATCGTCACATCCTTTCAATCTAAACGCTTTAATGGAGTTTTCAGAACCATTACGAATTCTCAGCCTCAGCCTAATGGAGTTTTCAGAACCATTACGAATTCTCAGCTTAATATTGAAATCGTTGAATTAGCAGCATGAATATTTTGAACAGAGTCAGCTGCAACAACCGGAGCAGAGTTGGCCTGGATTATTGTTGAGGTCATCGAAGCTTGTCATTTGTTAGGCGTTATGCATCGAGAATCACAACTCAACATAAAATTTCTATAAAACACCAGCGGAAAACCTTCAGCTGTCATAAACCTCGAAAGCAGTATCAAACCAGGCCAAAGACAAAAGAAAAATTCACCAAACCTCATCTGTAAAATCCTGAACACATATTTAAAGCAATTCAATAAAACTATTTGAGAATAACTTCAATTGTTGACTTTGTTCACCATGTTCCAAGCTTCTTCCATGCACAAATTTTCACTTGACAACATTGAATAAGTAGGCGGTACATCATGGTCTGCAGCGCTTGCTTAATATTGAAATCGTTGAAATATCGCCAGACTTGTGCCCAGATTTTAGCCGACCAGCTTTGCTAAAAAAATATAGGCAGAGACAACTTTTATTGCCACAAACTACATTGACACCAATGCTACGCTCAACTGCTGTGCACTCTCTTTTTCTGTTGAACCAACTCTCACCGATACAATACTCATGTTGCACTCTGGATCACACCCAATGAACTATACTCTTCGGCTCTTGCACCAATCTGCAGGGTCGGTCTCCACATAGGCAGGATTTAACCTAGAACAGCTCTGATACCACATATTGAAAATAGAAATTAACTCCAACAGATTACAGAAAAACACACATAAAAATCAGACCCAAAATATTGGCGGAAAAGGCTGAAGCCTCATGTATTCTCTCACATTTTCATTCATTATTCTCTAATAATTGAATATAGTGTTACAAATAAATATATGAGAGATAGTGTTCTCAAGATAGTGCGTTCTATCTTAGACACTTTTGGTTGAGATAATTTCTCCTTTGGTTGAGATAATTTCTCACCAGACACACACCAATATAGGAGTTACCTAAACTAACTCCTATCTTAGAGGAACAACCCAAGAGTTAGGCACAAATTCCCAACTTGGAATTTTTAATTAATTAATTTATTTTTGGATTTATTATTGTTTTATGAGAGATTCTAACATGACAATCATTTCCCCCTCTGTCAGATACAAGGTGAGATGATGGAGAAAACTCAACTGCAAGACTGTTCAATACTCTGGAACAAGTTCTGACATGTGACTAGAATATCTTCTTGGCTATTGATGCCCATTTCCAAGAAGCGATCCATCCAAGATGAATCTTTGTTCTTGCAAGACATTTGTTTCTGAAGCATATGTTTGAAGAATGACTGGTTTTATGAAAGTGCTTACATGGATGAAGATCAAAAAAGTGATCTTTCAGATGGCCAACTCGGTCACAGTGTTGGCATCTCACAATCTGTTGTTGTCGTTGTTGCTATGGGAGAGGAGCAGAATCTGGAACAGCTGGCAATGAACTGTCATGAAGGAATCCAGCACTCTGAAACTGAATGGGCTTTGAGTAGTCTGGAATATGAAAGGATAAGTCCTTCTCATATGTAAGACCAGTTCTGTGTTTGCTGTGTACACACTGTTTCCAAGGTTTGATGATGGGCTTGGGAAGTGCACACTGAGTTTCTGCATCTGCATGTACAACTGCTGCATTATTGGGTACTAAATATGAACCAAATGTAACATTATTGACTTGCTTCTGATGGGTTGTAGTCTCAATGTTCAGAACAGAAACATGTTCAGAATGACTTCTCTATTTTAATTCTTCTTGTTGTAGCTGAGCTTCGAGCTACAAAAAATCAATTTTCTCTTGTGAATTTTGTAGACAGACCTGAATGTCTGTGAGAGAAACTTTGTTGACTTTTAATGTATCATGACTAGTAGACAATATCAGAGTTTTGAGGAACTCTAATACTTCATTGATTCTAGCCATTTTCTCCAATGTTAAAATTACTCTTTAAACCAACTATGAACTGATGTCACTACAAGGTATTCTCAAAGTTTGTTCTCCCAGAAAACTACAACAATCAAATGAGATTATTCCTTGAGGAATGAATCAAAAGAAAGATTTTAACTCTACACTTATTCTCCAAACCCACACACAATGATGGTTGGTTGCATTCATATACAAGGAAAGTATATTGTGCATTCCCAAACAATGAGACTCAAATGCTACAACAAATAAAATACTTGTTTTTCCACTCAGAAATATATATCAGCAAGGATGCAAGCTTTACACAGTCATCTATTCAAGAAATACAGTGTATTTTATCAATTTTACACCGGAGCTCCAACAACTGTACAATAACGACCAAAAAAATCTGCTAAATTCATCCACTGAACATTTGCTTTCTTATTTGCTATTCAACTGTAACTCAAAAAATTGGACTGTAAAGAACATTCATCAAGGCAATAAACCTTTCAGTTCCTTTCTATCTGCACCAAATGCCTCAGTCCCAAACCCCTTTACGTATACATGAGCAAAAAGTTCTGAAGGATCTGGCACTGGACTTTCCTTTGCCAGGGCAATTGCATCATCAACTTCTTTGTTTTTTTTGCTTCCTTTTCAATATCCTTCAATTCAACTACTGTGGCTATGTTATTGGCTAGCACAAGTTTATGGACCCTTTCAATTGGATCATGCTCCTGTCTGACACCTGTTAAGTCGAACGCCTTCTGCTACCTGCATATACAATTTCAGGTCTAGGAAACGCATAGCATACATACTCAAATGGGCAGGCTCATTATGGCATAAGAATACTGGCCATAGAAAATTTTAGGGGTGAATGTTCGCCCTTTGGCGAAATTAAGGGGTTTTAAATTTTTAGTGGGCGAATATTTTGTATCATAGTACATTTTTATAAATCACCTCAAATAGCCCATCTTATTTTAAGGGGGAGGGTAAAAAAGGTAAATTTAGCCCTTGAAATTAGGAGTTACAACCTTCCATTCACCCATTTTCAAGAATAGGTTTTATTTAAGTGAATCCTATGGGCCAAAGGCCCAAATACCATATTTATAAAAGAGGTATGGTAAATTAATAAAAATATAAATAAATGAGAGGTATGGTAAATAAATAAAACATTTCTTATATTTACTCCATAACTCACCTTATATACATGCAAGGGTGTAAACAAATAAAAATATAAGTAAAGTGGAGGTATTGTAAATAAATAAAACATCTTTTTATACTTACTCAAAAGGTATGGTAAATAAATAAAAATATAAATAAACTAGACGCATCGTAAATAAATAAAACCTCTTTTTATATTTAGTCCATAACCCTCGTTCTATTTATGAAGGCTCAAGAAAGAGGTTTTATTTAAGTGAATCCTATGGGCCAAATACTATATTTGTAAAAGAGGTATGGTAAACTAATAAAAATATAAATAAACGAGAGGTATGGTAAACAAATAAAACATTTTTTTATATTTACTCCATAAGTCACCTTATATTTACAAACACTCAAAAAATGCATTATATTTAGGTGAAACCTATGGGACAAATACCATGGACTAGATTGTTATTAAGACCATGCAAAAAAACATTATTAACCCTAATATTAGTATTAATAAAAATAAAAATGGCACATGGTATTCAGCCATGGTATTCACCAAAATGGCACATGGTATTGACCGATGGTATTCACCTGGAATGTAGTCTATTTAAATGGGGGAATTAAACCAGCATAGATCCATCTTTACTCTGGATCTACTAACCCCCGAGAGGTATCAAATATCGTGATATGCAAACTAGCATAGAGTGAAAAAATATTTGATCCGATCAAGAGTAAAAATGGATGTTGTAATTTAATGTATGTTAAACATTTTAGCTTGGTTAAAATAAAAAATAAAATAAAAATCAACTATTAATTTTATTAATTTTTATAAATTACTAATAGTAATTTTTAAGCTCCAGGTTTATGATAACCCATGGTATTGACCCATGGTAATACCATGGTATTCATGTGAGCATAGACTATTTAAAGGGGAAATTCTATCATCTTAGATCCATCTTAATTCTGGGTCTACCAAGTGCTCAGAGGGATAAATAGATTTCATCCCCCTAAAGGTGGTAGATGTGGAGTTAAGATGGATATAGGTTGGTTTTTATGATAATGAAGATCCAGGGCTAAAAGGAACGGATTGATTGCACTAGTCATCCTTCTATAACTTTCCAACATATGCTAGAGTAAATAGATTGTAATTTGGGTAATTTTTCTAATTACTCATAGGAACATACTTGTGTATTGGCAAGGTGGTTACGAGGTCCCTAGAAGTGATGAATTTGAATTTTTCTTGGTTTTATATATAGTATTAGGTTTTTTCTCATGCTTTCTGTGAATGGCACGGGTGAATTTTATCCTACATCCACTAGGTTATCGATATGTAATTTCGGTAATTTTGATTTCAAAAGATATTTTAAAGAAATGCAATGATTTCATTTGTGTATTCAATAAACAGAAGATTTTATAATTGAGTAAAATATTCACCATGCCTGGTGAGAGATTTGCCAAAAAATTATATATACATATCATATTATTGATAAAATTGCCTCCCATTTTTCCTATATACCATGGAGATTCGCCCATTTATTATACATGTAAATTTGGGGGGGTTCTTAAAATTTTCCTTGATACTGCCTTAGGAATACTAGCACCAGGATGATTTATTACTTTCAAGTGGTGGAACAATTAGGGTAACAAAGAATGACAACTCCAACACTATCCAGTCACATTATGAAAAGAAATTCTCTGTCTAACACAAATGGCCTATATGCTATCGATGCTACAATGTACCACTATAGGTACCAGCTTCTTGCCAGTATATGTATTTTATTTCACACTATCCTTGCAACAATATTCAAGAAGTGACATGAATTGTGCAAGTCGAAACTCCTCATTCCCTTGTAATGCTTCAGATTCCACCTATGCTATTCGTCTTTCTAGGGCATCGTAATACTCTCCATACCCGTGCAATGAAACGGCCGCATGGCTAGACCACAAATCCCTCCATACGAAGTGCGCAATGGAACGACATAGTGATTCGCAGATTATGGACAATACCAGTCCCGCATGATAGATAGGCCAGTGACACCACTTGGGATTTCATATGAACTTCCAGCGTTCAACTGCGTATGAACTTCCAACGTTCAACTACTGATTTAATGATGGTCAACTGCATTCAATTTCTAACAGGCAAGTAGCAATTCTATGTTAATGGATACTAGTCATCCTTTCCTCCATGCAAAGAGAATTAAGCCATCATTCCTAGAAATACAATTAAAATAGATGATAAATCAATTATGACTATATTTCATAAAGAAGGAAGTAAAGCTTTGTCCATTGCCACGCTGCAATGTCCAAGAGACTTCATTCTTTTTCTACAGCAAGGCCAAGAGATCTTGTAGTCTCCAAACCAATAATCGCTGCCCAAAACTCATCGTAAGGGAGTTGTAATACATTAATAATCTTTTGAACTTTTCCATTGAATTCTACATTAGGGGTACTCTCCCTAAGAACACGGAAAGGTAATGAGCAATAATCTTCTAAATCCACAACATTGCAAGTGCCTTGTAATTTCAATTTCTAAGCAATTTAATCACCATCCCGGGTAAGGCTTTAATGGATCAAATTTATCATGTATGTTTTCCACTCTTAATCTCTCCAGATTACAACAAATTAACTTAAACTCAACGGGGTTGAAATAACACTACAATAGAGGCCAACCTTCTTGGACCGGAAAATTTGAGCCAATAAATTACAAGAATACTCTGCCTCTTTGGTGAAGGAAAAATCATCTTCTTCCTTGGCACAGTAATTTCTGAAGATGCTTACATAATTCGACCTTCAAAAACAACTTGGCATTGTTGGATAGCTGAAACTTCAACCTCTTGCAATGAGGAAGTTTGCCCACCTAGAGCAGCGTTCAACGTTCAAATCAGAGATGGGTTTTGTATATGCCAATACGCATTTGAAAGCACTCATAGTTGTACTTCACAGTAATAATGCAAATAAATGGCAGATAAGCAGTAATAATGTACCGCAGATGGTTCTTTGCAAGGAAACTCTATTTTCAGGAAGAGCGGGTGTTTATGAATCAGGAGCAGTTATGAACCAGAAATAAAACGTTCAAGTTTTGCAGAAAGAAACTAAATTTGGGAAAGAAACATTATACGCAGTTTGTTGGGGCAATAGAAATGTAAGAGGAGCTACATGATATAAAACTAATTTGAGACCTGCACTCTGACCGGAAGAGCATTTGCTGCAATTTCGCTGACAGAGAGAGGAATGTTTGTTGGCTTGATGGGTGATATGATGACACACTAATAATTCTTCTGATTCATGGGTAGAGAATAGTGGGTAGGTTTGATGGATAGTAGCAGAACTGACAAGTTGCAGCTAAAATTTAGCTGAGAAAATATTCATGAAATGCAGAAGTCATGGTAGAAATAACCTACACAGAAAGGCCATAAAACAAATGGCTCAAATTAATTATGCAGGGCAGGAATATGTGTGCTCTGATACCATGTTAAACACACATGGGCAGCGAGAGAATCTGAAGGATAAAACATGAGAGTTCATTTTTTATTTAACAAATGATATACATTTATAGTACATATTGTGACCATTGGTTTCCACATCCCAAGGTCTCTTTGACTCCTTTTGTCTATTCGGCTTCCACACTAACACATTGAGGATTAGGTGTCCAAGAATTTCCTACTCATTTGTTAACTTTATTCATGTCTAACTCTGTCTCTATATAATAATATTCTTTTCAACATGTGTTAGCATATATTGCACTTTATTTTCTCTGTCAAAGAATATTATTATGTGTTGTGTGATTGCATATCTTTTTTACTATGAACCTAGATATTCAAACAACAACGCACCAAATTTCTCTCCTTCTGAACAAAACTTCTTTCTAAGAAATATATTTTCTGGAAATAGTCACAATTATATTTTTGATAGAATATTGTGATTAAAGAAAATAAATTTATTGCAATTATATTGTCTTTAAACATTCCTCCTCTTTCTTCCAAAGTGTAACAATATGCATTGTTTTTCATTTTAAAAAAGCACTCAAAAGAAAAGGTGTTGAAATCCATAAACCATCCAACAATTTCACTCTTTACATAGTTGTAAATATCAAACCCTACCTCTCTCTACCTATATCAACAGTGGCTCATTGCAAAGTCATCCCCTATGATTTGTGTATACTAAATTCCCACGCCATTTTTAAAGGCATATGTTTAAGATTCCCTCTAACAATAGGTGTTATAGGCACAATGTTTGGACAATTTATATCAAATGGAACACCTGTGTAATTCTAAAAAATAACTGTAGTGAACATTGGAAGTTCATGTAGCTTCGAACCAAGCATATAGAAGATATCATCAACATATCTAAGTGCACCATTTACCAGCCCAGCTTCAACCCACAAATTACATGTCAACATGACATGCTCTCCATGACATAACAACACTTCATGCTCCAACACATCATCATTGTTGTCAACTATTTTTGTTCTTATAGTATTCTCTGCAGCACACCTTGCAATTGGAAAATTCAATGATTTGAGTATCTTCCGATTATGCAGGTTGAAAAAATTATTTGTTGCAAATAAGTGAACCAAAAAATCAAATAAACTTGCTTCCTCTAGATGTAGGAAACTGCCAAAACTTGTCATGAGAACATCCCTTTCATGTAGAGTGGGCTCTACATTTCTGATATTGGTTAAAATATTGAGAAAAGACGTTTTTCTAGGATCATCTCCTTGTTTCCTAAAGATTTTATCCAAAGTGACAACAATATTGAAGCTTTCCCACAACACTTTCCCTATTTGTTTTCCTTCATACAAAGGTTTATCCTTGATAGGAGGTATTTGTCCAAGGTCACCCACAAGAATCATTGACCTTCCACAAAAAGGAGAGTCGTTTTTTTTTCAGGAAAGGCTTCTCGCAAATGTGAATGTATCTGTATAAACAACCTTAGACCTATAAATATCATCTCATCAATAATAACATAAATAATGTTCCTTTTTTCTTCTTGAAATGTTTCTAGGGTTTTCCCATCTAGCGATTTCATATATTTTATAGGAAGTTTTAAAGCCAAGTGTATTTTTTTTCCATGTTTATTGAAAGTAGCAATGTTAGTATGAGTGAGAAACAACAATGGACTTCCACCACCCATTGCACAAGAAGAAAGAGAGTGAGAAATACAATGAATAATAGAGTACTTCCCAGTTCCAGTTATTCCTTGAATAATAATTTTCAAGGCATCATTTCTTTCATCATCAACAAAGTGGCATAAAATGATTTCAAAATCAAGTTGTTGTTTTTCATATAAAGAGAAGGTGGCACTATTGTCTTCCCAATTGAGCCGCCACTAAAAACACTTATCGACTGAGAATATTTTATAAAATGAATGGCCTTTTCCATGATTTCATCTGGCACTATTATTTCATACCAATTATAATGAATATCATAATCCCTTCTCCCAAAATTGTTAAGATCGGAAATGGTTACACTGTTTGGAGGAATAATACAGGAAAGAACCTGTCACTCTTTCGAATCCGTATCAACATTATCTTCACGAACAAGGGGCTTGCCATCCTATTCATTGCTCTCATTTGGAAAAGGGCCTTGATAAACATGCCATGAATGATATCTTAGACTCCTCCATTTCTCAATGATAATTTTGCTTGAAATTCCTATATTTGAAGCAATGCCACAAAATGAATTTTACAAAAGCAACTCACTCACACAAAATGTTTCAAAATTTTCTGAATCCCTATTCGAAATAACATACAACTACAGACACAAATTAAAAATAGGATGCAAATTATGCTGTATCAATGCCTCCTGCCTACGCTTTCCATCATAACTCCATGATCTTGCTATTTCTATCAAACACAAATGTTCTAGAAAATAGGGGCAGTTTTGATAAACCTGGACAAAATTATTCTCACATTCATCAGATAACACTAACAGTCTTTGGAAAAATTCCTTGCCAACATTCAAGGGAACAAATTTGTGACTACACACAATAAGAGGCAACTTTAGAAATATATGGCATGTTTCTTACGCACCATTGTCACGCTCAACAATCATTTATGGAAGAAGCCTCTTATATGAAGATAACATAGGAGCATCAGATCCACTTGCACTTGAAACCCTTGTCAACATTTAATTATAGCTTTCAAATACCTCTGAAGCATATTTTACAATATATTTCAATATTGCATGTTGAGAAACAACAACTTGACAATTGACATTTGCTCAACAGATTGTCAAAAGATCCACATTGTGGACAGTTAAATGATCATTGTTCCATGCAGATTCATATTCATTTCTCCCTTTTTCATCTATGTACATTGAAAACTCAGCATGCACCTCCCATGAAGCATCATAATGATGTGAAAGGATAGACCTAGTTTTTTCGTAAACAGGAATCAACACTACATTTTGTGTTTCTTTGCACTACTTGATCAAACACTCATAATATTCATTAGGATTGCATGAAAAAATATGTGAGGTTTTCAAAAGGCATAGGTCATCATTAACACTTCGAGGAACCATGACATTACGACAGTGTATGTCATGTGGATTCCACATTGTTACATATTTTTCAAAGTAGGACTTCACTTCATCAACATTCAAATGGTTGGTCCAATCGATTGTTTCCATGTTTGAAGCTCCTGGCAGCCATAGAAAATTGTGGATGTGCATTGAACCCCTGTGTTTCCACTCATACCTGCCAAAAAAAAAACTTTTAGTTAGCATATAAAAACCAACCAAAACAACAAACACATCATTCCAAACCCATAAAAAATACAACAAAAGAAACAACCACGAACCTATACCAGAAGTCTTTAGCTCCAAGATATTTCTCAAGAACTAATTCACAAAATATATTAAATCTTTGGTTCATGTACATAGAAACTATATGTGGGTACTAAATAATATTCTTAATTCTTTTTTGCATGTTCATTTTGTGGATGGCAGTGTGTGGTTGAATGCATAAGATAATGAAAATTAGGCCACTTAGTGTCAACTGCACTCAACGTAAAAAAATAAAATGGGTATCCCAATTGTGTGATCATGTATGAGCTCAAAATGAAACTTTGTATAAAATGCCCCTGTAACCCTAATACAACAACCAAAATGCATTAATTTCTCATCTAATTTATTGTAACGAACATCCATGAGTTGTTTTTGTAACTCTTGAATAGTTTCAAGTGTAGTCTCATGGATATTATTTTTTAGGATGAAATAAGTTATTCCCTAACTACGATGACGCATAATCATATTCAATAGGAAATATCATAACCAAAGATGGCTTCCAAATCGTTGATCACAATACTTGAGTAGATGCAAACCATATTCATGCATTTCAACATTGCAAATACGTGGATGCAACCAATCAACACCATCAGTGGGAAGAAAAGTTGGGAACACCATGTATAACAACCCTGTAGTTTTATATTCATTGACGAGGGGTGTGCCCATATCTAGCCATTCCACTACTTCATCACTTCTGGAATCTATGTTTTCAATGAATTTTCTTATATGTTCCACTTTCTTGCACTCATTAGGCATGTGAGAAAGAAACGATGATGGATGGCAGTGAAAACCACCAATTCCCAACATTTCAATGTCCTCATCGACTCTCCTTGTTTCACCTAGATCATTATCAACATATTGCAGACTACTAGACATATCAGGCGGTCATTCTAGGAGAGCAGTAACATAATCCATATCGATTTCGACATCCCTGTAATATTTATCCATATGAATTTTGTAAACCAATGCATCCAGCACACTCTGTGTCTTCACATAACATTCATAATATTTCGACTCAACAATGCAGCTTCTAACAATAAAATATCAACTTCTATATGTCGTGGAAGCTTCTTTTCAATGAAATATATATCTTATGTAAAACTAATCAGATGGCCACTATGTTTATACTAGCCAACATGAGCATGTGTCACTTGCAATATTGGATTCACTTATGCTATTATCATTTCTTCAACGTACGTCAAAGCTCCTAGGGGCTCAGGTTGCTCACCAGGATCCACGTTATTAAAGTGAAAGAAATGATGAGCACCTCTCTCACTCTTACATCTTTTACAAACAAGTCATTCATTCCATCTCACGACTTGTATACCAGTATAAGATTTGTTATAGACTCAACACATTTCCATAACAAACAAGTTATCAATCATGCACCAGAATTTTTTATGCACCTCAATGCTCTTTCTACTAAAATGGTGGCAGCCATTTCCACTTTGTTTTTGAAAAAACAATCCATATTGATGATGATCTTAAACAACCTACCAGATTTGAGCATTGGATTGAACATTTCTTTCCATAAATTCATGGGAATCCATTCTTCTATATTGGTTGCAGTTAGGTTCATTCTACTTACATAAATTATAAATCATAATGCCAAAATGAAACATATAAAAAATGCCAACTTAGTAAGTTTAACAGAAAAAACACATACATTTTCTTGCCCATTGCACCAACAAAGCTGAACTTGACCAACCAACAAAGGTTGCCTTGATTCTAAATTTACTTCTTGACCACTATTCACTCAAATATTTCTCTGCAAAAAAACATGAATTAAAATATGCATCTAGAAATTTCCAAATACATATTGAAATGAAAAAATCCGATGAAAATAAATCCACTTGCACCACCTATCATGTCTGATGAGAGGGACTCTGCATACATTCTCTACCAATAATAATATTGTCTACACACTTTCTTCTAGAGATGCTTGTTCTGACATTCACAAATGGGTGTCACAAATTGTCAACCATCCCAGCAAGCATACTACTATCAACAAAAACATCATATTCCTGAAATCCAACTTGAGGAACACACAAAGTTTGTGTTCCTTCTACCCATGTTTTCACACCAATATTCCTTCCAACATTGTTCTGCACAAAGCAATGAAAGAAGAAAAACATAGAACAATTAATATATTCCATTCACATGTAAAAATCCTATCAAAAAAAAATACATCAGGCACTTGTTCTCTTCCAAGAGACTAAGCACGAATAGAATCTAGTGGACTGACGATATTCACTATATATTTGCTGAAACGAATGCCCAACCCCACATTTTCACCAGAGTGACCGAAATTCCCTCCCATGTCACCAAGCATGTTGCAATCACCAAACAAACCATATGCTACAAATTTCTCATTGCCATGAATTTTCCCATATACATTTTTAACGTTTTCTATAGAGGAAAAATCGTTGTCACTTACACAAACAATTTCTTTGTAAACAAGATGTTCGCAAAGAACAATATGGTTAGAAATTTTTGGTTTGGTAAAAAGATTGCAATGTCTTCAACATCCACACAAAGGAACATTTCAAGGAAATTTTCTTCCCGTCATATTACTCATATTCCCATACCTATTATTATTGACTCCATCATGTTGATGATTTATTGAAGCTCTTTTGTTTCCCTGATACATGGCTCTTCTACGCACATTTACTACATCCTTGTTATGTCGATACCATTTTCGGTGATATTCATTCGCTCTCTCACGTGAGCCAGTGACTGAGCTCTTTTTGAACTATGCTTTCTTGTTCCTTCAATTAACATTTCTATATAAAATTTCAATTATATTTTAATTTCACTTTTCAATCTTGTTTCTCATCCAACATCCTGAACAAGTTGAAGGTTTATGCGGTGATGTAAAATTATAAGTGCGGACATGAATGAATTCCTCTACCCCGATAATGGCTCTAGCCACAACAAATACATTCTATGGAAGATTTCCTTAGGTTATAATCAATCAAGAGGGCCTACATCTTGGTGACTTATCCTACTTGATGATGTCCTCGCTTTCTCGCTCCAACAATCTCTCGCTTCCTTCTTCAAGCTCTTGAAACAAGTAAACAACAACAACACACAAACATAATAATAGACAAATTGTAATTCATCCTACTTAACAAGTCAAGAAGCATTAAGACATGGATATGTAATATTACAAAACATGTAGGAGATCAATCAATAGTTGCATATATTAATATCAAAGAGAGATTAAAATCATTCATCTTGACGTTGCATTCTTCCTCTGACAAGACCAGGTTCCCACACACTTCTGCTAGCATTCCACAATGGCTTCAAACAAGAATAGTTTTAAAGATCTTCCCTTTAGGCTTCACTCCAAACCAAAACACACTTCTCCTTCACATAACTAGATAGCTACAACTAGTAATAGCTTGCTTGTCTACTCCAAAATAGCATAAACACTTTTCAGCTATAACACTCACACTCAGCCAAAAAAATATGACTGCAACTAGTTTGTGCTTGGGGACAAGGGAGGTTTATATAGGAAATATGGATGGGAGATGGATCCTCTTATCATCGGAGAAGGATGTATCCTTTGAGGTAGTTCCATCATTATAGGGGAAAGGAGCCCAAACTATCATCCTCGACCCCATCTAGCCAAACCATTTACCAAAATTCTATTACGAAGCTTCTAGAGCTGGAAGATTCGACTCTAATTTAAAATATATATATATAACAGAATCAGTGTGATTGAAACATAGCTCAGTTGCTCTGGTCAGCGCAAGGAGTAGTGCTAATCTCTCCAAATCAACACGGGGGAGACAAATTCCATTAGCGGTGGTCTTGTAAACTGGGCAAAACAAAATTTTTAGGGGAAATGGTGCAAAAGGGAAATGATCTACTCATGAAGAGGGACACAATGGGAGTTTATTCATGAAGGAAAAGCATGCAGGGTTCACTACAGAGGTCCTCCAGGATCAATGAATGGGGAGTACAGGGACAATGAAAAAATGTTGTGTAACAGATGCCCTCTAAAGCGTGAAGGCCGAACTAGAGTGCGAGATGAAATGATTTATAAATCAGTGTGGGGAACCGTTTTGCCATCGTAAGACCTGCAAGAAAGTACATATACATATACATAAGGTGAGATCTCTGTCAAATCATACATGAACCGTGGCATGGACACAGCCATCTAGAGAATGATCATGTAAATGGATCCAGGTATGGGCGCAACCATCCGCAAAAGAGGACCATAATGAAACCAAGGTATGGTCGCAGCCATCCAATAATGAGAAGGATCACATATGAAAAATAATGGTCTAGTCGCAGCCAACCATTTGAAAAGGACATGCATATCATAATAATCATGTCACACCACTTCAAAACCTGGACTTTTTTTATCTGAGTCAAGGCTCTTGCACTCCAAGACGACATGATCAAAGTACAGATCCTAGCATGCGAATAGATGTGTTGACGTCGAACATGCTAGAAAGCCGCTTGATACCAATCAATGATGTAAAATGTTAACAATCGCAAGAGGAACCACCAATATTGACAATGGTCCTCAAGGTACTATCAGCACAATTCACGAAATGTGAATACAAGAACTGAAGTCAAACACCCATGAAATAGCTCGATCGAAAGCCAATGACGTGAACTCATTGTCGAGTGTGAAGAACTTGCCATTAGGGCGTGTAAGCTGTAAGGTACTGGAACGGAGTCCCTCAATCAACTTCCTGAATAATGAGTTGAATTCGATGGAAAAAGACTGTGTGGAAGGAGGGCCATAATGAATCCCACATCATCGATGCGAGGCGAGAGGATGCAAAATGATTTTGGATGATACAGAGAATTAGAGGTAAGTGTAACTATAGAAGGACAACTCTTGAACATATCAGCGACACAACTGGAAGTTTGGCAACTTCTAGATCCATAGGATTGTTGGTCATGATGACATAGTAGAGATCAGATGGGAGGAAAAAGTAAATGGCGCAAACCTAGGAATGTCAACGATGCAAAGGAGGATGTCCCAACCCAACACGAAGCAAAGAGTGTCACGTTCAAGAGTGAGCTGCTGACATGACTGATAGATTTCCAAATTTTCCCCCACCATTTCTGGCAAGTACCCCAATTATTTTTTAATCACAACCTTGAAGGAGATAGCATATTCTTGCACTGTAATTTCATCCTTCAAACGAATCCGACCTAGTAAGTTTAACGAGCCCTAAGAAGGAGAAGCTTATGTCTGTCATGATGATGAATCCGATGTCATTTAATAGTTTAGCAAGTTCGACAAAGGTGTTAGTTGACACCTTTTTCATGTTTAGAGAGTTTGAAAAATACACGTAAAAGAAAAATCCACATGGTCCCTTTTCATACATTTGTGTCTCTCGAGCCCGAAAAGGTAGAAAATGATACTGGATAGAACCGCTTGACCATTTCAGTCAAGGAGTATCTTTTTCATAAATAGTCCATCCCAGCCCGAAAAAGGGGTAAACTTATACTGGGCACATGATGTTTCGCATCTGTTAACGAGTTTGAAATGATAAGGGCTCGACCATCTTTTCGCTTTTAAAGGGTCGGAAAAGAGCTGAAAGCGAACCTCCCATTTTTATTCTCTTTAACAAGTCAAAAAGGGAAAAATACTCGGAAATATTTTCAAATAAGTTTAATGAGTCGAGAAAAGATCTGAAACATGACTCATCACCATCGTTGAACATCCATCACCTATCACTGCACAAGTAAGGTAAAGTGTATTATCGAGTCCTTGAGGCAAAATAGGTCAAACTATTTACAAGACCTAATATTTTCATGAAAAAATGAATAAAAATGGGAAAAGTAAATATATTTTTACCATTTACCATTTTACCTTTGTTGTGAATACCTTTTACCCAGTTTTTCCCTAATTGTTCCGAAGTAGATTGCGGGAGATCCGTGAGGTCAATTGACGAGCCACCAATTCCAGGTAACAGCTGAAACCCTGAGCTCCATTTTCACGCTATTTATTTATGCTTTTAACCATTTTTTTAGATTTTTAAGGAGGTTTTCGAAAATAATTTTCTCCCTCGGTCGGCGTGATTTCTGGGCACAGAATCACGCCAGATGAGGGTGATCATCAAAGCCATCCATGCCAATCAGCACAATTTTTTTTAAAACAAGAACGCTGACATCATGGATAGAGAAAACCCCTATGCTCGCAAAAACTAATCGTTTAATCTTGAATTTTATGTGCCAAGGATGATTGCTGACTCAAATTAATGGATTTTGTAGGAGAGGATTGCCAAAAAATGGTGGATTGGAAGGAAAGGGAACATGAAAATGTTGAGACCTAGGCAATGAATGACCCAAATTGCCTGGAGGCTTTGAGGGCTTGCGGGCTCCTCAATTTTTTCCTTACACCAAGGATGCAGGTCGAGCCCGAGTTGCTTCGATACCTGATAAGCCTTTGGGACATTAATCGGGAGATTTTTGTCATTGGCGACTAGGAGCTGTAGTTGACAACTTCAGATATCTAATTCATCACTAGACTTTCTTGCAGAGGTGAGCCAGTGAACTTGTATGGCTCATGTCTGATCGAGGTAAGCATATCTTCCCTGCTTGTCGAATATTGTCTTGAGGCACTGAAATCCAAGAGTGGGAAGATAGAGATTTATATTGTGTGGGATTTGACACTGAGGGTGCTTCTATTGACTATCAACAGAGTGGTGGGGTCCCAGGCAGAACATGAGACTAACAAGTCGAAGTTCCTTTATGCTACTGATTGCACAACTCCTACAATCTTCAACTAGGCAGAGGCTCTAATTTAAAAATCTTTCCTTAACAAGACCAACATGAATAAAACATAGCTCAGTTGCTCTGGTTGGCACAAGGAGTAGTGCTAATCTCTACACATCGTTGTGGGGGAGACAAAGGCCATTACTGCTAGTCTTGTAAACTGAGCAAAACAGAAGTTTCAGGGGAAATGGTGCAAAAGGGAAATGATCTGATCATGAAGAGGGACACAATGGGAGTTTCTTCATGAAGGAAAATCATGCGGGGTTCACTATAGAGGTCCTATAGGATCAAGGAACGAGGAGTACAAGGACAATGACAATATGTTATGTAACAGTTTATGCTCATTGACTTTATATAGGAAGTAAATTTCAATACTAAATAACTTAAAATACTAACAATCAACCTTCAATATTACAAATACATACATATATAAACAATATATGAAATACTACAATGCAAAAAAACCCACCATTTGGGTAGTCTCATATAAGAAATAGAAGAACACCCTACACAATCCACAAATACATTACAAAAAATGACATTGAAGTGCATTGTTCGATCTTCAAAATAAAATATCAACACAAATAACATACAAAAAATTAAATGTGAAAATCAAGTCGCTATCCCCTCATTGAGCAGTCCAAATATGAAATTCCCAGGCCCACCAACCCACATCAAGGGCGGTTTCCATTGTGCAACTATAGCTCGAAACATATAGTTATCGGAACAAGACCTACAATTTTTGACTTCTTGTTTTGTACAAATTTCCTTAGACTTACAGTGACCTATACCGTCATGCTTATCTCAAAAAGATGAGCTTAGTGATGAAAAATCATGCCTCCATAGGGCCTCTGCATTGCAAGATATTGCATCTCAGGGAAAAATCTAATTTTGTCAAACTATTTCCCTATGCCACATGGTAGTCTGTGATAGGCTTATGTGCTAGTTAGGTCAGTGGATTGGTCGGACATATTCTAACTTCCCCAACGCACTCTCGCTTCTCTTGGTATGACCCCCGATTTGAAACCTTACCATAGTTGGTGTTACAATCGTGCCCGATAAAACTCCTCACCACAACCCGACTTCTTACTTCCAACGTCGTTTAGCACCCAATCTACCAGGGTCTTTCTCTCCATCCTTCAGCATAGTAGAGGTAATCTCTCTTCTCCCCACCATTATTATTCCACAATCATCCTAAATTTCGACCTCGGACCTGAGCTTGATAGCCTAACTTTGCAAGGCATCCATTTATGACGAACCACTGAACTATGTGACCTTCACAACCAGCCATGGGTCACCATGTGCATGGTCCATTTCTAACCAACCACCACCCTCATCCATATTAGAAACGAGTCAGGAATCACCATGCATAGGTTTTACCACTTCGGGATACGGAAGATGTACCCAATCTATGCTATAAAGCTAGAGCACTCCCATCTTCGCTCTATTGAACTAGCTCTCTGCCTTCACCATGAATCGACTAAGGGTTCCCTTCCTTCCCATATCCAATGAATCAGAGGAAGCCCTTCATGGCCTCCATGGAAATAGTTCTTAGCTAATCATTCATCATTTCAAGCTAGATTCCTCGATCATGGCTCTGCTTGAAAGGTTCTTCAGACCCCCATATCAATATCGTTGTTTCATACCAACAACTTTTGGTATTTAAGAAGTTCTCTAATGCTACCCCTCCTGACCTTGGGTGCTACATTCCTCAATGTGTTCTAGCGTCTCCTTCTTTCCTCAAACTTGGATGATGATTTATACGCATAGCAGCTCCGATGCTCCAGTGGCCATTATTACCCACAAGTTTGGTGTGGACTCTTAAAGGGTTTACACTTCTCCTAGCATACGTTGTTTATGCGAGGACCCTTCTCGAGCCTGAAACCAACTCCATGCCTCTATGTAGAACCTTCTGTTTGCTAACCACTGAGGCAAGGATGCTAGCAAAAATTATTGAGTCTTCTTAAAATGCAAGGTTAGAAAATCCTTTGTACAAGTGCTTGAAACCACCATTACACTTAGAATAAGAAATAATTTCATCAATGCCGACATTATATCATTCTACACTAACACAACTTAGAAGTAGAGACATCAAGAGTCAACAAGAACACTTAGACCCTTTCCATATAGGTTGTTTACATGTAACCATTTATATTAATAAATGGGTCATTAAGAACTTTGTTTTCTTTTAAGGTATCATCCACCCTGTTGCATCCTTCACTATGGCCCATCAGGTGAGCTTCTACTTCTATGTATTTAATTATGTGTTTCTTTTCAGTAAAGTTAAGCATGTCATTCAGAATGGTGTATTTATTATCATGTGCTTCATTATAACTTTTGTGCATGAGATGCTTTGCCATAAACACCAACAAATCATTGAGAGAGCACTCTGCTTCTAGCTTAGAAGTTATTTCAGACTTTCTTACACATCACTTTAGTGAAAATTTAACGCCTTCCAATCGTATTTAGTTTTGCTCATCCTGGGGTTTAAAAAAATTTCACCAACTTTCCTTCTTTCTGCTTCCTATTTTGAAATCTCCTCTTCAAACCGTGTTTACATTGCTTGTTTGAATTTTCAATTCTAAATCTTGCATCTCTTGTTACATCTTGAACAACTTGTACTCTTTATGCTTGCTGACTCACTCTATTATAATACAAGTTAAAACGTAGCTGACATCTTTACCAAGTCTCTTGTAAAGATGAACTTTGAAGTATGTAGAAAAGAAGATAAGAAAAACCATTTTTACATTGATGGAGGGATGTCAGAATAATGTAAAAAAGTACAGTTCTAGAATTGTGAGTTGTATGCTTGATGCATTGTCCTGTGATGAGTTGTACTTGTAGATTGTTCATCTAGTTTCACATTCTTCGACAAGGTAAGATATTTCAGGTACACAGTAATTAAAAAATAAAGTATTGTAAATTTATTAGTGATTTTTATTTGCTTATATTTTTGAGTTTTTTTTCGGTATATTTTCTAGTCAAATTTCCTCATAATTCTATAAACATTTGTTGCAATCACAAAATTGACTTATGAATTCTCCACAATTTAAATACTTCACAATTAAAATACTGAATATGTATAATAAAAATACATTTTATATAACTAAATAATCGATACAATCCACAGGTACATAATAAAAATTCACATTAATTGCATTGTTCAACCTGCAAAATAGCATATCAATACAAGTGATCTCCAACAAAAATATGTAAAATTGGCATGCTTGTGTTTTCGTTAAACAATCCAAATTCTTACAACATTCACCTCCAAAATTAAACAAAAATGACATCTCTAAAAATGTCCATAAAAAACCTTCCTGAACACTCAAAGGCTAAATCAAGTTATCCATAGGGAGTAGTGGTATATCACCAGTAGAATTTGTACTTGGAGAAAGGGACAAATCATTTCCATTTTCAATAACATCATCGAAACTTTCAACTGAGTCAACATGGAACCCATATCTTTATAAGAGGGAGACACCATCGACAATTTCCACTCTGCATAATCTAATCACCATATCATATACCTTTAGTTGGACTTCCATAAAACCAAACATAAGTACTTTTGCTTCAACTACATGAAAAGGTATGTAGCTTGGGCATTTACTATTTATATCCATTGAGATAGTATCAAAAAATCTCCAAATAAACCTACACATATTTTCAAAATATTCTAAGCTTCATCCAATTGAAACTTGGCGAAACTCAAATTTTTTTATCTCTTCAAGTGACCAAACAAACATTGAACCATTGTTTACAAAACAAACTGGTTGGTTCGGGTACAATCCTAATGCTATACATCATATGTCAGGGATAGGGAAAAATGAAAAACCCCACTAGTTTCTTATAACAGCCAACCAATAGATAGTGTACCCTAGAAAGAGTAATCATCATAATCATTGTCTAAATATAACCAGAAAAAATTTCCTTTATTAAAGATAGCCTCCTTTAGGGGCAATACACCACCAAAAGGAGATTTCGTCCTTCTCCAAACCATGTCTACACTCATGCAAATAAAAAATGTGTTTCCATGTTTTTGCAGACATTTTACAACATAACCCAATCATATTTCCGCGAACTAAATTGCTCCAACAGAGATTAGAATCCCCAGTCTCCAACAATCACAATACCAAGAATTTTAAATATATTTGTAAAATTGTTTACTATCAAATAATTCTTTGAATGCAAAGAGATTTTAGGCACAGGGAACCGAATCATCGATCCAACTATATATTGAATTTTGTATCCAAAGTCTAGAAAAGGAAAAACCAACTGAGATATTTGTCCTTTGTCATTAAGGTATGTTATACACCTAGGGGGGATAATATGGGGTACCAAGGGAGGTACCCAAGGTCATAATGTAATAATGGGATTGGCCATAGTAATAAATAAGGTGGTTAACCCATATCATGTAAGGGACCACAAGTAACTAGTAATAATATAATGGGCCCATGGTATTAGTTTGATGGTATGAGGGAACCATGGTAATAACCCATGGTATTGTATGTATGAGGCCTATATAGAGGCTAGAGACTCAATGTGAAGGAATAATGTCGGAATATTGTATGAACTGGCATATGGCTTGTGGAGCGTTCTCCTTCCTTAAGGAGTGAATGTATGGTGTTGCCCTACCTTAAGGGTTTGATCAATAAAGAATCATTTCATATTATTCCTGGGTTTATTTGCATTGCCTTATATTTTCATATCAAATCTATAATATTCTTGGGTTAGATCTATAATATGCTCTGATACCACTTGTTATAGATCTAATCCAAAAATATAAGATAATGCAAATATACCTAGAAACAATAAGATAGACATAGATAGAAATGATTCACTTTATTGATCAAAACCCTTAAGGTAGGGAAACACCATACATTCACTCCTTAAGGAAGGAGAACACTCCACAAGCCATATGCTTATTCATACAATAATCCTTCACCATATTCCTTGACATCTCTCCATGTGGAGTCTCTAGCCTCTATATAGGCCTCATACATACAATACCATGGATCATTACCATGGTTCCCTCATACCATCGAACTAATACCATGGGCCCATTACATTATTACTAACTACTTGTGGTCCCTTACATGATATGGGTTAACCACCTTAATTATTACTATGTCCCATCCCATTATTACATTATTACCTTGGGTACCTCACTTGGTACCCCATATTATCCCTCCTAGGTATATAACATTCCACCCCCCTTAGCATGTTTCGTCCCCGAAACATGGTAAGAACACAAATAATAAGATCTACTCAAAAGAGTAGTCCACTGGTACCATGCACGTGCATCTAGCCATCCAAGAGAAAGGTGAACCCTTGGTCTCGCTGGTGCCTCGCTCACTTGAGATGGAAGTTGACCGTGGTAACTCTTCTGTGTGGATGTGTAGTAGGTGGATCTTCGCTCCTCTCTATCTGTCCTGCGGGGGTTGTTGTCCTTGTGGCGAATTGGTTGCCATCTTCTTGGTTGTTGTCTTGCAGGGTGATGTGGGTGATAATATGTTGAAGTTTTAACCCACGGTTTCTTTTTCTTTAATTCACTCCTTACTGGAGCCTGACTGTGATCTGGTGCATGTTGTGGTGCCTGCTGTGGTGTATTATCTTCCAATATTACTTCAACCATTGAGCCCTCATCTGATGTATCAACACCTGTAACTTTTTCTTCTTCAGCCTCTGTTTGTGTTTGATTGTCGATCATCACTAGTTCATCATCTAATATGTCAGTCCCTGGAACATCTTCTACTTCAGCCTCCTTGGACTCTACCTGTTTATTAATGGAAATACCCTGCAATGCAATTTTCTTATTTTTATACCAGAGCTTCAGGAATTTCTTCTGTACATTAATATTGATAGTACCCACTGATTCCATCCAAGGGTATCCCAAAACAACATCCATGTTATCCATATCTGAAGTATAAAACTCACCATGCAACACATACTTATCCATATAAATCTTCAAATCCTTATACACTTGAACATCCTCATCATCCACGTGTGTGTTTTCAATGTGTTTTGTTGGAACTTGCAATTTTTTTCCCAAATTAACATTGATGAAATTATGCTTGTAACTAGGATTTATAGAAACAATGATCTTCTCTTTCTGAATCAATCCATGAACCTACAATAAGGAGATACCAGCAGAAAATAACCCTTTAGGTTCATTGGTTTGCTTCTTTTTTGTAAAAATAAAATATTTGCTAGGTTATGTGTCTGTCTGTGTGAGCTTATCCACAAGATTAGTTTTACGGTCAAAGTGGTCCATAATAGCTTTTGTGAATATGTCCTAAGTCAAGGGCCTCTGATAGGAATGTTGATGCCTTTGCCACCATTGCCATCTTTCATTGTCCAAGTACATTTTTCCCATTCTCAGCTGAGTCTCATCATCCATGATGTAATTCAAACTAAAACATTTCTCCATTTGTGCTAGCCATTTGGCTAGATGAGAGCCATCAAATTTATACAAGTGCCTTGAACTCTGAGATAGGCCCACCATCACAAAAAAAATTGGCGAAAATTTGAAATTGTCACAATTTAGTCAATATTGCTCACAATCCCTATTATGACCTGTTTTCAGAAATGGAACAATCATTCTGCATCTACTCATGTGATAGAAATCTTGATCCAGGTACTGGAATTTCATATCTGCACTGCAACTATCCCGCCGTCACCAAAATGTCTGCAAAAAAGAGCTGATTTTAAATCAGCGATATCTCCCTCATCCGAACTCTGATTCGACTGATTTTTGTTTTTGAAATTGGGTATTTTTCACAAAGAATCCAGACCAGCAATTAGATTTTTCAGATCTTATACCAAAACATCCAGATCTGCACCGAAAACTCGTTTCCCTGAAAATTTGTCTACAACCCCACTGATTTTTAGATCAGCGATATCTCCTTCATCTAGACTCCAATTCAACCGATTTTTTTTGAAATCGGCTATCTTTTCACAAATAATCCATATATATAATTATATTTAGAAGATATTGCACCAAAACATACATATCTGATCTGCAAACTCAACACCCCTGAAATCCTGCAAAAAAAAAAACATTCTCCACTTTTGCCCAAGAAAGTGCTCTGATGCAACTTGTTATAGATCTAACCTAGAAATATTATAGATCTGATATAAAAATATAAGACAATGCAAATAAACCCAGAAATAATATGAAATGATTCTTTATTGTTCAAACCCTTAAGGTAGGGCAACACCATACATTCACTCCTTAAGGAAGGAGAACACTCCACAAGCCATATGCTTGTTCATACAATAATCCTTCACAATATTCCTTGACATCTCTCCATGTGGAGTCTCTAGCCTCTATATAGGCCTCATACATATAATACCATGGATCATTACCATGGTTCCCTCATACCATCGAGCTAATACCATGGACCCATTACATTATTACTAACTACTTGCGGTCCCTTACATGATATGGGTTAACCACCTTATTTATTACTATGGCCCATCCCATCATTACATTATTACCTTGGGTACCTCCCTTGGTACCCCATATTATCCCCCCTAGGTATATAACAAGGTAAGATCCAACAAAGCAACTATCCTCAATACAACCTGCCAAAGAAGCAAATCCAAATTCTCTATGAGTACATCGATTGTAAGAAGCAAGAAAAATTGGGTTTTCCAACAGAATACTTCGTTGTTTACAAACCGACTGAAATTTTAACAGCACTGACAAAGGAAGCCAGTGACATATAAGTTCAAGAATCTCAAATGGGAAAACTTCCAAATACTTGGATCCATCGAAAAATCATAAACTTTCCTAAAACCAAACCAAATATTTAGTGTTACACTGCAAAGGATAAAATCCTTAAAAAACACTCATCCTATTAAACATTAAAATTATTAGATTTAAAATCCTAAAAAAATATCATTCGCAAACATTTATTATCTATATATATATATATATATATATAGCATTATTTGAAAACAATTTCAAAAACATTTGCATTCTTGAGAAAAATATTGTTTTTCTTTTAAAGCATCATTTAAACTAACAATCCTTGGAAAATAACATTACCGAAAAAATAAATAAATAAATTATAAATAAGCTTTTGCGAGTACCCCAAAAACATTATATGTCGAGGCCAACCTCCCCTCCAACTAACTTCTGCGCAACGCCATCCCGACTTCCGTCTACCTGACTATCGCCAGCTCCGACCACTAGTACAATATTGTTGTTATCGATTTTTGTGCTAGCAATCATTTTCTCTTCCTTTCATCTTATTAAACATACAAATTATCATATTATACATGCTAAAAAGTTATCCTTCGCAAACATTTTTTAAAAAATAAAAATAAAAAATAAAAAAAATATTTTTCAACAATCACATTATATTAAGACAATTTAAAAAGGAATGCATTTAAAAAACCCAAATTTATTTTAAAACATCTTTACAACTAATAATTCTTGGAAAATAGTATTACAAAAAAAACAATTAAAAAATAATATTTTGCGAGTACGTCAAAAAAGTTGTAAATCAGGGTCAACCTCCCCTCGTATTAACTTCTATGCAACATCATCCTAACTTTTTACTACCTAACTATCTTCAGCTCTAATCACCAATACAATATTGTTTTTATCGATTTTTGTGCCAACAATCACTTTCTCTTACTTTCATCTTATTAAACATGAAAATTATCATATTAAACATGCTAGAAAATATCCTTCTCAAACATTTGTTAAAAGAATAACATTATAATAGGACAATTTAAAAAAAAGTTGCATTTAAAAAAAAAAACTCAGTTTTCTTTTGAAACATCTTCTAAACTAATAATTCTAGGAAAATAACATTACGTGAAAAAAAAATAGCAAATAAAAAAAAATTATGTGAGAATGTTGACTACGTTGTACGTCAAGGTCGAGGTCCTCCTCCAACTAAATTCTATGCAATAACATCTTGTCTCCAACTACTCGACTGAATTTAGCTCCAACCACGAATACCATATTACATTTTATGATTTTTTTTCTAGGAATTACTTTCTCTTACTTTCCTTTTGCTCGACCTTCCCACTCCCAACATCTGCCCCACACGCAAGACCTTCTCTGTTGGGGTCGAGGTCAAAACTACAACTAACTCATATTCATTTCCATCTTGCCTTTTGAATAACCAACTGAATTTACTCCAACTGTGGTTAAAACATTGTTTTTATCATATTCGTGTTTAAGTAATCAGTTTCTTATACTTTATTGCAATCACCTATATTTGATTTAAACCTTCCTCGGTGTCCCTTCATCGCATTACAAATAAAGAACTTCCATTTCATGCTATTGCTCGTAATTTCAGACCTAAATTATTTTTATTTCTTTTTACAGGACATCACATGTGAAACAAAGCTAAATATTCCAAACAATTCATAACAAATTCTATAACAAAACATACATACAATGCGTTCTCTTAATTTGTAGCTCATCAAAAAGCCCAAATTTTGATGAGAATATTCACTTCTAATTTCACAAGATCGTCAACATGTTTTTACATCCAGTCACTGCAAGAATAAAACTGGAATGATTACCAATAGAATTCACACCTTTACCAATTTCAAGACTATTTTTATGCTATCACTATATTGAGTCGAGAAAACAAAAAATCATTTTTTTAAATAAAACCATAATCATACGCTACATACAATTATGGAATGACCACAAACATCTTACTGGCACTCACTTCTTTTTATGTTTGCATGCAGTTACCTTCTCTTTCTTCATACGTCTCACCATGATATCTGATCCAGACACGCATATCGTTCAAGAAAAAATATGTCCATTTGCTTCAATTACAAATCCAAACAATTGCAGTCGAGCAATACCCAACCATTCTAGCAATACATAACGAAATTGAGCTTAGAAACACCATAAATCATTGTTCTTTTTTATCTTTAAAACATATTTATTTTCTTTCGTATTGAAATGTTCATTTCATAACTTGGTGTTCATTCTTGGCATGTCATGATCTCCACCATATGCACCCTTCAGTTTTAGATGACACTTTGATCCTTTACTGCCACGTTTCCATGACTCGTTGCACTCCCTCTCATCGTAACCATCCATGAAGCTCTTAAATGAAGAATATTCGGGCAACAGTCGATCATGTCCATTGATAAATAAAAATAAATAAATTATTGTTATGCACTTCCGTAGAAAGTTGAAATATATATGCCTAACAAATAAAATAATAAAATATTAATAATTACAAATTTTATATGAAGTATAAATATATAAAAAAAAACTATAAATATTATTATATATATATATATATATAAACAATTATAAAAACCATATCTTGTTATGGAAAACTTAAACTGTATCATAATTATTAAAAGAAAATATAAAAATAAATAAATAATGAAGCAAACAAATATTATACATGTTCAATGGTCAAAGAGAGACTGAGACATTCATCTTTCACCAAACTAGTTATGTTGATAGGCATGGTCTATATGGGAATTAGGGTTTAGGAATTTCAAATCTTTAAAAATTAATAATTTTTTTGAATTGAATTTAAACAAGAATGCAACAAATTACAACTATAACAATAAATACATAGATGCATTAGAAATAACACTTCATTTCATTAATATCAAATACTGAAATATGCTTACAAATAGAATGGAAATAAAACTAACTTAGGAAATGGTAGGCCTATTTATTATTGAACAAGAAGGTAAAACCCTAAACAACCAAAACCATAACTCAGGAGATGGAACACCAAGAGTTTGTTGGCTCCGTTGGGGTTAGTTGGGAGGCCAACTTCCCGGGATCGTAACTTGGTCATATTATCTTTGTTTGACACGTACAATACCTTGTTGGAAACATCTCTCTGATTACTACAAGTTTTGTAGTAGGACCATGGATATGGGCATGTTGCAGACCTCAAAAGAATGTCGTTTAGGGGGGGAAATTTCTCTGCAAGTTTAGGACCCGAAAAACTGCTAAAAATAGTAAATGATGCAATAAACAAGGAAACAAATGAAACCAACTAGAGCACTAGGTGAAATAGGTTGGTGGACACCAATATCCACCTGGATCATGTTTATATGTTTCCATTTCTGATATGAAATGGGGAACTAAAGGCTTCTTGTCAGCTTACAAGAACCTCTCCCACTCCAAAGCTTATATATTCCCAAGATCTATCTTATGCTTGATAAATGCGGAATTACATAAATTGAAAGGGGTGTATGTTTGTGCTTGTTTTTAAATTGTTCATGTGCTTATGTATATTTGTTTGTGCTAATATTTAAACACACACATAACAATAAATAAAGTAGCAAATTAGAAAACACATAAGACAACAATATAATGTGGATTTCACCCTGATATCTTGGGCTACATCTCCTTGAGCTCTAATCAAATCGACTAGGCTCTTTGGGATTATGGTTTAAATTATTTTACAAGCTCCATGCTCAACTCCATTGGTTTACACTGAACCTATGGGTTTATAAATACAATCTTATCCTGTTGGTTGTCCATACTCTGTAGACAGATCTAGGCTTCTTTGGACTTGATTCCTTCAATCAGTGCTCTAAGCTTCTTGAGCTTCTGGTTTCTTTGAATCCGTGAGAATTCTCTTATTGTCTCTGGAATACCTTCTTCTATCTTCAGTACACTTTGGAAACAACTGGATCATTTCGATCTCTTTGTTGTTTTCTTAGCTCTGGCTCTGGCTCTGGCTCTTGCTCTAGCTCTCAGCTTTGGCTTTGGCTCTGGATCTCTAGATAACTGGTTCTAGCTCTCAGCTCTCTTAGCTATCTGGCTCTGTCCGTCTAGATCTACCTCCAACCTTTGGTGGCTCTGCCTCTGCTCAGCCCCCTAGCTCTGAAGATCTCAAGATTTCTAGCTCTCGGTGCTCGAGTTCTTGAGCTCTCTATCCCTTTCATGTTTCGCTCGACCTCCAAGTGACCCTTGGCAATCTTTCGTAGTGCCCGGACAATTGTGCTCTTTGTGTTTTTGTAACACATCGGTTACAGTCCTCCATCATTGAAGGACCATGAATTTCCATAAAAGAATCAGTTTCCCATTGCAATGAATTAGCAGGCACATGAAACCCAACCATTCAGCCTTCCTCCTACAGAAAGCCCACGTTTGAACACGTAACGCAATACACAGGGAAAAATGGTGAAAACACATCATTGGAGCATTTAACTGAAACTCAAAATGCATTAAATCACATTGATAAGCCTATCGGGTCCGTCTTCTCATCGCAAATCGCAATCGCATGGCGTATGGCCAAAAACCCAATACATAGGAAATACACAGAAATCCCGTGAATCCAGATTTCAAAAGTTATTAAATTGCACCTATAATTCCCATCGGGTCCACCTCTTATCAACATATTGCAAGTCACTTATCACAATGTGCATTGGCCCTTTGTATCGGGGATTTCTGATCGTCGATCGTCAACATCGACGTATCGTTATCGGCCCCCTCACTACACACACATCAACACAAACAAAATAATAAAGTTCACCAGACTTCCTTGCTACATCTCCTGGTCCAGCTTTAAGTGTTGACCTGTATGTTAAGTCTTTAAGAACAGATTATTACAAGAGTGAGCTCAAAACAAAGTCTCAACACAACAGTGACATCAAAGAGGGATCTGCTCAAAAAACTTGAGTATAAAAAAGTGCACAAACTCTCCCTCTGTCATGTTCCTCTATTCAATCTGCCTCAATCTGATCGATTGTCTATATTTCTGAGATTGTCTTCAACTGAATTCTCCCTCTGACCATCTTTTTTTCATGATTGGATGGCTTTTTAAGCCTAACAATGTTGTTTATTCATTTCCCTTTTCGGGCTCTCTGGCTTCCAGTCGTTTCTCTTCTTCCCCAGGCTCTCTGGCTTCCATCGAGCATTCATGCACTCATTGTTGAAATGCACGGGGGCAAAAGGCTACTAACAGGATGAGATACTGGTGGGCATGGGTGGAACTGGCCGTTTGGCTTTCCCCCAGAAAAATCCTTAAGACAAATGCATTTTTGGTCTCCAAAGGAAAATACACAAAAAACATATAAAATCTGATAAAAACACTTTCTATCGGACTTCAAATAATATCCAATCACGTCCATAATCCCTATCAGGTCCGGCCTTTATCGTATGTCGCAAGGCACATCGGCTATGGGTCATAATCCCTTTGTATTTGGTTCCAATCACATTTCTTCATCGATCGTCGATCACCGATATCGGCGTATCACATATCATGGGGTCGCAGGTCTCTGCATTGTTCCACCAGTCCACTCACCGATCGTCGATCGACACCATCGGCCCATCGCAATCACAATCGTATTACGTGCGGCCTACTGGCATCACCCCTTTGCATTGTTCCATTGCAATAAGTCGCAATCACATATCGCTGAGTCTCTGGGCCTGCGGTAAGTCCTCCCTTTGGAAATCTGCAATGCGATATTGTAATCTCCACCGTTGATTTGCGCGCTTGATCAACGGTCCACGTTGTGTCGGATCATGATTGCAAATCCCATAGGGATGCCTCCGATACACTTTTTTGTCCTACTCCGAGGTGATTTGATCTCATCTGTTGATCCCGTGGATCCAACGGCCCTGGTGCATTCTTGTTGCGCTTCCACTTTCCTTTCTATTTTTTGGGTTTTTCCACCATTCTTTCATTTGCGTTATTAATTAATGAAGACTTTAGACATAGAGGTTTTTATACAAGAAACATTTTGGATCAGCGACGTCCCTCACTGTCTCCCCAACATCATGTAGATCCCCCTCAATGAAGGTGATCAGGTCGAAAAAAGTCTTTGAGGCCTTCGACTTCTTCCGCGGCCCCACCTACTCTCTTGGACACTGTCGTTTCAACTATGTATAAGCCGTTTGAGGGTCAACACCACCTTCCTCTGGATCTATTTCTTGCTCATGCGAAGGCAACTTTTGGCCTTCACGTTCCTTCTCTGTTTCCTTCTGTTGCTCTTCTACTACCTTCGTGGCATCTCGCGCTTCCTGCGCCTTGCCTGCTGCTACTTCGTTCTTTCTCTTCTTTGCCAATTGTGCAATCCGTAGTTTTTCCTCCTCCTTCTTCCTCTGTGTAGTGGACTTCTCTGCTTCCACCACAGAGCTACCTTGAGCATACCACTCTGGTGACTATGACTCAAGGACAATGAATATGACATCGTCTGTCACCATATAAGGTAGCTCCTTCCATGCCTTCGTGAGGTCCTTCCCTGCCTTGATGTACACATGATGAAGTCTGCCTTGAACTCCACAAAGTTCTGCAGACTGTTGTAAATAGTGGGAGATAACCATGGCTTGTAGTTAATCCCCATTCTGATGTTCATCTCCATGAATTGCCAGAATATTTTGCTCTCTTTGATTCTCTATGCATCTTTGGTTGCTCATAGTGAAGTGTACTTCGCTGCCTCTGGAAGATCTAGTGAAATCGTTGGGAACTGGTTATCCTCGGGAAATTCCTAAGCCACCAACACTATGGATAGCATAAGCCATGCATAGTGGAAAGTCTTCTCCTGCTCCTATGCCTCGTGGCAGTTTTCCAGGAACTCTCTGCACAAGTAATCTGGCTAGTTAAACTGGACCCCTTCTGTGTATTGCACAGCAAGTGCAACCATTGATGTAGGCACCTCATCTGCATAGCACTTCCACATAACTTTCCCAGCCAATATCTGCGTTGCAACTTTGACCATTGCATTGTTGATGCTGGAGATCGGGTACCCTATTTTCTTCTTCTCTAGCTTGAATTTCTTCTTCATGGCCTCTGCGATGGCCAAATCGTCACTTTTACCCTCTAAGATATTCATTGGATCCTCCCCTTTGCAAGGGAGCTAGGTAATTCTGTGAATCAAATGATCCGTGATGGGGATGGGCTCTTCCAGCCACAGGCACCCATCATGCACGAGGCAGAGTAGCTACCTGATGACAAAAATAGTCACTGGGGCGGAATGGTAATGCAGAAACCAGATCAGGTTTAACAATCCTACTTTCTCTACACCTCACAATGAATAGCATGGCTCCAACTCTATAAATCCTGGTGGTGTGTTTTTCTTCTGGTGCATGAGCTGTGCGGTTGCCAAATGTGGTAATTTCTCATGGTCCATGAGATCCAGTCTTCAAATTTTAATGCTGGCACTCACCCCAAGTGAGCTCTGTCAAAAATTATGTTGTCAAGGAGCAGCGGGGTCTGCAGAGAGCTCTTGATCTCATCTATGTCCTTTGCCACCCTTGCTTTCCCCTTCCGTGGAGGAACATATGCGAGCAGCCTGGTGAAAGGGTCGACACCATAGGTTTCCACCTCCATCTCTACGTCCTCTTCCTCCTCTACTAGGATTTCTTCAAAGTCTTCCTCCTCCTCATCAACCTCCAAGTTAATCACCTTCCCCTTTTCTTCCATAGTAAGCCTAGTTCTCAGTGGGTTTCTAAGGGACACGCACATTGGTACCATAGGCTGCTTGTCTTTCTTGGGTGTCGGCATGCGCAACGATTTGGGGATTTCTGCAACTATCCCAACACCTTTTGGGCTTTGCCTATCATCAAGGCCTACATGGCCTCCTCAGTGGTCATTGCTTTGGTATCCATGGCTTCCTCAAGCGCGGCCATAATGTTATTCCACAATTCTCTCAGCAGCTCGGGTAAGTGCACAAACAATGACTTCGACTTCAAAAGATCAAACAAATCTGGGTTCATGAATCTCTTAGTGCGCAACAGCTCAATTCTCAAATGGCCAAGTGTTGTTTGTTGGGAAGCCCTTTGCAATTTATAGCACCTTTTGAATTCAAATTCAACCGTTCCCCCCATTTTCAGTCGATTAATGCTCCCTTGGCAGTGGATTTCCCCAAATCTAGCCCATAAAGTTCGCCTTAAATGTCTGTCGCCTACTCCATTTGGTCTCAAACCAAGCATCACATCGTGCATAGTGACTATAACGGTCACTTTCCAACCAACCCACGTGGCAGTGCAGCGATCCTCACATTATCATGGACCCTGTGACACTTCGCTACTACACACAATCCTGACATCGCACAGCTCTCGGGCAAAGTAGTTTATAGTCTCGCACCTCCTTTCAGCTGCGTGGAGTGCTAAGACTGTGCTTCCATTGACTTTGCCTGGGAAGAGTTCTCCATTTAAACTTAGCAACTACAACGCGCCACCATCTGTGATTTCCTTAATAACATATGGTCCTAGCTAATGCATTCTGAGCTTCCCTGGGAATTTATCAAACTCAATATCATATAGCAACAACAAATCATTCACCTTGAAGATGTGCAACTTAATATATCAATCGTGCCAAGCCTTTTCGCACTACTTTTGCACCTTCTGGAGGAATCTAGCCAAAAACCGTTCTTCTTCGACCTCCTCCAACTGCGCGAGCCTCTCCTCCAGGGCTCAACAATCCGTCATACTTGTGAGCGTCGCTATGCGTAGACTAGGCATGATGTATTCCATAGGGAAGCCGTAAAGGTTTCTACCTCATCAGCTTCTTGCATGTCGTCCTATAAGCCCATAATACTTTGGGTATGCACAGGTGCCATCACTTCGTTGTGCATTGCATACCTTGGTCAATGCATTTCACACCATATTAAATGCTTCCGCATGGATAACCTTCTATGTGATTGTCCTTCCTACGTAATGTCTTTCCAACTTTAAGAGCCATTTTCACATTTGTCCCCCCAACACACACTTATTGACCATACCTTTCAACGCAATGTCCATGTACATCCGTGCAAGTTGTTTTCCATATGCCTACATCCACCTAGCCAGACTCGCATGCAAATCATTTTGTCCATTGTACTTGTCTATCAATCGCACCCTAGGCTTCCCAAATCGTGTGCACATCATCCTTCTACATTCGCACCAGTCGTCAAAGCTCATTTTGTGCTTACCCCACCACCTCCCGGGCGTAGTGCGCAATACCCAATTCAAGGCCTGAAAGCATTGTTTTTCTGGCACCTCCATTTCAAATTTATCCAAGAAGGTATCTACCTCACTTAGGCCATCATAAGTAGGCAGGTCTCTTACTTTTGTTAATACGCAGCGCAACGACCTTTTCATCATATTACAATTCAGTGTAGTTACCTCATGTAACCAATTCTACCATCGCTACGTCCCCTCATCCAAATTCAAAGTACAGGATCTTTCACGCTCCCATGCAAGCCACCCATCCGTAGTGGGATTCACCTAGTCCTAGTTTCATGCTGTTATCTTATAGATGCAGTCCAAATCATCATCACTTTAATAGTCGCGCACCTACTCTATATAACGCAATCCTTCAGTAGGGTCCAGGGCTATAACAACGCGCAGGGCTATAACAACGCGTAGTGACTTCTTCTCAAAAATCATCTTGCAATTTTTCATATTAATCACCCCATTCATGTCAGTGGCCCAATCAATTCCTAAGAGTGCGAGGTAGGGATTGTTGTCATCAACAATCTCTATCACTTCAAAGTCTTCTAGCGTGCTCGCTCCGTTAATGTCCATAGTGATTAGCTTCAATCACCCCATGGGTATTATCTTCTACTTGTTCGCCATTCACAGCTGAATAGGAGACCACTGTAGTGTAGGTCTCCCCATTCACTCCCATGTCTGCTTCAGCAGAACATTTGCATCTGATCCTAAATCCAGGATAACTTGATCCATTTCATATTCTCCAATTTGTATGGTTAACCTCATTTCTCTTCTCGTCCTTGTCTTATGCTTTCCAATCTTCCTGACTGCATGCGGTTCTCCTAGCACAGTCCCAACGCATCTATTAATGAGTTCCTGCAATCCTTTTACAGCTTTATTATCATGTGGTAACTTCATACATGTCTCGATGAACATTGTGAGCATGGATGGGTCCATCTCCAGCTCTAGTCTATCTTTTCTTCCTAAAGTGGAGGCCTCAGTGAAGCTCTTCTTGGCTCCCATGAAAGTTTCACGCGCATGCTCCAAATCAAACTCTGCTTCTTTTATCGAGGCTTTGTGAACCCAAGTACTATCTTTTGGTTTTTTTCCTTTGTCATATCCCATTGTGATTTGACTTCAAAGCACAATGTTCACATTTGGATCTTCCTCGTGGGGCTCAGACCACATCATCTGCAGGTTCTGAGTCGGGGGAGGCGGTAGTGCTCCTTTGCCACGTATCCTAGCTAACAACGTAGGACAATCTTCAGCCTCATGATCAAACAAGTTGCAATACAAACATGATAGACTCATTGGGTTTTTACAATCGTGGGCATAATGTCCTGAACCTCCCCAATTGTAGCATATCAACTGTTTGTGACCTCTTCGAGGTCCTCCTCCACCTCGGCCTCGTTTGCGCCCCTGAAATCCTATTCGTGCCACTCTTGCATTCTGGTCTAGGGGCCATGTTTCAGCCTAAACTCTGTAGGTGGGAGTTCTATCCATCATCAACTCATAGCTTCTACAAGTGCACTCATCATGTCCCACCGACCTACAAAAGTTACAGAACAATTGCTGCGAATTTTATGTATACTTCTGTAACAAATGGAAACTATCTGTAGCATGTTTTCCACCTATTTGACAATTAGCACACCACAAAGTAGGCACTGCGCTAGGTCATTCTTGCGCTTCCAGCCTTAATGGCTTCAGTCCTCCTCCTACGAGGTAATTCAAGAAAAGTGGGCAATGGTCATTGTCATGACCTTGACCTTTGTATTTTACACACGACACCTCTTCTTGCACTTCTGGTCGAGCTGTCTTGTCCTATTTCAGATTATGCATCTCCAAGCATAAATTCTTCAGCTGCGCGTGGATTTGCTAAACTCCCAAGTTAGGATCCTGCATCGGGGTCTCATGTAGCCTCATCACGATCCTTAAGGCCTCTGCCTGAGTCGTTAACTTTTGTTGTGATAGCTCACTCCTCAGATGTGGTGTTAGTGATGCTACAAACCATTCGTGATGTTGTCCATCCATCATATTCATATTAGCTTCGCGAATCATGCATTTCAGTCTCTGGTCCAGTGTTGAGCATTAGAAAAGGTATGTAATTGCCACTTATTTCATTTTCTTTTCCTTTAATTCATAATTTCTTTACATTATGAGATGGGCATATGATGAAGGATTATGATAAAGTTAAAGTGATTTGTGAGTAATGTAAAATGACTAAATATTACCTTTTTCTATGTAGAAAATGAAGAAAATGGGAGATCTCCATTTCAGAGGAAAAGACAAGGCAAAATCAACTATTGTCCCCTTGACAAGGAACCGCATCCAGACGAGGCAATCCAGATCAGAATGCATGAGCCAGGAAAAGGAAGAAGAAACGCCATATCAGCACAAGAGGATGAAGAGATAACTAAAGGGTAACGATATGGTGAATCCCTCAAGATCCTTTGACCCTAAGGGATCGTTACCTTAAGAATATCTATATCTTTGGTATTTCCGCCTGGCCACTATAAAAAGAGACAGCGCTGCTAGCCCAAGGGGGAGGATTATTGTTGTTTTATAGAATTTGTTGTTGCAAACTAAACTTTGATCATTGACTCTCTTTAAAGAGCGATTAATGTAACTCTATTTTCATGATTAATACATAAACTTTGTTGATGTTTCATTTGTTGATTCTAGAGTAACCGCAGCAATGTGTCCTTGGAGGCTAAGGGCATGGCCCTAGTGGATCACTTGCTTTCTGTACCATTATTTTCCGATTACAACTTGTTCGTGGTTTGATTTCTTTTACTTGCTTCATTCAGTAATCTGTCGTTCCTTGACATTTCATTTACTGGCTCTATTATATTCAACTTGTACTTGAATAGTAAGGTTATCATTCGCAACTGAAATGTTATGTTGTTCATTCTAAAATCATATTCGCATTGTTGTCCCTTTATAGATTGACATTACTGTATAACATTATTGTTCCTTTACATATTAACATTACTGTTCGATTACAAAGTAACATTGTTGTTCATTTACAAATTGGTATTGTTGTTCATTTAGCCATGGTTTACCTACAATTGTGATTTCCATTCATTGAGATTACTATTCCATTACAACCGCAATTGTTATTCCCTTATAGCAGTGGTTAATACTTATTACATTGAACGAAGATTACTGGCTCCATTATTCACTGTGTGTTTGCATTTGATTTAGTTCACTATTCAATCTTTCGTAGAATTAATTAAGTTTGTTGTTCCATTCTTGGTTTGTTGTTCAATTCAATTACTAGTTAAATATTGCTGCTCAATTCCTTTAGATTACGCTTGCTGCTTAATTCATTCCTGTAAGTTAAGGCTTTTCTGTTCGATCTTTTCAATAGACTAGATGTTGTTCCCTTTTCTGTTGATTGAATTATCATTTCAAGTAATTTCTTTGGTGTGAACAGAATGATCTGCAACTGTAGTGAACATTGACTATTGCCATCCAGTTCCCAGATTGAAGGTCTTCTCTTTGATTACTTCTCATTTGCATCAGTTTACAAAGGAAAGAGTTATCATTACTGCATCCTTGATTGATGATTGTTGTAGCTTCTTAATTGAATGATTTAGTTATAAAGCATTTCAATTTCTTGACATTACACTTAGAGTTTGTTTCCAACATTTATTTACTTTTGTAAAAGCACTATACCACTAGCATTACTCTTGACAAGTGACTGCCTCAGACTTAGTACACTCTTGAGATTGTTAGGACTCAGAATTGACCATTTTTGACCTTATATTTTTGCTATAATGTTATCCTTTTTCAGTTCATAAGTTGAAAGCTTTGATTACATAATGACCTAATTACCCCAAGGTATGAAGTAACTCTCCGCATGACTATGTGTTTAATTATTCATTACATATTCATGTTATCTTTATATTTATCTTTGGAAAAGCTAACTAAGTTGCTAAGTAACCGTTGAACTGTCTAAAGTCTGCAGAAATTATAATTCATAGTTGCTGTAACACCAGAAACAACAACTACGCAGTTGCTGCAACACCAGAAGCAGCAACTACGCAGTTGCTACAGCCAGCAACAGCAACCATCTAAAGCAGGGAAATGTTATTTTGCAACAACTGGAATACCGGAAATAACAAACGACAATTATCAGAAGATCGCCAGAATTCCACGCTGACGCAGCATGATTAGCAACTGTCCAAAAAAGGGTAAAACACAGTTACAGTTGCTAAAATATCAGGAACAGCATGGGTTTACTAAATCAGCAACCATGGGGAAGCGGAAAAGGATAGTGCGAGGATTCCAAGAAGATGGTCGAAGTTCAGTTACCAGCTGTGTAACAGTAAGAGACCCAAGAAAGAATACATTGTCACACTGTTGTAACAACATCCTGTAACAAGGAAGGATTTCTTATTGTTGACAGAAAGGTTTAATTGAATGAACTATGAAAGTCTATTGTAATAGATGTCTCCTCTATAAAGAGGAGACATCTACATCAAAGAGGGGGGAGAAAAAATAGTTTGTAAGGGGAATTTTGAAAAACAACAGCAAAGTCTGAACTTTTATTGTAACTGGATCTTTTGGCAGATGAATAGAAGATTGTTCTAAGCACCTAATATAGCATTTGTGTTCTGGGGAATCTTGTGAGAGGGACCGGGCCCACCTTCCTCACAAGATTCACCCATTTACTTTTCTGTCAAGTGTGTAAGTGTGTTTGGTAATTTCTTTTTGCTGGTACTCTGTTTTGGATTCTGTAGCATTACCTCTGATGATTTCCTTTTTGCTGGTACTCTGTTTTGTTAATTACTTGAAGCTGTAAGAGGATATTTCACTGGTGAATTAGAATTGCAGTGTGTATTAGCAATCTGGTTACAGGGGCAGGTGTTGGACGTCCTTACCTGGAGGATAGGGTCCTGATCCTCTGCTAACAGAGCATCCATCACTTTTCTTTTCAGATTTGAAATCTTAATTAATTGCTTCCATTTTATCTTTGCAATGCATTGTTATAACGTAGCGTGAGAATTATGTATACTACATCTTTTTAATGCTTTTAGAGTTAAGTACATACAGTACGCGGTAGCCTTTGAAATAAAAGACTTTCCCAGGTTGACAATTTAATGTGGTATTTGATTGTTTAATTAATAAACAATTCAACTAGCCAACATTTTGGCGCCGTTGCCGGGGAAGGCGACTAGAGATTTCTAAAAGCATTAATGATTTCTTTGTAAGAATAACAGGTGCATGAGAGGACGCAGGAATCGTAATTTCACTGGCGGCAAAGGCGGAGGAGGAAGAAAAACTTTTATTGACGAAATCATCTCAAAGGCCGAAACATCGCAGAGGACAAGTTCCCGGAGACCTCAGATCCAGTATTCCTCACAAACAGATCGACAGACGGAGGAAGTACTAGGACATGAATGGAAGCTGGAAGTACCAGAATACATTGAGGAACCGGTAGAAGAACCTGAAGAAACAGAAGATACAGAAGATAAAGCAAGTGATTCAGGAAAAAGACCAATGGAGGATAACAGAGGATAAGAAAGAGGGGAAAACTCATTATCTACCCTGGAGTTCCCTATTGGGGAGCTCCCAAGAGGAGCAACCCCCATGAAAAACATTCCACTCTTAGCATTACCCAACTTTCATGGGTTATCCTCTGAAGACCCGGATGAATTCCTCTTTGAATTCGATATACTATGTAGAAGTTATGATTATGTGAGCCCTAATTAGAAACTAAAACTGTTTCCAGCAACATTGAAAGGGAATGCGTTAAGGTGGTTTATGAGCTTAGGAGCTCAGGAAATCACTACCTGGGATCAGATGAAAGAAAGCTTTCTGGCCAAATATCAGGATTACTGCCAGACAAGAGAAAGGAAGGAAGAATTGTTTAAAATGGTTCAGAAGGAGGACGAGAATCTGGAAGATTTTGTGGAAAGATTGCAGTATAATTTGTAGCGATCTGACCACCCTAACATGAGTAAAGATATTCTGAAAACTATATTGCTGAAAGGGGTACGAGATGACTGCCTGGACATGTTGAACATGCTGGGAAAAGGGGACATTTCCAAGGAACCATTTGATGAAATTATCAATCTCTACATGAGATGTTCAAGAGGAGCAGTGAGCAGATCAAAAAGCAGGGACAATGTATATTCAAGAGTTCAGAAGTCAGCAAGTGGAGGAGAAACAACGGCTGAAATAGGTAATTTGTTAGAAGAATTTAAAACCGAGATGTTAAGCTCTTTTGCTTCACAAATTGATGCTCTGCAGGTAAAGAAGAAACAGGCAGAAGCAGAAGCTGCCCTAGCTATTTTTTGCTCCAAATACAGAGAAAAACACCCACTCAAGGAATGCCCACTAGATAAGGTACCAATCTGCACGATCTGCGAAAAGGACCATGAGACCCAGCAATGCCCCTCTTTGCCTGGAATTAAAGCAGCATTGCAGTCAACTGAAGAAGAGGTTGAAGTAGTGTACCTGATGACATAGAGGAGGCAATGGCCACAAAGACAAGGTATGAATTCTAACACAGCATTTAGTCGTTGGAATAATCATTCTCCTTTTCAAACAAATTACCCACCCATGAACCAAATGTAGTACCCACCCTTTAACACAATGAATTTTCCACCTATACAGCAACCAAATCTTCCTTTTCCTGATCCTACCATATGGAATCCTTGGGCTCCCCAGCAACCGTGTTTTAATCAATGGAATCCAAACTGGGCAGCCCAACAGATGCCATTTCCTCAACATCAACAGTCTCTTTCCTTACCATCCAATACTCCTCCAAATAACCAGGCAATTAGACCGCAGTTTCCTGTGCAACCCAACCCCAATCCAAATAATAATAAATCCTTGCAAGCAATTGATATTCAAAATCAGCCTGTCTCCCCCATGCAATGTAACGATATCCACCTTCGCTCAGGGAGAATTGTTGAACCAATCATTGATGACATTATTGACTCTGATAAAGAGGAAGTTACAAAAGAAAAGCCAGCTAACAATAATGCTGAAACAGTAGAATCAGCATCTAACAACAATGATCAAACAGCAGATCCGCCATTTCCTGAACGACTCGCTCTCACTAAAACACTAGAGCAACCTGCTTTTAACCTCTTAGGTGAACTACAGAATTTATACGTTAAAATTCCATTATTGCAAGCATTAAGAGATGTTCCCATTTATGCTAGGACTGTTAGAGATATTTTCATAAAAAAACCTGGAAGAAAAGCTAAGGACCCTCTCACAGTTCATGTGATGGGAGAACTGACTGCTTTAATGACAGAAAAAGATCATCCTGTGAAGTATGGTGACCTTGGTCACCCTACAGTAACATTTCAGGTTGGAAAAACTTTTGTCTCTAAAGTTCTAGTAGATTTAGGAGCTGCAATAAATATTATGACACTTGAAACAACACAATTGCTTCAGTTAAAAAACTTTATTAGGGAAACTCCAACCATCCTAGAATTGGCTGATCGCTCTACAATTAAACCGGAAGGGGTCATTGAAGATCTAATAATTTTTGTAAAATCCTGGAATTACCCAGCTGACTTTGTGGTGTTACAAACTAAAACAAAGTTGGGGGGTCATCCGCTGATTCTAGGAAGACCTTGGCTGGCTATAACAGATGCTTTCATCAGTTGTAGATTAGGATCAATGACCATCTCTAATGGGCAGGAAACTAAACAGCTTACCCTTTATCCTCATGCTACACCCATGATTAACAATGACAATTCTGTATGGGTAGATTTTGAGGATGAAGAAACCCAACCTATATTGACTATCGGACAAGCCTTAACTTTTAAAGACTCTACCGAAGATGAATTAATCAGCAGCTTCATTTCTAAACCTTCTTCGGTCAATCCAGAAATGTACAATCACTTCACTGCAATCTTGGAATCTGAATCTCAGCAAAACCTGAAAGATAAAAATTTATTTCAGACAATAGTAGCAGCCCCTCCAAAAGTACAAAAATAGAAATTGAGCCTGGCAAAACATTAAATATAAATCCTAACTTAACTGATAACGAAAAACAGCAGTTAATAAAGTTACTCCAGGAAAATAAAGAGGCATTTGCATGGGACTATACAGAAATGAAAGGGATCTCCCCTGAGCTATGCACTCACCATATTTATATTAAAGAGGGATCCTGGCCAGTCTGTCAACCCCAGTGGCGAATGAACCCCAACCTAAGGGAAATTGTGAAGGAGGAACTTCAAAAACTCTTGAATGCAGGATTTATATACCCTATATCTGATAGTGAGTGGGTTTCCCCACTTGTAATTGTACCCAAGAAAAATGGCAAGTGGAGAGTATGTGTGGATTACAGAGCACTGAATAAAGCCACTCAGAAAGACCATTTACCTTTACCATTCATTGATCAGGTATTGGATAATTTGGCAGGTAAGAAATTCTTTTCATTCTTGGACGGGTTTAGTGGATATAATCAGATTAAGATTGCACCCCAAGACTAGGACAAGACCACGTTTACTATCCCATGGGGGACCTTTGCTTACAGGGTACTTCCATTTGAGCTATGTAATGCTCCAGCAACATTTCAAAGAGCAGTGATAGGGATTTTTTCTGATATGCTAAATGATTCATTAGAAATATTTATGGATGACTTTACTCCTTATGGAGTGACTTTTGAGGATGCACTGCAGAATCTTGAAAAAGTACTTAAGCGATGTATAGAAGCACACCTTGCCTTAAGCACTGAAAAGTGTCATATGATGATGAATCAAGGTATTGTATTGGGTCACTTCATCTCATTTCTAGGAATTCAAGTCGATCCAGCTAAAATACAGGTAATTCAGACCCTCCCTATCCCCAAAACACAAACTAATGTAAGAAGCTTTTTAGGACATGCTGGATACTATAGAAGATTTATTAAGAATTTTTCCAAAATAGCTTCTCCTCTATTTGTGTTATTAACGAAAAATGCTGAATTTAAGTGGACTGATGATTGTGAAAAAGCATTTAATGAACTTAAACATCAGTTGTCTGTAGCTCCCATTTTGAGAGGACCTGATTGGGCACTACCCTTTCATATATCCTCTGATGCCTCAGACACTACAATTGGAGCTGTCTTGGTTCAGGAAGAAAATAGTCTTCCCTATGCCATTCATTTTATCAGTAAGAATATGACACCAGCTGAACTAAATTACACAGTCACTGAGAAGGAATTCCTAGCAGTTATTTATGCTATCAATAAATTTCGACATTATATTACTGGCTACACTACTTTTGTGCATACTGATCACTCGGCCATTAAGTATTTAATGAATAAATCAATTACAAATGCTCGAGTCACCAGATGGTTATTATTACTACAAGAATTTGACATCACAATTGTAGATAGGCCAGGAAAAGAAAATGTAGTCGCTGATTTCCTTTCTCGATTAAAAACTGATGAAAATGCTCCAGTAGATGATTCTTTTCCTGATGAGTATTTATTTGCAGTATCTGCTCACTCACCTTGGTATGCAAACATTGCCAATTATCTAGTTGCGGGAAAATTACCATCACACCTATCACACAGGGAAAGAAGAAAGATCATCCAGCAAAGTGCTAGGTACAGCTGGATAAGCGGGTGTCTATTCCATACATGAATCGATCAGGAAATCTGGAGGTGCATTGGTGAAGATGAAATTTATGATGTACTAAAAGCTTGTCACGATGGCCCTTGTTGAGGACATTTTGCAGATAAAAGAACAGCACACAAGGTACTCAGAATGGGTTATTATTGGCCATCACTCTTCAAAGATGCCAGAAAATATGTGAAGGCTTGTGATAGCTGTCAAAGGATGGGCCAGCCTAATCACAGGGATGAAATGCCACTCAATCCCCAGGTAATTCTTGAACCTTTTGAGAAATGGGCATTAGATTTTATAGGTCCCATTAATCCTCCATCCAATCAAAGAGTGTACATATTAGTATGCATAGATTATATGACTAAATGGGTAGAGGTTAAGGCACTCCTTAAGGCTAATGAAGAAGCAGTACTAACATTTTTATTTGAAGAAATCTTTGTTAGATTTGGATTGCCCAGAGAATTAGTCACGGATGGAGGACCTCCTTTCAACTCTCATGGCTTCAAAAATACGCTTCAGAAATATCATATTAAGCACAAAATGACTACACCTTATCACCCCCAAGCAAATGGACAGGTAGAAAGCACCAATAAAGTCATAGAAGCCATCCTAACAAAAACAATAAAGGAGAATAGAAGGGACTAGTTTCAAAGGTTACCCGAGGCATTATGGGCCTATAGAACTAATTGGAGGAATACTACGGGCTTTTCACCCTATGAATTATTTTTTGGAAAGAACGCTATTTTCCCTGTAGAGTTTGAGATCAAAACTTTAAGAACTGCTTTAGCTATTAACCTTGATTTGACTGATGCACAGACAGCCAGGTTGCAGCAACTTCAATAATTGGACGAGAAAAGACTGGATGCCATCCATCAAACAACCATGATACAACAACAAAGAAGCAGGTGGCATGACAGAACCATCAAGCAAAAGTAGTTCCAGAAAGGTAACTGGGCTCTACTTTATGATTCCCGTTTCGAGAATTTCCAAGGTAAGTTAAGAACAAGGTGGTTAGGGCCTTATGAAGTGGATGTTGTTTTTCCAAATGGGACAGTTAGACTTTTAACAATTGATGGAAGCAGAACACCACTACTAGTGAATGGCTATCGACTCCGTTTATATCAGAGGCCTGTTTCTAAAGAAGATTTTAAAGCCACTTGCATGGCAATTAAACAGTATTATTTTCCAGGGGAACTTGCTGTCCCTCAAAGCACTTAAATTTATGTTTATTTATGCATTTTTTTTAGATTAGATATTCTTTTTTCTTTAACTAATAATCCCTGCCAAGGGTTGCTATATTACATTTCAGTATTTTGCAGATTTGAGCTGTGGAAAATAGCTGAGAACAAAAGCTTCAAAGGAATCACTTTGCGGACTTGGAAGCCCTGTTGCTACAACACCAATATCCCGTGGCTGCAACACCAACACCTGTTGCTGCAACACCATTTCCTGTTGCTACAACACCAATTCCTGTTGCTGCAACACCAATTCCTGTTGCTGCAACACCTTTTCCCGTTACTACATCTTTTCCCGTTGATGTAACATCACTTCTGGTGGCTGCAACACCAATCCCATTGCTGCAACACCACTTCCCGATCCCGTAATACCTTTTTCAGCAATTCTCTCATTTATAAAAGCATCAGTCTCTCCACTTCAGCCCCCAAGAAACGAATTTTTATAAACCATTTCGTGTGATGATTACAATACTCCTCTATCACTTCCCATCATTATTATTAAAAATTGCCGGTATTCTCATGCTCCTAGACCTGCTGTAATCATTATGATTCAGCAAAAGGTAAGACAAGACTTATCGACGCAACAACCAAAAAGGTAAAACATAAAGGTACGCATGATTATGTATGGACATTAAATAATAGTTAATGCGGAGATGATGATAGGACTACCGAATAATTGTACTTCCAATCATATCACTTACGCATAGGGGGGGATTACCAAAGCGCTCTCATAATTGCATACTACGCCAACTGCCGCCGCCCTTAACTCTCCCGGTAATACGTAAAAGTCATTCCATCACGGCATGTTACCATTTGCAACGTTTACTTTGAACTGAACTCGGAAGCTCGGCTCTGAACTGAGAATTTCACTGAAACAGCAGTTATGGGAGAAAATCTCATCACATATGAACCTGGCACAACAGCACTTCCTGAGCTCTATCCCGAGGTTTATCAAATCTTTCTGCAAGCGGGATGGCTAGATTATTTCAGGAGACTTCCAGACTTCGACGGGTAGCAAGTCCTCGAGTTTGCATGCAATTTAACAGAAGGATTTTCTGTCGTTCAGGGAGTTCAAATCCTAGTCACAGAGGAAGTCATAGCCCAAGTTACCGGGCTACCAGCTAATGGCATACGGTGGTTCAGTAGGAAGCACTTGATCCTTAATGCGCAGCAGGATTTTCTTCAACCAGGAGAGCAGGTGGAACCCAAGGGCAGAGGCATAGCACTTCAGTCATTGCCTCAACCGTGGCCGAAAGTTGCTGAATTTGTGAAGCAATACCTGACGTGCGAAGGCCGGTACTAGGTAATTTACCAGCACAATTTCGTCTTGTTGAATCATTTGAGGAATGGTTAGTTGATAAATATGCCATATTATTTATTGGGATGTCTTAAAAATATGTCACGTTACACTGTCAATGCAAAGCGTCCGCTTCTTTCCTTGAAACACCACTGTTTAGCTCAATTGCTGATAAATAGAGGCCTCGCCTTAAATAACCCTCCACCCCCCATTAATCCCCATCAAGAGGCAGAAATTCCCCAGCCGGAACAGGAAATTCCTCATCAGGAAGAGGAAATTCTTCACCAAGCTGAAGACATACCTCAGCAAGATGTAGAAATCCCTCAGCAAACAGAGGACATTCCTGAGCAAGATGTAGAAATCCCTCAGCAAACAGAGGACATTCCTGAGAAAATACCCGAAGAAATCCCTCAGCAAGCAGACAACATTCCAGAACAAATTCCCAAAGAAGTCCTCCAGCAAACACCCCCACAAGTTGCTGAAAATGAACAATCAGCAGTAGAAATACCCACGGAAACAACCCCATCCCCCAATAGAACCAATCCATCCATCCCCATACTTGGTATTTCTACCGATGACTCTGATGATAACATCCCTATTACCCTGCTCAAACGCAAAATGCAGCAGAAAAATAAAACCCCACCAAAAAGAAGAAGAACTAGGGCTTCGGCTAAAGCAGCTGCTATTTTTGCCACTGTCCCTATCTTAAAGAAAGCCAGCCTAAAAAGAAAAATGTCTGAATTCCCTGCTTCTCTACCAAAGCAAAGGACTCGGTCGTCTGCAATAGCTGAATCTCCTAGCCACACCCTCCCCAGCTCACCACCCATCACGTTAAAAACCCGCATTCCCACCAGCCCTGAAAACTCCTCTCCCTCACCCTCGAAGGCTGAGATGCAGAGTGTTCACAATGTCGCGACATCATCTTTTAAGGCAGCTGTCACACAAGAACTAGCTGCCGACACCCAAGGTAATATTGGCCAAGTGGCTGCAACACAAGAAACAGCCACTACCCCAGGTGACACACAAGAACCACCTGTTGGGGATATAAGTGATCAAAATGACGAAACACAACCTCTGCCCCCACTGGAATCTACAGCTCCACAAGCTCAGCCTACCATATCTGCCCTGCAGGAAGAAATTGAATTTCTGAAGTCCCAAATCCAGGATTACCAGGAGGAAATAATAAGGATCAAGGAAGCCTATCAAAATGAATTTAGCCTGCACATTTTAGCACGAGTAGCATCTGCAGCAGAGAAAAGTAAGGAGAATGAATATATGTGTGCCAATTGTGGCGAGATATATACTCAAGTAGGATACAAAGTAGTGGCAGAACCAATGACTGAAGTCCCTGCTGTTGTGGTTGAAACAAAAGAACCTGTTGTTACACAGATGGAAACACCACAACCCTCTGCTGAAACAGAAGAACCTGCTGTCACACAAGAACCAGTAGGCTCTCCAGAAAAGGTGCAGGAGCAGACAGAAGAACCTGCTGTCACACAAGAACCAGTAGGCTCTCCAGAAAAGGTGCAGGAGCAGACAGAAGAACCTGCTGACACACAAGAACCAGTAGGCTCTCCAGAAAAGGTGCAGGAGCAGACAGAAGAACCTGCTGTCACACAAGAACCAGTAGGTTCTCCAGAAACTGCACAGGAGCAAACAGAAGAACTTGCTGAAACACAAGAACCAGCAAGTTCTCCAGAAACTGCACAGGAGCAAACAGAAGAACTTGCTGAAACACAAGAACCAGCAAGTTCTCTAGAAACTGCACAGGAGCAAACAAAAGAACTTGCTGAAACACAAGAACCAGCAAGTTCTCCAAAAACTGCACGGGAGAAAATAGAAGAACTTGTTGAAACACAAGAACCAGCAAGTTCTCCAGAAACTGCACGGGAGCAAACACAAGAACTTGCTGAAACACAAGAACCTGCAAGTTCTCCAGAAACTGCATGGGAGCAAACAGAAGAACTTGCTGAAACACAAGAACCAGCAAGTTCTCCAAAAACTACACAGGAAGTAACAGGGAATAAAGAAGAGGAAGATATAGACTCACCCCGGCCTACCCAAATTTCTATGGAACAAGAGGAGGAAGCAGTTGCACAGAAAACAGGAGGAAACGAAGAAAAAGGCATAGACTCACCCAGGCCTATTCAAATTGCCATGGAACGAGAAGAAAAAGTAGTTACAGGAGGAAATGAAGAAGAAGACATAGATTCACCCCGGCCTACCCAAATTGCTATGGAACAAGAGGAGGAAGCAGTTACACAGGAAACAGGAGGAAATGAAGAAAAAGGCATAGACTCACCCAGGCCTACTCAAATTGCCATGGAACGAGAAGAAGAAGCAGTTACACAGGAATCAGTACATAATATAGAACAACAAGAAGAAACAGTAGCTGGAAATGGAAAGGAAGACATCGGATCATCCCGGCCTACTCCAATTATCACAGAGCAGATTATCCTTGTTGATGCCTTTATACAAACAGATGCTCCCTCTGTTAGTGATGCATGCACAGAAATCGATAGTTTCCAAGAATTAAAAGGAAAATGGTGGAGAGAATATGAGCTGTCACATGGCAAAGCATTCCAACAGCAAAAGGGGATCTGGTTCAATTATGCATACAAGAACTGGGAAGCACTTGAGCAGTCTAGAGCTCAATACAAAGAAATTAAGGAACTAAAAGCCAGATTGTCCCAGATGTTTGAGTTATTCCAAAGAATACTTGCCACAAGGAAACCCTCTTTCAATTATGCAACATTCTTGAGGGAACGACTGACATTCTTACAGATAAAGGCAGTTAGAGAAGGTAGACCTCATCAGGTGGTTACATCAGAACAATTTATGCAAACCTTTGCAGAGGCACCTAAAAACGTTCAGAATTTGTTGTGTGAGCTTTACCTCCACAATGAACTCATGTCCGAAGAGAGAAACATGAATATACTACCTGTTGTTGGCGACATTCAGAGCTTTCATTTCCTTTTTAGCCAACCAACTTACATGGCAAAACGCTTTTATCTCAGCACAACATAATGAACAGAATTGTCTTCTGTGGATCAGGGCTGAACCTCAAAATGTAGCCACTTTTATTGCACAACACCGAAGAATGATAAGTGACCCTGAAATGAAGGATCACGTCAGGCAACTACAAACAGTGGTCCTGAGAGACTGCCAACACTATGTGAGCACCAAGGCACCCTTGGCTGTTAAGGCAAACAACCTATTTTGGGAAAACTGCCCCAAGGAGAGGCAGGAATATCACCCTTATAATCCACCTAATTTACAGGCAGCAATCTCAAGGGTACCTTACTATGTTAGATGCATGCAACAATGTGCTGAAAACTGGATTGGCTACAGATTTAAATTTCCACTTCTATGGTTATCTGGTCAACAATACAAGGGCCAGTTTGGATTATCCAAAAAGGAAGAGGCGGCAGCATGGAGGCAAATACAGACTGTCTGTGGGTTCAGAGACAAGTTTGATACCACTTCCTATAACTATTGTCTCAGTAATTTACACTGTTCATCCCAATACTCCGACTCAGATTCAGAGTAAGCATTGCATGAGGACATGCAATCTCTTCAGTTGGGGGGGATGTTAGGACTCAGAATTGACCATTTTTGACCTTATATTTTTGCTATAATGTTATCCTTTTTCAGTTCATAAGTTGAAAGCTTTGATTACATAATGACCTAATTACCCCAAGGTATGAAGTAACTCTCCGCATGACTATGTGTTTAATTATTCATTACATATTCATGTTATCTTTATATTTATCTTTGGAAAAGCTAACTAAGTTGCTAAGTAACCATTGAACTGTCTAAAGTCTGCAGAAATTATAATTCATAGCTGCTGTAACACCAGAAACAGAAACTACACAGTTGCTGCAACACCAGAAGCAACAACTACGCAGTTGCTACAGCCAGCAACAACAACCATCTAAAGCATGGAAATGTTATTTTGCAACAACTAGAATACCAGAAATAACAAACGGAAATTATCAGAAGATCGCCAGAATTCCACGCAGACGCAGCATGATTAGCAACTGTCCAAAAAAGGGTAAAACACAGTTACAGTTGCTAAAATATCAGGAATAGCATGGGTTTACTAAATCAGCAACCATGTGGAAGCGGAAAAGGATAGTGCGAGGATTCCAAGAAGATGGTCGAAGTTCGGTTACCAGCTGTGTAACAGTAAGAGACCCAAGAAAGAATACATTGTCACACTATTGTAACAGCATCCTGTAACAAGGATGGATTTCTTATTTTTGACAGAAAGGTTTAACTGAATGAACTATGACAGTCTATTGTAATAGATGTCTCCTCTATAAAGAGGAGACATCTACATCAGAGAGGGGGGAGAAAAAATAGTTTGTAAGGGGAATTTTGAAAAACAACAGCAAAGTCTGAACTTTTATTGTAACTGGATCTTTTGGTAGATGAATAGAAGATTGTTCTGAGCACCTAATCTAGCATTTGTGTTCTGGGGAATCGTGTGAGAGGGACCGGGCCCACCTTCCTCACAAGATTCACCCATTTACTTTTCTGTCAAGTGTGTAAGTGTGTTTGGTAATTTCTTTTTGCTGGTACTCTGTTTTGGATTCTGTAGCATTACCTCTGATGATTTCCTTTTTGCTAGTACTATATTTTGTTAATTACTTGAAGCTGTAAGAGGATATTTCACCGGTGAATTAGAATTGCAGTGTGTATTAGAAATCTGGTTACAGGGGCAGGTGCTGAACGTCCTTACCTGGAGGATAGGGTCCTGATCCTCTGCTAACAGAGCATCCATCACTTTTCTTTTCAGATTTGAAATCTTAATTAATTGCTTCCATTTTATCTTTGCAATGCATTGTTATAACGTAGCGTGAGAATTATGTATACTACATCTTTTTAATGCTTTTAGAGTTAAGTACATACAGTACGCGGTAGCCTTTGAAATAAAAGACTTTCCCAGGTTGACAATTTAATGTGGTACTTGATTGTTTAATTAATAAACAATTCAACTAGCCAACATAGATAACAAATCGTACCTGGATTGATAATTATTGTAAGGTAAATAGAGGTTAAAAAGACCCTTTTTACTGCCCAACATCCAGCTCCCAAGGAGTCTCGCCTGGTAGCATTGTGATCTCTTTGAATCTAATGATCGACTATGCTTCAGACTTCGGCCTATTAAATTCTCTATTTAGCGCTGCTCGAATATCCACGATTATTGCATTTGGATTATCATTATAGTGCTTAATATACCAGGTCATCGCGCGATCCTGCAGGGTGCTAACCAGTGTCACTTTCTTGATATGATCATCTATAACTCCTTGTGCTTCCCATACAACACTTACAATGAACCAAAATTGGTCTGGATCCTCATTTCCCAATCCTTTGAACACAAGAAAATTTATCATGCTTTCCATATTGAATCACGGTGGTGGCGGAGGTGGTACAAGTGAAGATGGAGGTGAAGGTGGTGAAGCTAGTGATGGTGTGGGTGGGGGTGGTATTCGTGAAATTATTTTCTTTATCAAATGGATCGCACTTCGCAACAAGACCTTCGTGAGCTCTTCCTCATCACATTGCAGAGGTGAAATCAAGGGGCTATTTTATGGTCCCTCATTTCCTTCATTCCTATAATTTTTCCCACTTCGCATAACCCTCTTTTCACACAATAGCATTTTAATCCAAGTATTCAAAGACTTTACGTACTTACCTCGTGGTCCTTTAAGAAAGTGTCGGTCTGCCTCGTTGTAGCTAACTGAGGTTTCAAACATGAACTTAGTAACAAATCCTCCTATAATCAGATTGAGCCAATGATCAATGGCGCGTGTTATCTTACCCTCCGATGCATCCAATATTCTCACTAATTCTGGGGTCCACACAATAGGATTATTGAGTTTCCACCATCCTTGGCTATCTGTTAGCTTCGCGATCTAGTCGTACAGCTCAATAGGGAAAGAATCGAAGAAAATTTCATGGATCGCTATGTACAAGTAGCATTCTAACCACTCTTCTTTTGTCAGTAATGAATTCCTATTCTCCTGCACCGCAAACTCATGAATTCTTCTGTCTAACCAGCCTTCAATTTCCTTCTTATTTTGATTCCATTGATACAACATCAGACATCTCTTATGCAGATTTCGGTCCTGGCAACGGAACCATTTTTTGGCTTGATGGGGCTTGACCCAGGTTCGAATTAATTAGCCAAATAAATCCCTACACTACTAGCCCTTTCGGCATCATCCCGCGAAGCGTGAACTGAAGTTTCACCCAAAGCAGTATGGGGGGGTGCTAGAACCAAGTTTCTGCACCCTTGAGATGTCTGAGGGGTCGATTTCGTCCAACTATTCCTATCTTGGCGCAGGTCACTTCGTGCATTGTGATGACCTGTGAGACCTTCGCAATCTATTATAATCGCCTTCGCACAACCCTAACTAGGGGTTGAGGTGATTTTGCGCTGCTATGGCAGTGATCTGCACTATTTCCCTAAAGAATATCGCAACTCTTACTTACCTTCTTACTAAGGTTAGTTAACTTCGCATAAACATATATTTTATCTTGCACTCACTTATTCAACATATTCATACATGTCCGCACACCATATAAACAACAGAAATGCAAGTTATACCCAATACATTCAATGCAGAAAACAGGAGATAAATACATAGGAATGATATAAAACTTCTCTTTATTAATGCTTTCAATGGTTACAGACTCAACCTGCCCTACGCACTCAACTGCAGGGGTCTGCACACTCAACTGTGGACTATTAGGCCTTTGCGCACTTAGCTGCAAAGCCTTCTCCTACTCTACGACCCAAAACTAGACTCTACACTTTAGACACGACCCAACTCTTCATCCTTAGACTTCTTCTGATTGATTGATTCTTTTTCAACTTAGATCCTTGCTCTTCTTATTCAATCCCATGGTCCGCAGACCATGGGTAGATCTCTATAGCCAACTTTACATTACAAAATTAAGGGCGGACAACCCTATGACTCATTTACAAGTTACACGCTCCGTGCACACAAAATACGGAGTCTTTACATCAAAGATACAGTTTATGACCAAAATCTGGGTTTTTAACCCCAAGACATCCCTTGGGGGATACCGCGTCCAATACAAGCCTTTCCACTTTACGCTACCTTTGGCTCTTAAGGTGAAGGACTTCCAGGATGAGTTGTCCAATGAGGACCTCCACCAGTAAGTCACTGCTCATTCCACTATTGTGTTTTCCAACCATGTTATCTTGACACTCTATTAGTTGTTCCGCCAGTGGCTTTGACGAGTTTGGAAAAAATGCTAAACTTTCACCAATTTGTCCCTACCAGCATGTTTAAGGTTGAAACTTTTACCTTGGGGCTTGCGTGGGGGATTCACTCAAGGAAGCTTCAACATATCACGTGAATTTGTGGCATACAAAATGGTACCCTTAGTTTGACTACATATTGGAAAATACCTCTAAAAATCATATTATTTAACCCCTTACCAATACGAACCCAATACACCTTCCCAATTTAAAAAACCCCTACTTTCACTGGATATTTTAGGTATCCATTTTTTCACTAATATTTTTTATACCACTTTGTATATTTTCATTAACTTTGAGCTCCATTTTTTATACCTGCCAATATAAAAACCCTTTACCCCCTATTATATGCTCAATATATTATGTCATTTTCTCCTCAATATATATCCCCCAATATGAAGACACATGGTATGATATTTCTTCCAAAGTGAAGCCCCCATGGGTTCTTGTCACCTTTGCTTGGAAATAACTTATAACCTAGGAGGCCATTTGAATAATTCCATATACCACTAGAAACGTTTTTCAAAATTATATCCATCTAGGCCACTTTCAGGAGCTACTAAGATGATCTTCTTAAATGAAATTGGCTCCAAAGTCTCTACACCTTTATCAATTCCTTTGATATTCTTGTCAATCTACCTCTGACATAATGATCTTGGCTATTCAATGAGAACTACTTTTGACATCAGCTAATGAAAACAATTTTCTCAATACTTGTCTAACATTCTCGTAATGCCATGAACACCTTTCAAATCAATGAAAACACATCAGTTCTTGGCATCAATGACAACATATTCTAACATGGACTCCCTTGTTTCCATTGAGTGAGGAATAAACTTCCTCATGAAATTTTTAATAAAAGAAATGTTCCCTAGTTTTTCACTTCAGGGTTTCGAGGGACATATCAACATTCAATTATGTGTTTTCTTAATTTGTTACCTTTATGATATTGTCACCTTGCATGATGTTGGAAATTATATCATTCATTTTTAATAATTCTTCATTAATTGAACAATGTTAATGATGTAAAGTTGCAACATAATGTGTTTTGTTAACAGGTTGCACTAATGAATTTAACTTTACACAAATTGGGGTTATATCATTTGATGATGAGATTAAGAGTAAGTGGTAATTCATTCATGGGATGCTACATGCTAGTAAAACTTGTAAAAAAAATTAATCTTGTGTATTTTATATGAGGTATATCGAGGGATGTTACATTGAAGATTCTATAGGTCCTTTTCTATGAGAGATCTATAGCTCGTTAATCTATTGAGGAAGACTGCAGATTTTTTCTTTTGTTCCGCACATCATGGTTTCATGATGAACAAGTAAATCCATGCTAGCATACAAGATAGATACCATTTTATTATGACATTGTTGTGAGGATTTCTCCCTAAATAAGAGAAACCCATTCCATTATCCAATGATACTCCTTGTTAGGATGACATGGCATGATTACATCATAGTAACAAGGTGAGATGAGAAAAAAAATTGAAGCTGAGATATAAGGAGGGGAACCCATAGTGATTGAGAAATTCAAAAGCTTCTTGAAAGGCTAAGGATTAATCCAACACAAACAACACTGAATAATAGAGGATGTAATAATTATACACTTAAACAAATTATTCATTATGACTTGTTATTTTTCGGATTCATCCTTAGATGTAGTGGCACCAAGTACCACAGAACCCAATAGTACCATTCAAAAGCACATAAAGCATCCCATGAAGCTAGGGAAAACCAAAAAAGATAATTTTGAAGTGGGGGAATTAAAAGAAACCTAAAGGCATTCCAATCTGCTGGCTCCTTTTTCTTTGCATTAATCCTAATCCAAAAATTGGTATGAACCAAAGACCCCACCCTTTTATCTAAATGAATAATCCTGCAAAACTTACATACAGTATTCTAGACCACCCCAAGTTGAAAATGAGTCAATTACTAGCTTAAAGATCTTGACCACTCTAATAATTCGATTCTATAGAGAATAAAAACTCTACAATGTCCTACTAGAGTCAACCACTCAAATCTTTCCCAGTACAAAATATCCCCAAAATTACAAAGTTCCACTAGAAAAATAATACAGAGCTTCCAAACAAGGGAGAATGAAGAGGGAATTCTTACCACGACAATTGTACATTTTTAATTGGAAAACTCACAAATAATTATATAATTTATGGAATGTATCTTTAGCCTAGAATGCATCTACATCATTTAATATTATTCCACCCTTATATTATCACCACCTCCATGTCCTCCCACCACATATCTTCCAAACACATCCTCCACCTACAACGAATTCGATTGACCATAAATCCATAAGCATGACTAGGACTAGAAAACCTTACACATATAAATATCATTCCCAAAAAGGGCCTAAGCACCCCCTTCTGGAGGTGGGGAGTATGCCTATCCCTTAATATAGACATCATTCCATAATAGGCGACTACTAAAAGACCACTCGAAAGAGGATTCCATAATCGTGGCACTTAGTGGTATGATGGAGCTCCATATGCCACTCACTCCCACACTAATTTATAATGTCACCAACATGCCATAATTTCCATAGAAAAATAATTTGGCACCCATTTTTTACATAAGGGATTAGATTAAACTTACTAAACATATGATTATGGGATACAAAATAAGGACATAGAGTCATTAATTATGTGTTCTCCCAAGGCAATATAGCTCTTAAATTGGTTGAGGAATCAACGAGCTTATTTTGTTGTCTCAAAAAAAGATGCACCTTATATGATAAAACTCTTTAGATGCCCCAAAATTTTCTTTAGAATTCCATGCATTGACATTCCATTTGGGAGTGTCTTTTTTACCAAAATTTGAATAATGATTCTAGGGTCTCCAATAATGGATATGTTGGGTATCGTTTGATCCTGTGGTAATATTGATATCTGCAAAAGCACATAATCCTCATCTTGATTGTTGGATCCGGATCATAATCACCATGAGTATATTATTTGAATTGATTCATTGGGGCTTAAGTTAGATTCCCCCCCCCCCCCCCCCCCCCCCCCCACACACACAAGTTCCTGTCACCCCTCTCTTTAAAATGACAACATGGGGATGGGTTTTTATCCGCTTATATGTGCACAAGTTTAAATTGAATAACGTGAGGGTGGGATTTGATCCACTTATATGTGCATGGGTCATGAGATCATTCAATATAATTTGTCTAGGTACAACCACATGTTTTACCACTACCTCAAGGTGTCCCTATGGCTTTAGGTTAGACCCTTTATGGAAATTTAACTTTGCCCAATAATGAAAAACTCCTCACTTTCTACCATGCATCCAACCCCTTTAAGAATTTTATAAAAAGGTATATAATAAACATATAATACTTGTAATATTTTTACTTCCTTATATTGTATTGTATAAATAACAAATATGATATATAAATATGAAAAGTTATTGGAAAATATTAAGTGTATTAGGATAAAGATGGTGTGATTTATCAATTGACTCTTTCTTTATACATGAATTTATTAAATCTTATAGGTTCAAAATCCTTAGTAAAAATGATTATAAATAATTGTAAAAATAAATTAGAACTTAATAATGCTATTCTTAAAATTTAAAGGAGCATATAAAATAAAAGATTAGCACATAATAAAAGGGATATGTGTACCTCAATCATTTTGATGTGGCAATATAGTTTACATTCTTAATTATAAAGTTTCACTCTATGATGTATATCAAAGAGGGAAGAAAATCTAATGAGAGGAGGTGTATGGTAATGGTATATTTCAATAGGACTTTTATTTTTAAATAATATATATTTAGAATATTTTTGGTTTCCGATATATCATAGCATAAAATATGGTTTATGGGTTTATCAATTTGAGAAGTCCTTCGAGAAAATAAAGTTATTTCTCCATATAACGATGTTAGCAAGTTCAATATTTATTGATCCATCGACTAACTCATTTTTATTTATAGGAGTTCACTGAATCATATGAGTTTAAGAAATTTAACAAAGATAGTTAGAAATAATTTTCATACAAGACCATTGCCAAAACTTGGAAGTGTTAAAATGTGTTGGCAATGATGGCAAAGGTGATTTGGATGAAGGCAACAACAAAGAAGAATGCAAGAAGAATTAAAAGAAATTCAAAGAATCATAAAAGCAATGTTGGTGATGATGTAGATAATTTAAAGCCATTTCTATCTCATAAGGTCTCTTCAAACACAATTGGGACCCACTCAGATGGATAAATCTCTAAAAGATATTTCTAGTGGTATGTGGAAGATCAAAAAATGGCCTCCTAGATTGAAAGTAAGGGCCAGTCAAAGAAGGAACCCCCAAAGTCAAAGATTATAGAGCTAAAGCGTTGGAGGACCCATTGGAGAAAGTAATGAATGGTAGCATTAGTAAATATGGAAGAAATGGTTGGCAGCGTAGCTATCCAAATGACCGAGATGAAGTAGCTTGACATCAAAGAAATGGGGAGTATTTTAATTGGTTTTTGATGGAGCCACTGACATACAATCCCAATGGAAACTTCCCCAGAAGAAATAGGAAGTGAACATAGGCATTAGATCCAAAGAGCCAAGAGATGGGAACTAAGAAGAAAAGTATAAAAGGGCTTTCACCATGTTATCCTCCACAATATCCCAAGGCTGAGAAAGGAGATCGAAGGAGGTAACCTTAGACAAATTAGGTTTGAAATATTTTCAAGGCCAAATATGAATAGAGTGGGAAGAAGATATTAGGCTAGGTATTACAACATTAGGGTTTAAATATTTTAAGGTTTTGTTGGATCAGGAGTCCAAATTAGGGAACTAGGTCGGGTCTCAAGGGTTCAGTTACAGGAGCTATGAAGCAGCAGGGTAGGTATGCTTTTGTGATATTTTGGGACTTTTTCGATGTAGTGTAGGGTGGAAAAAGAAAAGATTCAAAATGAGAATGGCCAACATGAGTTCATTTATTAGAAGATAGGTAACATAAACATGAAATTCCTAACAAAACAGAGCTTAAATTTAATAATTCTATTTAAAACCTCTTAGGAAAATCATTGAATAGCATATATATGGAAAGGAGATGAAATTATCATTCATATAAAATATTAAAAGAAGAAAAACATTATCAAAAACACATAACACAATAATTCCTAAATAATAGCTGCAACTGCCCTTTGATTTCCTATTAAAGATGATGAGTATTGTTGGGTGCCAAATTTGCATACTTTTTCCCTCCATTTTCACTTTCTCTCTCTCACTCCTTTTGTATCATTTATATTCACTAATCATTCTAAACACACAAGGAAAACCTTCTTCCACTGTCTTACTGGAATATTTAATTAATGAAGTAATAGTCATGGAGATTTTACCTATGCAAGTTACTAATCTTGACATTTCTGCAGATCCGTTGGTCAAAGGTTATGGGTGCAAATCACAGAAGCGATTCTCAGCTCCCAACACCATATCGGAAAGCGTTGTAACAACATAACGGATTTCAGGCCTATTCCAGGCCGTTCTTGTCTTTCTCTCAGCAATTGGTTTGTTGTTTCAACGATTGTATAATGATAGGCATTAGCTGCCATATTGAGAGACAATTTTCTCTGTGTATTGTATAAGAAGGGTTTCAATGCTGTGAATCGGGGTTATCCATGCAAGAGATTGAGATTGTAACAGAAGACTGATTAATTAATTGAATGCAAGTTATTTTTTTGTTCTCTCTATAAGCTGTGAATCCACCACAACCTTGGTCAAGGAGTTGGGCCCACTCTTTTGATTAGGTGCTACGTTATTTCTATTTGCTTTTATTTCATTTTTGTTTGTTTATTTCGATTACTGTTATAGTCCTTTAATTAATTGTTGTGAATGCTTTTTATAGTTCTGCAATTTATTCTTATTTACTATCACAGTGGTTCTTTCGTTAACTCAGTTATTGAATCTAATATTGGTGATTGATTATGTCATTGCTACCTACATATATTTTGTGCATTACCTTGAAATAATGTACGCACCCGGATTGATGAATTAAATGTGGAAAAGGGTTGAATAGGTATTCACACTCAGACACCAACATTTTGGCACTGTTTCTAGGGAGGCTAACAAGTTACAAGAACATGATCTACACTGATCTATGGATCAATCTCTCATCTTATGGAGGGGCAGAGTTTTCTCACCCTACTCCAGTTCCTAAGCTTTATTTTTCTTTCTACTAATTTATTATTTTCAAATCTTCCTCTCGTCTTAGGGAGGGAAAAGAGTTTTTCACCGTGCTCCAGGTCTTGAGCTGTAAAAATTTTAATGTTTTCTTTCCAATTAATGTATGAAAAATGGTTCGAATAAAAGGGGAAGAAAAGGATCCCAAAGGAAAGGAAGGAAGGATTTGGGGAGGAACACCTATATCCAGGAAATTATCACAAAAGCTACATTAGAAGCATCTTCCTGAGCTACTGCTAGGGTGATGGTTCACACAAGATCTAAAGGACATTCTATGGAACAACCTATACAACTTCCAGAGGTGGAAGTATCCCTTTCAACAACTACAGGAAGTAGAGCATCAGAGAAAGCAGACACTTCCTCTAGTATCAGATAGGGAAGAAGTTGCCAGCAGAGGGTCAGAAGAAGAACACCACTGAGGAATTGAAGAAGGAAATCACAGAGCATTTTCTTCACCTAGGGGAGTGCTATTAAACTTTCACAAACATCTTCAATTGAATTCCTAATTGGGGAAATTACGGTGATGCACCAATGAAGCCTATTCCATTGATCACACTTCCAAACATCCATGGGCTTTCCACGGAGGACCCAGACACTTTCCTATTCAAGTTTGATATCATTTGTAGAGGGTATGACTATGTCAATGATGCTAAGAATATGAAAAGTTTCCATTCTACATTAAAAGGGACAGAATTGCGATGGTTTATGGGTCTAGGAGGAAAGACCATTTCTACCTGGGATGACATGAAGAAGACTTTCCTAGAAAAATATCAAGATTACTGTAAATATCGGGACATTAAGGTAGAAATTTTAAAATTTATGTAGAAGGAGGATGAAAACATGGAGGACGGTGTGGAGCATTTTAAGTGTACCCTCCAGAGATCTGGCCATAATGACTTGGATAAGGATATTTTGAAAATTATTTTTCTCCAGGCCCTTAGGGAAGAATCTTTGGAGTTGTTAAACATAGTAGGTAAAGGAGATATATCTAAGGAATACTTTGACACCATCTATGAACTCTGTATTTAATGTTCAAGCGGAGCTGCAATGAATAAACAAGGAATCCGAACATTAAAAGCATCAAGCAGGGGAATCACAAAAGCAAAAATTTGGAACCTGCTAGATAATTTGAAAACTAATATCCTAAGTACATTATCCTCCCAAATGGACACATTACAGGAAAAGAAAAAATAGATGGAGTTGGAAAAAATTATGGCTATTTTCTACCCATGGTGTAGAAAGAAACACCCACTGAAGGAGTGCCCACTAGAGACTATAGAGACATGTGCTATCTGTGAACAGATTCACTCCATCGGTGAATGTCCATCTCTTCTAGTACCGAAGGTAGTATTTCAGGGGTGAATGAAGAACCAGATCAGCTATGCTTCATGGGGTCTAAAAGACCATGGCAGCCACGATCATTAGGCTTAAATCTAGGTATGTCTCAGGATCCTTTTCAATATTATAATATGTATCCTCAGTCAATTCCTTTTTGGCCTCAATATTATCAATACCCACCCTAGCAGCCATGGTATTCTCAACCTAATTCAAGTTCTTCATGGTCTCAAGGTTGGCATAATCATGTTCCCCATGTTGCTCAATTTTGTCAACCTACACAACAGCAGCAGCAGTTACATCTTCCCTCTAATGTTCCCTCCAATAATCCTCCTCTTCAGCCTCAACTTCCTATTCATCCAAACCCAAATCCAAAACATAAGGGAGCTCAACAAGCACACACCCTCAACCTTCCTTCATAAAGAATTTCTACCGCAGCGTTTAATGAGATAAATATGTTATGTGGTCAGATAGTAAATGCTCCTACATCGCTCATTATTATTGAACATCTTGACAATGAGAATCCAAAATCTCAAGAAGTCAGGGATGAAACAACCCAACCATCTATGGAATATTCTCCTTCTCATTTGACTGTTACTCAGGCCTGTCAAACCAATCCTCCTTATCCAGAATGATTAGCCTTGAGTAAATGGGTCCCTCAACCAGAATTTGATCTTTTAGGAGAATTGCAGAATTTGTTTGTAAAAATACCCCTGCTTCAGGCCATGAAAGATGTACCAATTTATGCTAAAACTATAAGAGAATATTGTTCTAAGAGACCTGGGAAGAAAACAAAAGATCCGCTTACAATTCACGTTATGGGGAGGTTATCTGACATTATGCTGGGAAAGGTTATGCCTATAAAATATGGGGATCCTGGGAACCCAATTCTAACAGTTCATATTAATGGGGTAGATATTTCGAACATTCTGGTAGACTTGGGTGCTACAATTAATGTAATTACTTCTAAAACCATGCTTACACTGGGATTGCATGATCTTAAGCCAACCCCTATAGTCTTAGAATTAGCTGACAGATCTACAATCAGACCGATAGGGAAATTGGAAGACATAACAATTTCAGTGGATTCTTGGCACTATCCTGTTGACCTCCTAGTCTTACATATGTAGTCCCCAACTGGTGGTCATCCCCTTATTTTAGGACGGTTGTGGATTGCAATTGTTGACACCTATATTGGATTTCGATCAGGGAACATGACAATTTCTAATGGGGAAAATACGAAAAATCTTATTCTCTATCCCCCTACTGAACCAAGCTCACAGAAAAAGCCAAAGCAAGACTCTTTATTTTTGGATGGGATTGAAACTAAACAGCAGGAACTCCAGCCAGTGCTTACTATGGGGAAGGCCCTTTGCTTTAAGAATGAGACAGAGAATGATACTATTAGCACTTTTATTAGCAGTCATCATGCTATTGCAGATCCAAATCGACAGTTTTTGGAATCAGTCATGAGCAGTGAAACATAGGAAACTATTGGATTTGAAACTAAAGGTGAGGACATTCTTGTAACAGTGCTTTCTAACCAACATACCAGTGGAGATTGAGCTAGGAAATACATTGAATATCAACCCAAATATTTCACCATCCCAGACTAAACAGCTCTTAAAGATCCTTCAAGAACAGAAATAAGCTTTCGCTTGGGATTATACTGATATGAAAGGTATCCCTACCAATTTGTGTACTCATCATATCTACATTAAAGAAGATTGTCAACTCGTGAGACAACATCAAAGAAGGATGAACCCTACCTTGAAGAACATTCTCAAAGAGGAGCTTCAGAAGTTATTGGATGCATGATTTATTTACCCAATCTCAGACAGCCAGTGGTTATTGTTTTGGGAAGTTTTAGTGTCTATAGATAAATGCTTAAACCCCTAGACTAGTAGCTAAGTCAAGAACAACAGTGCAAATAATTCTCTACTTTTTCTATGACCAATAGATTAAATAAGAGGTAAAGAAGCCTACCTGAAGCTTTTGCTTACTCCTTATCTCCCTTGACCAATTCTATCGCTCCTTTCCATACTTAATCTGATTAAAGAGTACCTACACACAGACAAAAGACAAAAACCAATCAAAGCGTATGATAATGATCTATTGATTAAACATAGCATGGAATCAAGTACATAGTACACATATGAAGGCATCAATGAATAACACAAGGATATGGAAAAAGCTTTGAACACTTTATTAGTAAAAGGAAGAGTTACAACCCAATTTGCTTGATTCAGCATCACTCCTCTAGTTCAATCCCATCCTCTCCTCATAACAACCAAGACATTTTGACGTCATTACAATACTTTAAATCAACTCAAGTATCATACTAACAGCATCTCCCTATAATTCAATGATTTCCAGCCCCTAATCACTTAGATGAGTGGCCTTTTCATAGGTGAATGAAGGAAGTTATGCCATAAATGGTGATAATGAATGCCCTCCCAAACATAGGATTTAGTTCCATGGATGAAGGGATAAAGGGATTGATGTTCCTTAACTCCCTACCTCATCCAAATTCGAGCTCAAAGGAGTAGATAAACTTGGGAAACTTCTAGATGCATCCAATGGATAAAAATATTCGCAAACCCCAATGTAATTTCGCTCAAATTCGCCCAACGCAAGCTAGAGAGGGCTCAAGTGCGCTACATAGCACCCTAGCAGAATATTGGACTGCACTTCAATGCACCCTAATGAAGGCCTGCCTACGCTAATCTTTCTAGAGGAAATTTTTGGATGATTTCAGTCATGGAACTTCTTGGGAAGCTAGGCATTCTGATGGTTGACTTCTTTATGGCATGTAACAACTAAATTAGGGTTTGATGGGCGCTAATGGTACTGATCTGTAGGTTGGGATTGATGTGACCAAATGGATCTGTAACAGTTTCCCCCTAAAGCATAAAGTCATAAATATGTATGTCGAGTGAAATGCTTTATCATGTGGAGAGGAGGTTTCAAAGTGGAAGGTGACCTACATTAATTACAATACATATATCATGATAATTTGATTTTTCCTCATGAACGTTTTGAGGGAAGGTATACCCATGCTCAGCTTATAAATTTTCATTACGTGTACAAATATAGTCATTTATAGATATAGACCCATGAATGGATGACCATGAATGTAAGGCCATTGTACATTTGATTTAGTACTCTTGAAAATATCACAACCAAGATGGATGAAACTAGATCCAGGGTCTTCAATCTAGTTCAATCTCTCGCTCAAGTATAAGTCTAACCATGTGAATAGATGATCTGAAGTCGAACATGGGAAGGAATCATCTGATTACCAGCCAATGATGTAAGTCGTTAACAAACGCGAGAGGAATCGCCGATAATGATAATGACCCTCAAGGTACTACAGTACATTTTTCATGGTGTGAATAAATGATTTGATGCCAAACACCATACAAAGTCTTTCGGTTGAAGGCCAGTGATGTCAACCTATCGCCAGAAGCGAGAAAGCTACCATTGATGTATGCAAGCCTCAAGGTACTGAAGGGGTGTTTCTAAGTCAACTTCTTGGATAATGTGCTGATGTCGACAAAAAGCAACTCGTTGCAAGAGGGCCTTGATGTATCCCACATCAACGACACGAAACGAGGTAAACGATTTTGGAGATGAAAAATTGATTGATGACAGAAGGTTCAGGAATGGCGATCATGAAAATGAAGGATTATGATGTTGCAAAGGACGAATTTTGAACTAAATGACTTCTCTTGAACATGTCGGCGACACTAAGATGAATTGGTAGCATTGACCCAAAACAAAGTAATGGATGGTATGATAGACCAACGGTGTGATAATCATCAAGCTGAATGACCCAACCCACATAGTCACGGTGACGAGGTGAAAGTGTCATGTTCAAGAGCGACTTGCTATCATAAAGTGTTTTCCCCTTTTTCTAATTTTCCTGAGTCATTGCTGACCAGTACCTCTTTATTTCTATCAATATTGAGGAGGATAACATATGCTTGTTGTATAATTGCACCATTCGGGTGAATCCATCACTATTTGATGCTTTAATGCGTCTAACGAAGGTGAAGCTCGGTCCTTTCCATATTTAGAGAGTTTGAAATGGGACAAAAAGAAAACTCTGCAAGTTCTTTTTCGTAAAATAAACTCTCAAGTCTGAAAAAGCATAAAATAATACAAGAGAGATATCATTTCCAATCCTTTAATGAGCTAGAAAAGACAAGCACTCAACAATATTTTCATGTTTTTAGAGTCTGAAAAGAGCTTAAAGAGGACTCCAAGGGGGTTCCTTTTTCATTATTAATAGAGCTCGAAAAAGAGATAGAAGTTTGCTTTGTGGTCAAAGATGTTCAATTTACATTTGAGCACATCAAATTCTGCATTTCAATTGTTAAACCTACTCAACACCATCAAAATAGATTAAAAATACCTGTTTCATGCATAAAATGAATAAAAACTAATGTTTACTCAATTAATGTGCAAGAAATAAACATAAAAACAAGTTTTACCATTCATTTTTACCATTTCACATTTACCCTTTGATTTTGGTGCTTTGGAGCAGTTTTTACCTTGAAGTTCACCAGCTGATTGCAGAGGATTTAGTGGACCATTCCTCGTGCCATCCAGACCAGGTAGGAGCTATCTCTATTCTCTTTCATTTCATTCCATTCATTTTCAGTTTCAAGCAAAAAAATTGAGTTTTTGAGGCCCCTAGGGTTTCAATTTTGAACTCTAGGATCAGCGCACCCTTTCATCGTCGAAAGGTGTGTTGCACTACACACACATAGAATGTTGCATGCATTGCAACACACTATCTCTAAGGCAAGGCTGCGCTGGGCGCAAAACCCAACTTATCATAGCTATTTTCTCCAAGATTTTCCTCTATTTTTTGCAAGAAATGGATCCTAATTTGTCTAATGGTTGTACTGCAAACATTCATCGGATCAAAATGGTGATTATATGGAGAGAACGGGAGCACGAAGAACAAGATATGGTTTCCCTAAATAGTCAAGGTACGGTTGAGGCCCTAAAGAATTGCAGGTTACTCAAGTATTTCTGACTATCTAACATGTGGCAGCAGATTGAGCTTTTACAGTTCCTTATTCATTCATGGGATCCTACTGATCAGGCCTTTGACTTTAGGGACAAAGTGATCCCATTCACCATCGATGACATCTACTTTCTTACTAGACTATCGAGGTAGGGTGCCCCCATCTCACTATCTGGATTTGCCAAAGGAGGTGAATCAGTGAGAGACTACATATGACAGTTCTATCTAGAAGGTGCATAGCCTAGCATAGACGGAAAGATTAACATCAAGGATGTTAGTGATTTACCATTGAGGACAATCCTCTTTACCATTGTCAAATTCACTGGTAGTCTGACACTACACTTGGCAAACAGATCATACATGCAGTATGCTTTAGAGTGTTTAGAGCCAAAAGTGTTCAACTGGTGCGAGGAAGTACTTCATCTGCGAAGGAACAACTGATCAAGGTGAAAAGTGGAAAGACAAAGAACTTTGGCTATAGTTCAATCCTGATTTCTTTCACCTTGGAGAGAATTCCACTTATGCAACCACAACTTGTTTCATTGGCTGTATCTAGACCTAGGGATCCACGGATGTAGAAATGGGTAGATCTTATGGCTATGCATGATGGTTAATTATTGATCTCATTTACCCCTGTGTTCTTTAAGTGGTTTGATCGACAAGATATGGCCATCCCAGAGTATCCATATTCAGGAATGGATTTCCATGGAGATTCAGACTTGATCTTACCAGTTGGAGCACAGCGGGGTGCTATAGGTAAATTGTTTGACCAAAGTGTTTTTTGATTTTAAAGTTTCTACCTTTTTTTTGTTTTTTTTATTAACTCCAAGACTAAACAAAATCAATTTTTATGTATGCAGATGTTGGACTTGTTCGACCTGTGGGACACCAACGAGAGGCAGGTGGACTAGTACAGAGACCTATTGGGAGAGCAGTTCTCTGAGACTTAGATTTAGCTGAGACATTGGCTGAGCTACAAGACCACATAGAGGGTTTGACCCTAGGCATTCTGGATGTCCGGATCAAGGAGATGTCTATGCGACTGCAGCGCCACACCATTGGTGTGTCAACTCGTTGGATGAGACTTTTATGCATGATATCATAGGTTGTGACCTGTTACCATGAGCACCACTGGTTTACTTAGATGTTTTCTACATATATTTTGAATTTTTAGGTCAGATGACCGATTTTTGTCTTGGACACAAACTGTTTGTAAAACTTTTAAAACAACTATCTATTTTACTTTCAGAGTTGTATTATGGTTATGTGATGCAATTATTTTCAACTAATGATGTGAATTGAAAATATTTACTTTACATATGTCGCACATGTCTATTTAACACATAATTCGCTAGAGAATCAGTTAATGTGTTCAGATTTCTGGAAATATGCTGATATTGAATAAACTCAAAATACCTTTCCAAAATACTAACTCTAAGGAACATGTGATGAATTGTTGGGTTTCGAACAGTATAAACACGAGTAATTTGTAGTACAATGAGTTGTGAGTCTAGCCTAATGATGATTCGGCGTATGCTAAGTGAAATGGCATCAGAGAGTAGTTCAATCAACACGTTATACTTAGTGATATTATTCGTTGATTTACCAACACAAATCCCTCTAAAACTCACTAGCTTGCTGCTTGGAACGAAAATGGCCCATGTTGCAGAGGATAGATTATGCATACTATGACTAGCCCCATCGGCATAACCAACAAATAGTTTCGAAAAGTTTGACATCTGCAACAAATGCAAAGTGGATTACTTAACCAAATAAGAACTCTAAAAGAAACACACACACACACACACATGCAATCAAAGCATATATACAGTGAGTTTTACAATACTTAACTAAGAATAGTAACATTTAAGGTACAACCCATTTCGGGGCTGCGACAATGGAATCCCATCACATTCCACTAACTCGTAGGCACCTTTCGTCAAAACACGCTTAACAATATAAGGGCCCATCCATAGTGGTTCAAATTTTCCCACTTCAAGTTTATGTGACTCCTAATCGTAAAGCAAGACCAGGTCACCTTCTAAGAAGATATGAGGCTTGACATTTTTATCATATTGCACCTTAATACGTTTCTTATGTGCTTCGTTAGCCAATGCAGGATCATGATGGGTTTCATCCAAATGGATAAACTCCAAGAAAAGCGCTTCTTCTTCAGAAGTGTCAGGTAGCAGGTCAATCACGAGTTTGAGAGACGAAATTTCACATTCGATTGGTAAGACTACTTCCAAACCATACACCAACTAAAAGGGTGTAAATCTGGTTTCATTTCTCACTAAGGTTCAATATGCCCATAGAGACGAGTACAGGATTAAATGCAAATTTCTTTTATGAAATCCAATCATTCTTTACAACATGTGCTTAAGGACTTTGTTGATAGCCTCAACTTGTCCATTAGCTTGTGGGTAGTATGGAGTAGGACTATCATGTGACAGTCCTAACTTGGTGGTCAACTCAACCATCATGTGATTGTGAAAATGCGATCCATGATCTATAACTATGGCTTGTGGTACACCAAACCTGGCAACCACGTGGTTGAAGAAAATTAAAGCAGTCGTTTCGCCACTATTGTTCAATGTTGGCATCGCCTAAGCCCATTTGGTAAGATAGTCAATGACGATGATAATATACCCATGCCCCCCGGCCGAGGTGGGGTTACATGTCATAAAGTCAATGCCCCATTTGGCGAATGGGCCAATAGCAACGACTGGATGTAGTCATGCAGGTGGTAATCTAGTTTTTCGGTCAAATATCTGGCAAGCATGGCAATTTCTAACAACAATAATGCAATCTTTGAATATGGTCAGCCAGAAGTAACTAGCATGGAGAATTCTCTACGTGGTAGTGTAACCAGATAAATGTCCACCACAAGCACCTGAATGACATTCATTCAAAAGTTTTCGGCTTCCTCATGAGTGAGGCACCTACGTAAAATTGTTTGGACACCATGATGATAAAATGTATCACCAATGATCAGATAATCTTTGGCTTGGTATCGGGTATGTCGTTGTTCAGAGCGAGAGGTATTAGGCTGAAAAGCTTGGGTCTAAAGATAGACAAGTCTATCTCCATACCATGGATCACTTGACGAGATAAGAAACAGAGACTCATCCAAGATTGATGCTTCTTATGTTGAATCATTGGAGGATGAGGGAAGATCACAAAGTAAGTCAGCGAAGATAAGAGATTTCTTTGATTTAGATTTAATGAATTCCAAATCAAACTACTACAAAATAACTATCCATTTGGAATATTTCCCCCCCAACAATTGACGTGACAAAATGTATGTCATAGGGTTGCAATCCGATATAATGATAGTTTTATGGAGGAGGATGTAATGACGAAATCTCTAGACAAATTGAATGGCTACCAAAGCTAACTTTTTGACATAGGAATACTTACTTTCCATATCATTGAGATTATGACTCAAGTAATAAATAGGATGTTCAATTCCACTTTCTTCTTGGACTAAAACCATGCCAATGGTTGTATCTGCAGCGATGAGATACAAGTAATAGTCTTTTTGATAGTTTGGGGCATACATTAATGATGCTCTAATCAGGGAATCTTTAAGAGCATCAAAGGAAACTTGCACAACCTGATCCAAGTGGAAGGGTACCCCTTTCTTCAATAGGCACATAAAACCTTTAGCCAACTCAGCATAGTTTGGAATGAATCTCCTCAGAAAGTTTGCCTTCCCTTGAAGTCTCTGTAACTGTAACAAGTTTGAAGGTGGAGGCAAGTCAAGGATTTCCTAAACCTTAATTGGATCGATTTGAATTACATCCTTTGAGACAACGAATCCAAGTAATCAACCAAAGAAAACACAAAACACACACTTGTGTGGATTGATTCTTATCTTGTAGTGTCAACACCGTAAAAATATTGCTCTCAAATGTTGTGAGTGATCAGTCTGCTTTCGTGAATGACCAAGTAAATCATCAATATAAGGTTTAACAATGTGCTTTATGTCATGGAAGGCATAATTCATTGCCCTCTTAAATGTATCCCTTGCATTCTTCAAACCAAAAGGTAACTTTCGATAGGTGAATGTGCCCCACAGACAAATAAAAGCTGTTTTGGATTGGTCCTATGGGTGGATATTAATTTGATTGTAGCCAGAAAATCCATCCATGAATGAAAAGATTTCACATCCGGCACATTCATCAATAATCTGGTTGATAAAAGGTGTAGGATAATTGTCTTTTGGACATGCTTGATTTACATCCCTATAATCGACACACACTTGGATTGTCCCTTGTTTTTTCATAATTGGAATAATGTTAGATACCCAGTCAGTAAGAGGTACAGGGAAAATGAAGCCAACATGCAAAATTTTTTCAATCTCTGCTTTAATGGCAATGGACTTCTTAGGATGAATAGGTCGACGCAGATGTCGTATTGGTTTGACATCAGGGTACATTTTAATCTCATGTTCAACAATGCTTGAGTGAATTCCTGGCATCTCCTCATAAGACCATGCAAATATATCTCTAAATTCATGAAATAGAGCATGGTAATTATCAAGTTCCAATGGAGAACAAGATTTTCCGACATGAATGTTTCCTACAATGTTAGGCTTGGTCGAAATGTTTATAGAAATTGTTTCTTCCATGTTTAACAAATTACGCTCAGAATCTACAGTATCTATTTTAACAGAATTTGACAAAAAATCAGCAATTGATGGGTGGTTGAGTTCACTGGAAAATTATTCAATGTCCTCTGGAAGATGGGAACGATGATGATAATATTCCCACGGTTCCTCTCCTATCATCATTGATTGGATGATTCCTTCATCCGTAGAATGTATATGTGAAAAAGGATTTGAAGATGTACCATATTCTAAGGACCTATCTACCCATACAAAAGTTGAGTGTGGATTTGGGTTTACCACACAAGCCCAAAAGATTGATTGCTATGACGATTCAATGGGGCTTAACGACAACACTTCCATGTTACTATCATCTTCAAATTGGTTGGAAATCCTCCCTAAATCAGATGAGGTGGAGGAAATCATGTTGCAAGTCTCTACTCTTGCCACTTCCGCCAAATCAAATGGTGACAGGAGGGTAAAAGTACCCATTAGGGAAGGATTTTTAAAGGGACCTACTCCAACACTTTGAAGTGACAGCAGGGGTTCGTGTACTAACAGAATGCTTCCCGTATCCTGTAAACTATTGGCAAATAAGTTTAGTTGATCAATGACTGTGATTCCACCCTTAAAAGGGAATGCAATAGTACGAAAGTACGTGGAAACCACAACAACCATAGCATATACCCAAGGCCTTCCTAGTAAAATGTTGTAATCAAGGGGTCCGTGGACTACCTCAACTTCAATAGTAATCGTTTTTCCCCCAAGTTAGATTTGCAGGTCACTCAAAATCCCACATGGAGTATATGTTCTTCCATCAAAATCTTTCAACATGGTTGGTGATCGTGATAACGACGGAGAACCAAGTGTTATCCAACAGCTCATGGATATAATGCAAGTAGATGCCCCCTTGTCAAAAATAGTTCGGTCAACATTCTTATTGAGAGCTTTTACTTGGATTAGGAAATGTAATTTCACTGGTAACTATGGTGAATATCCCGCATGGTTAAAAGCCACAAGATTTGAAACCGTAGGATCCATTCCGCCTATTGATGAGAGTAATGCCTATTTCTAGGAGGGACATTTTTGCAACACCTTGATTGTTGACATAGCGGAAGGTGATTGAGCAAGATCTTCTACTATGTTATAGTTTTGAGCTACTCGAGCCCGAGGGTTGAATGTCGATTTGTGCACAACTCCCTTTGGTGGTTTTATTGTCAATTTAGATACAATGGGTGGAACAACTTCAGATGAGGTCAAGGTCGAAGGATTAGGTTGATCAGTGGCCTGATTATTCAACGACGGTGGATTTCCATAATCTTTGTTTCTTGTTGACACCAAAGCTTCGGTTTGTGGCTTTGTGATGGATAACATGAGTACTTGGGTTGTGGAAGCATGGTCTGTTGCAACCAAATGTGTCTCCAGGGTTGGAAACGAATCAGTCAACACTACCAATGTGTTTGAATTCTTTAAAAGTTTAGATACCTCAGAGCGATGTGGACAATCTCTTGTATAATGCTCGTCATTACATATTAGACATGGATAGAACAGTGTGATAGAAGGAGACCACCTCTCAAGGAGAGGTATCAACTTCAATTCAAAGAAACCATGCAGCTAAAGATGGAGGTTTGGAAGTTGAGGAAGCAAGTATCTCAACTAAAAAAGGAGGTAAAGAAATATAAATGGAAGGTTGTAAGGCCCAAGTTCAAGGTCTCCTTAGCAGCTATATAGACATAAGATGTTCCCACAACTTCTGCTACTACACAGACTGGTCCTGTAGAATAGTTTCTTGAGGCTCGATAATTCTTCCTATTGGCCAAAATTCAAAGATGGCAATCTGTCATGAATGAGCGAAAGAAGGAGACAACAAGGGTTTGAGAGCAGGCCGCCGCAATTGTCACTGAGTATGTAGACCAACTGGACAAAGAAAAGTAGAGGCAAGAGAAACAATAGAGAAAGATAAGGGATTTAGAAGGGCATATAGAGGTGTTGAAGGCAGATAAGGAACAAATGTTTACCCTAGCACAACAGGTAATGGTCTATCAGCCTCTTGTCCATAGTTATGCTTTCTTTCTTCATGAGCAGTTCTTTTTATTCTACCTAGAAAGAATCTATAAGGAGATCAGCCATGATATCGAAGACTCGATATAATTCCTTCGTATTATAAGAATCCATGATATTGTGAACCAACACCTGATATGTGAGCTCTACATGCATGGTCATTTCTTGAGGAATGATGAGAGCTTTAACCAGGTTTCATTTGTGGGAAATGTTCACCTGAGAGCCTTTACCTCCTACATCATTAACCAGGTTAAATGAAGGAAGGCTTGTGATACTTTTAAAGGGAATCAAACTACAAAGCCACTGATGATAACGAGGGAGAATGATCAATTAGTGATTATTTATAAAACTAAATCCACCTTTCAACAGATTGTTGGATCTAAGGAACGAATGCTGGCAACATAGAGATGGTGTACTGACCTCTGTGTTAGACAGATAGTCACTTTAAAGGACGAAGCCCTTGACAGTTGTCAAAGGAGATGGATAATGTGGTCCTCAGCTGTCAGAAATTGGGAACCTTTTGGAGCACACAATTTTACACAAGAATTAGAAAGGGTGCCCTGTTTTGTTGCATGCATTCAGACTTGTGGGGTCCAGTGGATGGGGCTGAGATTTCAATTTCCCCACATTTGGTTGCTAGCATAACATTACACTCCAACATACAACGTAAACAATTATTGGTGGAAGAATTTCCTTATGATAGAAGGATATAAACCTCTAGGGACAGAGATGGCCTAGGAATATGACCTTACTCAACTTCATGCTGACCAAAGCTGATCCAACCCAAATCTTAAGAGACAACGAGCTGCGTGAAGGCATGCAGAAAGACCAGTTGGGGGGAGATGTTGGGTGCCAAATCTTCATACTTTTTCCCTCCATTTTCACTCTCTCTCTCACTCTTTTTTTATCATTTATATTCACTAATCGTTCTAAATGCACAAGGTAAACCCTCTTCCATTGTCTTCCTGGAATATTTAATTAATGAAGTAATACTCATGGATATTTTACTTATGCGAGTTACTAATCTTGACATTTCCGTAGATCTGGTGGTCAAAGGTTATGGGTGCAAATCACAGAAGCGATTCCGAGTTTCCAACACCATATCGGCAAGCACTGTAACAGCATAAAAAATTTCAAGCCTATTCCAGACGTTTCTTGTCTTTGTCTCGGCAACTAGTTGCCCATTTCAACGATTGTATAATGATAGACATTGACTGCCATATGGAGAGACAGTTTTCTTTGTGTATGGTATAAGAAGGGTTTCAATGTTGTGAATCGAGGTTAGCCGTGCAAGAGATTGAGATTGTAACAAAATACTGATTAATTAATTGAATGCAAGTTATTTTGTTGTTCTCTCTATAAGTTGTGAATCCACTACAACCTTAGTCAAGGAGTTGGGCCCACTCTTCTGATCAAGTGTTGCGTTATTTATGTATGTTGTTATTTCATTTGTGTTGGTTTATTTTGATTGTTGTTATAGTACTTTAATTAATTGTTGTGAATGATTTTTATAGTTCTACAATTTATTCTTATTTACTGTCATAGTGGTTCTTTCATTAACTAAGTTATTGAATCTAATATTGGTGATTGATTGTGTCATTGCTACCTGCATATATTTTGCATGTTACCTTGAAATAATGTATGCACCCAAATTGATGAAATAAATGTGTAAAAGGGTTGAATAGGTATGTTGGCATTATGATTCTGGTATGGCTCTATGTTACAGGTGTTGTACTTGATGGCAACTCTCTTAAGTGGCAATGCTCTGTTCAAGCTCTCAAAATGTTGGAAATTAAGAGGTACACAGGTGAATGGTTCAAAAGGTGCGGACCCGCAGGTACGTCGGCCAGGAAGTGCGTACATACCCGCAGGTACACCATGTAAAAGGTGTGGACCCCAGTTCACTCACTTCAAGGTAGAGAAGTGCGCTCACATGGGGTTTCTTATGTTTGGCCCGTGGTATTTAGCCTGCCGTTCTTGTTTCTATGGTTTTGGCCCGTGGTATAGGATCTAATTTAGCCCCGGTTTGGATCCCTTGTATTGGTTATTGATGGTTTTGTCCCATGGTGTGAATGAGGGCTTGACTATAAATAGGGAAGGAGATCACTTGGCTAATGTACCTTTTTTCAAATTGAATATCTTAAGATCTGAAATATTGGGTTATCGTTTTAAAAGCTTTATCTATATAAAAGTGAAGTTGAAAGTGAATCTATGAAGTGTGATCTCTCGGGCGCATGATCAGATCTGGGCATCTGACTATCAGTGGTACACTGGTGGACTGCCAATTTGGCCCTAATCAGAGGTTCGCAGGTAATTAACTGTGCAAGTGCGGAGGTATGCAAAGCAGAAGAAGGCGCAGTGCGTGGGTATGTAGAGCAGAAGAAGGCGCAGTGCGTGGGTACGCAGAGTAGAAGAAGGCGCAGTGTGTGGGTACGCAGAGAAGAAGAAGGCGCAGTGCGTGGGTATGCAGCGCGATAGAAGGTTTAGGTGCGGAGGCACGGTAAAGATACGCGGCGTGACAGAAGCTACAAGTGCGGAGCTACAGTAGAGGTACGCAACGCGATAGAAGACGCAGGTGCGGAGCTACAGTATATGTACGCGGCGCGATAGAAGGTGCAGGTGCGTAGATACGCAGTGCAACAGAAGGCTCTCTGCGGGTATACGCAGGGGAGCAGAAGGTGAAGTGCGGAGCCACGCAGGCTAGATAAAGAAAAACTGTGGATCTGTCTTAAGACTTTTGTTGGCTGAATTTTTCTGTTGATAAGGTGTTCTGGGTTTAGTTTACTATTATTGTTGATCTGGTTACTGCAGTTGACTGTGTGATTTACATGTACTTGATGATCATTTGATGTTCATGGATCCAGTTTGAAAATTTATGAAAAGTGGTCCTTGAAAGAAAAGAAGTAGGGGGTTGTAGCTCCCTTCCAGAAGAGATTGGAAAACGAGAGAGAGTTGTAGCTCTCTGCAGGTTGCAGCCTGCGTACTGGTAAAGGACTGCACCAGTACAAAATCATTGTAAAAGGAGTTTCTAATTTGAAAGAAGATAGAGACATATTGCAGCAGGTGGTTTTCACCCACATTGGGTTTCCACCTTATATCTGGTGTTCTTTGGTGTGTCTATCTGTTTTTCTTGTTCATGCTCATTATTTTATGGTACTGACATGAAAAAATAATTCAAAGTATAAATAAGGAAGATTTATTAAAAGAACTTGATAATACTGATTCACCCCCCCCCCCAGTATTATTTCCAACAATTGGTATCAGAGTAGGTCCTTCAGAGAAGCTTGATCGCTTGAAGGAAGATCATTCATCATGAGCAACTACGAGAGGGAAGCATCAATCAGGCCACCAATTTTTGATGGGACAAACTTCAATTATTGGAAGGTAAGAGTTACTGCCTATCTTCAATCTCTTGGTACAGAAGTTTGGGATATCATAGATATAGGCTACACTTTTCCTTCAGCTACTCCTACAGATCTGGTCGAGAAGAAGAAATATGAAACAAATGCTAAAGCAGTCAATACTCTGCTGGGATGCTTATCTCAAACAGAATTCGTGAAGGTTATGCAATATAAATCCGCAAAGGAAATATGGGACAAAATTGTCTTGAGCTACGAAGGAGATGAACAGGTAAAGCGTGCTAAACTTCAAACCCTCAGGATTCAGTATGAGAATCTCAGAATGTATAATGATGAAAGTGTGGCTAACTATTTCCTTCGGGTAGACGAGATTGTTAATTGCATGAAAAACTTGGGTGAAGAAATAAAAGAGGCTATTGTGGTTGAAAAAGTTTTAAGATCACTGTCCCCCAAGTTTGAATCTAAAGTGTCTGCAATAGAAGAAAATGAAAATCTATGAACTCTTACTATGTCTCAGCTACACGGAATTCTAACTGCTTATGAAATGAGAAAAGGAGGTCCATCATACAGGAGAGAAGCTGCTTTCAAGGCTTCAGGCAAAGGAGACTACTATGAAGCAAGTCACGCGCCAGAAGAAGAAGAAGAATCAAATTTTGTCAGAAATATTCAACGGGGTACTGGGAGGTTCAGAGGTAAGTTACCTTTTAAATGTTTTGCTTTTGGAAGAGTAGGTCATTATGCTGCGAAATGTCCTCATAAGGATAAGATTGACAAAGGAAAGGAACCTGCTAGATGGAGCAAGAAACAGAATGCAAATAAAAAAAGCTACTACACTCATGAAGATAGTGATGGTCTATCAAATAGTGATGAAGATAAACGAGGTAATGACTATAAACTTTTAATGGCATTTGAAGATGATGATTACATGGATGCTATAGATGTGGATAGCTTTCATGAAGAAATTTCTAGACTCAAGACATGTATAGAAGAAAAGAATATGATCATTGATACTCTACAATTTCAAATTGATGAAAAAGAAAAATATCTTGAAAAGTTAGAAGGTGAAATTGTTGGTCTTAGAAAAGAGATTGAGAAAACAAAGGCTATTAATCTTAAGTTTGTCAAAGGATCTGAAACTCTGGATGAGATCATCAATGTACAGCGTTCTCCACTAAACAAGACAAGTCTGGGGTATAATGGAGAAACTTCTCAAGCATCCACCCCAAAGAGTTATCTTGATGTAGCAAGAAGGAATGAGCAAAAGCACAATGGAGATCACCAGGTAAAGCAGGGATGAATTACATCAAGAACAAACAAAGACTATCAGGTAAACCAGGGGCAATCCAACTTAAGGATGAACAAAAGCTACAACCAGCCACAGGTAAAATCCTCTCAATTTGCTTCAAGAATGAATGATAATAGAAATTACAATCATTTGGCCGGAAGATTTGATAACCGCAGAAGTTTCTTCAATGGACAATGCTTCTCTTGCCATAACTTTGGTCACAAAGCAGCTCAATGTGTTGCATATAAAACAATCATGACTAGAGAAGCTCAAAAACAAAAAAGTGTGACCGGGATTACAAAAAGGACCTATAACAACTTTTCGGCTCTTGAAAATGAAGTTGAATTTTCTATTTGCAATAACTTTGGTCATGAAGATTCTGAATGCAGGAGCAGGTTTCAGCAGACAAAGGAACAAGCCTCAAGCACCAAAACATGGAGAATAAAGGAACCACAAACAGAAAGATGTGGGATAGCATTTTATGCAGAGGGACAGGAAAATCTATGGTACATTGACAGTGGATGTTCGAAGCATATGACAGGTGATAAAGAAAAACTTGAATCATATTCTGCTTTAGAAAAGGGAAAGAAAGTTTCTTTTGGAAATGATACTCCTGCAGCTATAAAAGGAAAAGGCACTGCTCAGTTAAAAGAAAAAGTCAAAGCTGGAAATGTTTTGTATGTTGATGGATTGAAGCATAATCTTCTGAGTGTCAGCCAGATGTGTGATCAGGGAACCGAGGTGATATTTAGATCAAATGGATGTCTTGTTCGTGATCTTGATATAGGTAAAACAGTGATCAAAGGTGAAAGAACTCCAAATAATCTATACATATTTGAAGAAGGACAACAACAATGCTATCTAAGCAAGGATGATGAACACTGGTTATGGCACCGGAGATTGGGGCATCTAAGCTTTTCACAAATAAGGAAAGCATGCAAATATCAGGCAGTTCGCGGTCTTCCAGATATCAAAATTCCAGACAACACCATATGCAAATCATGTCAGTTTGGAAAGCAAACCAGAACTAACTTTCCGGAGAAGGAAGGATCAGCTAGCATGCCTCTTGAGCTAGTACATACAGATGTATGTGGTCCATTCAGGAAAAGGACACCTCGAGGAGAAGAATACTAAATATTATTCATTGACGATTTCTCCAGGTTTGTCTGGTTAGGACTTATGAAGCACAAAGATGAAGCATTCAAAAAATTCAAATCCTTTAAAGCCTTGGTTGAAAATGAATCAGGATACAAAATTAAGTGCCTCAGATCCGACTGAGGTGGGGAGTTTACCTCAAATGAATTTTTCGATTTCTGTGAAGAACATGGGATAAGAAGAGAATTCTCTATAGCTAGAACTCCTCAACAAAATGGAGTGGTGGAAAGAATGAACAGAACAGTCCAACAAATGGCTCGTGCTATGCTTGATGAGTCTGGAACTCCCACAATTTTCTGGGGTGAAGCTGCATATGCTGCAGTTGTTATTCTCAACAAAACAAATGTTCAGGTGAACAACACTCAAACCCTTCATGAACTCTGGTATGGTGAGACTCCTTCGGTAAAGCACTTAAAAATCTTTGGGAGCAAATGCTATATTAAGAATACTGATGAGCAACTTGGCAAACTTGAACCTAGAGCTGATGAAGGCATTCTTCTTGGTTATTCTCCACACAGCAAAGCATACAAGTGTTACAATAAAAGACTTGGAAGAATTGTTGACAGCATTGATGTAGTGGTTGATGAGAAGGGATACATTCCTAGGCAAGTAAATCATGAAGATATCGAAGAAGATGAAGACTACCCTCAAAGACAAAATGATGAAGAAGAAGAACCTCAAGAAGAACTAGAGGAGCAGATAAGGATGGAAGAGAAGACTCCATCCAGATATGTTCAGAAGAATCATCCAGAATCTCAGATTTTGGGGCAAAAAGGAGCAGGTGTACAAACAAGAAGAACAATTGCAGAAGCTTCAAGCTATTTGGCATTACTCTCTTCCACTGAACCACAAAATGTGAAAGAGGCATGCAAAGATGAATGTTGGGTCAAAGCAATGGATGAAGAACTTGAGCAGATCGAAAAGAACAACACTTGGGAGTTAGTTCCTAGACCAAAGGATAAGAATGTTATAGGAACAAAATGGGTCTTCAAAAATAAATTGAATGAAAATGGAGAAGTAATTAGAAACAAGGCCAGACTTGTTTGTAAAGGGTATGCACAGCAAGAAGGAATAGATTTTGAAGAAACTTTTGCTCCTGTTGCAAGACTTGAGGCCATCTGAATGTTCCTTGCTCTCTCAAGCTTTCAAAACTTCAAAGCATTTCAAATGGACGTGAAATCAGCCTTTCTAAATGGAGACTTGGAAGAAGAAGTATACATTGAGCAGCCAGATGGTTTCATTCTTGGAAATGATCCAAATCTTGTATGCAGATTGAAAAAGGCTCTCTATGGTCTCAAACAAGGTCCAAGGGCTTGGTACTATCGTTTGGACAAATATCTTCATCAACAAGTTTTTTCAAAAGGATCAGCAGATAGCAATCTTTATATAAAAGTTGAAAACGACAAATTGCTAATACTTGTTGTGTATGTAGATGACATTATTTTTTGCAGCAATGAAGAAGCTATGAGTCAAAGCTTTGCCTTGGTAATGCAGAAAGAATTCAAAATGTCCTTGCTGGGAGAACTGACATATTTTCTTGGTTTGCAAATCCAACAAAAAGAAGGAGGGATCTTTTTGTCTCAAACCAAGTATCTCAAGCAGATTTTGAAGAAATATGGCATGGAAGATGCAAAACCAGTATGTACACCCATGGTCACAGGATGTAGCCTTAGTGCAAATGATGAATCAGCAGCAGTGCATCAACCAACCTACAGATCTATGATTGGAAGTCTACTTTATTTGACAGGTACCCGACCAGCATGCAGTAGGAATAGTTGGAAGATTTCAGGCAAATCCAAAGGAAACTCATCTTCAGGCAGTAAAGAGAATCTTCAAATATCTTCAAGGAACTCAAAACTATGGCTTATGGTATCCTAGAGATACAGATCTCACACTTCATGCTTATACAGATGCAGATTGGGCCGGAAGCGTGGATGACAGGAAGAGCACAAGTGGTGGCGCATTCTTTATGGGTTCCAGATTAGTATCTTGGTTCAACAAGAAACAGAGTTCGATTGCCTTGTCTACAACTGAAGCGGAATATGTTGCTGCTGCATCTTGCTGCACTCAACTCCTTTGGATGATGCAGACCTTGCAGGATTTTCAAATCACTTGTACACCACCTATCTCCATCTTATGTGATATTACAAGTGCAATAAGCATTTCAAAGAACCCAGTCATGCATTCAAAGACCAAGCACATACCAATCAAGTATCACTTTCTCCGGGAACAAGTGCTTGAACAAAAGGTCAAGTTGGAGTATGTTCCTTCTAAGGAACAAGTTGCTGATATACTCACCAAACCATTGCCCAGGGAGACTTTTGAATACCTCAGGCAAAAGCTGGGGGTTGTTGATGCATCATCTTGTTATTGAATCTCTTCTGATTGTTGGTTGTACGCAAGGCTCAACTGGGGTATATGCGTACATGTGCTGGGTTGCGGATTGGTCAAAGATCAAATGGTACAGGTTCAGGGAGAGCATATAATGCATTGTTGGCATTATGGAGGAAGTACAGAAGGAGATCATGTATGCTGGTCTGAATATTGCTGCAATATGCCTCTATCTCTTTCATGGTCATTTATGGTGTTTGGTGGATTATGGTTCTTCTTTGCAGATCTGCTTTATAGTCAGGGGGAGCATGTTCTTAGGGGGAGCATAACCCTTTGCCCTTGATGTCAAAGGGGGAGAATGACGTTGAAGATCTTGAGGTTGCCATCAAGTCCAAAGGGGGAGATTGTTGGCATTATGATTCTGGTATGGCTCTATGTTACAGGTGTTGTACTTGATGGCAACTCTCTTAAGTGGCAATGCTCTGTTCAGGCTCTCAAAATGTTGGAAATTAAGAGGTACGCAGGTGAATGGTTCAAAAGGTGCGGACCCGCAGGTACGCTGGCCAGGAAGTGCGTACATACCCGCAGGTACACCATGTAAAAGGTGCGGACCCCAGTTCACTCACTTCAAGGCAGAGAAGCGCGCTCACGTGGGGTTTCTTATGTTTGGCCCGTGGTATTTAGCCCGCCGTTCTTGTTTCTATGGTTTTGGCCCGTGGTATAGGATCTAATTTAGCCCCGGTTTGGATCCCTTGTATTGGTTATTGATGGTTTTGTCCCATGGTGTGAATGAGGGCTTGACTATAAATAGGGAAGGAGATCACTTGGCTAATGTATCTTTTTGCAAATTGAATATCTTAAGATATGAAATATCGGGTTATCGGTTTAAAAGCTTGATCTATATAAAAGTGAAGTTGAAAGTGAATCTATGAAGTGTGATCTCTCGGGTGCATGATCAGATCTGGGCATCTGACTATCTGTGGTACACTGGTGGACTGCCAATTTGGCCCTAATCAGAGGTTTGCAGGTAATTAACTATGCAAGTGCGGAGGTACGCAAAGCAGAAGAAGGAGCAGTGCGTGGGTACGCAAAGCAGAAGAAGGCGCAGTGCGTGGGTACGCAGAGCAGAAGAAGGCGCAGTGCGTGGGTACACAGCGCGATAGAAGGTTCAGGTGCGGAGGCACGGTAAAGATACGCGGCACGACAGAAGCCGCAAGTGCGGAGCTACAGTAGAGGTACACGACGCGATAGAAGCCGCAGGTGCGGAGCTACAGTATATGTACGCGGCGCGACAAAAGGTGCAGGTGCGTAGATATGCAGTGCAGCAGAAGGCTCTCTGCGGGTATACGCAGGGGAGCAGAAGGTGAAGTGCAGAGCCACGCAAGCCAGATAAAGAAAAACTGCAGATCTGTCTTAAGACTTTTGTTGGCTGAATTTTTCTGTTGATAAGGTGTTCTAGGTTTAGTTTACTGTTATTGTTGATCTGGTTACTGCAGTTGACTGTGTGATTTACATGTACTTGATTATCATTTGATGTTCATGGATCCAGTTTGAAAATTTATGAAAAGTGGTCATTGAAAGAAAAGAAGTAGGGGGTTGTAGCTCCCTTCCAGAAGAGATTGGAAAATGAGAGAGAGTTGTATCTCTCTGCAGGTTGCAACCTGCGTACTGGTAAAGGACTGCACCAGTACAAAATCATTGTAAAAGGAGTTTCTAATTTGAAAGAAGATAGAGACATATTGCAGCAGGTGGTTTTCACCCACATTGGGTTTCCACCTTATATCTGGTGTTCTTTGGTGTGTCTATCTGTTTTTCTTGTTCATGCTCATTATTTTATGGTACTGACATGCAAAAATAATTCAAAGTATAAATAAGGAAGATTTATTAAAAGAACTTGATAATACTGATTCACCCCCCCCCCCCTCTCAGTATTATTTCCAACAAGGTATTCACAATTAGACACCAAGAAGTACAAGCTCCAAAACTTTCACTCTCTGATGTCCAACAACTAATACTTCAAAATCTGAAATATTTATACAATGTTTTACAGAAAAATATCTTGAAACAGACTTCAAGATTTATTACAAAAATTCCTAAAATAGATCAAAACTACTAAAATATTATTTTGCTGATTTTTGGTGTTGTTCTGGTGTAACTGAGGCCTTGAATGAACATTTATGTTACTCCTATTGTTTGATGAACTGCCTACTGTTCCATTTTTCCTGCAATCGGTTCTGAGAACTATTGTAACAAATATGCAATGTTGGTTCCTTTTGCTACTTTTTTTCTATTAAAAGTGAGCCAAGGGACCGATTCTTCCTCTGTTGTTGACCCTCATCAAAATCGCATCCGGATCGGGCTTCTGTCTTATCACAATTGCAATACAAACAAAGAGCATTAACACTGATTTTTCATGTTTTTCCAAATGGCGGACCTAAAAACTTAAACACTCCAATCTATAAAATGTCACATCCACAAGGGTTTATTGCAATCACATCCGGATAGAAGAATGGACACTCTTCCATAGTATTGTCATCAATCGACCAGACACAATATTTTCTTATGAACCAATTTATAATATATCACATCCCTCCGGGCTTATTGTAATCACAATCGCAACCGAAAACTGGGGATTGGGACTTACCATAGTCGAGGGAAAGATCATGCAAGGGAAAGAGGCTTAAGGTTAATACAAATCGTTGGGGGCCGGGACTATTATCACAGTCGAGACTTAATGTTGTTGGGAGCTATCGTCGATGTATCAGTGTTGGACGTATCACAGGATGTGAGAAATAAAGTGGGAGGTGAGATTTAAGGCGGGATGCAGGATAGTCTGATGTGGATATCGTTGAGGGACTGTTTGCAGGATTGTCCAATGAGGAATCTCGCAATCACATTAGGGAAGGGGGTATGGAGCATTGTTATTTGTTTTATGTATGATATGTCGATTGCGGTAATGTGATGTGATATATATAAAAGGGACTTTAATATGATTAACGAATGCTTTGAAATATTTAAAGAAAAAATGGAACAACGACTAGAGTTTGGAACTATTATTTAAAGAATGGACTTCGGCTAGAGTTAAGTGTATAGTAAATAATGGAAATGTGGCTAGAGTTTGGGAATTAATGTAAAATATGAGTGTTCCAAGGGAAAAAAGGGTTTTAACTTAGGATTTAAGAATTTCCCAAGGAAAAAGGGATTTTAAAGGGAATGAGGGGATTTATGAGGGAAGTTGAGGGAGTGATATGAAATATGAATGGGATGTTGAAACAAGTTGAAATATCCTTGAACACATTATTTCTCCTAATTACTACTCCCATAGTGTTTAACCATAAGTGATGTCATGACTCTTTTGATCATTTTGATGACTCGACCTATTGATGACATCTAATGGAGTATGAAACTGACCATGAGATGAGACTGAGATGGTGATCAAGACTTTTACTAATGACTCATCATAATGAGTAATGACACGACCAAAATAGCATTGGACCATGAAGTGGAGGGAGTAGTAACGACCTAGAACTGACCAATGATCAAATTTTATTTGAAAATATAACAATTTGACCTAATAACCCTATCAACAAATTTGTAAGAGCATATTTGATCATTGGTGACTGGTTGACAAGAACTAATATTGGCTCTAGCTCAGGATGGAAGATCCTTAGGAGGTGTCAAGAACACCATAAACCAAGTAGCCTGATCCATTAGGCATAGAGTCAAAAACAAAAAGACCAAACTCAAAACTGAAAACTAACCAAGAAATTGAACTAACTTGACGCAATGTAAAAACTGACTTAACAACTTTAAAAAGAAAACGACATATAATCATAGAATCATTATGACCCTCTCCTTGGGCTTCAAACTTCTGATGATAACTTCCCACATCCAATCATGTGAAATGATCCCTCCAGTGTAACCAATCCAACAAATGGCTACTTACTTGAATCTTGTTCACATTTTCCTTGAGCTGGCAAAAAAAACAAAAGATAGGCCACTCCAAGTGTCAACTATACATATGTTCATGATCCATAAATACAAGAAAAATCATCTCCCATGAGGAATGGAGAAAATTAGAAAAAGGATCCTGAAACTTGTGAATGACTACCTTGTCCTGAAATCCAACAAAAATACAAGTACTCCTTTCATTTTGATCTGAAATAATACTTGGTTGTTGATGCATAGGAAGGCATAGGGAAATATGACTTTCTTCTACCTAAGTGTTGGCTATAACTTCCTCAAGCACGAGAAAATCTAATTCTATCTTTGCCATACTGTCTATCTCACATTCATACTCTTCCAATTCCTAGTCTAAATCATGCTTGAACAAAAAACATTCTTCAATATTATTAAACATGTCAGCCCTATCCTCTTCATGAAATAAAGCAATCCCTGTTAGCTGATCTCCTTACAGGAAATTTACATCACAAATTGGATTACTCACAACAACTTCCTATATAGTTTCATCAGTCTCATGACTAACATCATTTAAACCCAGATTTTCATTTTCAATAATGCAAGAAATTTCACTCACACATTCTTGGTTGTGTGAACACTGCAAACCTGCCTTAACTTGGGCTGTAACATGGCTTTTCAAGAGCTGATCTATTTCATGTTTAGACAAAGGAGAAAACTAAGTTTTATAGAAATTAGCATTGGCTTGGTGATTGTTTCTCTCCATGATTACATTATCTGAAACCTCCAAACATGGAAATTCAAAATTATGATTTGCACAAATCTATCCTTGGAATAATGTTTCAGAAAATGGATGAGCCAGAGAAAAATATGAGTGTTGAATGTCTAGATATTATTTTTCATGTATTTCGTCAAAAACCTCATTTTTGTCTTCACAAAGATGATCTTGAAATAAAAACCCAGAGAACGAACAATCTGAAAAAACAAGTGAATGCATATCTTCATACCTTTCATCCAAAAGACAAGGTTTTGGATGCTCATGGAAAACTTTAAATTCAACAATCTCTTCAAGTATATTTGATTCCTCATGTGCTTCAATAGGAAGAGTATCAATTTGACTGTCACAAGAATCAAGGAAAACAACTTTGTGTTCATTATTTCATTGCAAAAGTAGATGATCATCACCATAAGGTAGTTCACAACTTAAGTTTCTTGTACATGCAATTTCAGAATTCTGACTTGGACCAATTTCTTCCTGACTGTTAGGATGAAAATATATTTCATCTTCAAGCAAAGAAGGAGTTAATATGTGGTGTGAATGATCCTTTGTATCAAAGTAGTTAATCTCTATTATTTTCTGTTGGGAAGAAAATTCATAAAGGGCCTCTATGATTTCATAATCCATACACTCTTTATCACCAAAATCCTCTTCACGGTATTGAATGAAATCTTCACAGGATTCACAAAAATATTCGAACAACAAAAATGAATAATGAGATTTTCCATAAAAATCAAAAAATGTTGGGTTGAAATCCTTAAGAGAGTATAAGCTACCTAGGTTTAACCCTTCATACCATGATCTTGCTTTCCCTTCCAAGGTAGCCATAAACATCTTCATCAAACAATCCTCATGAAAACTAATCCCAAGCTTATGTAAATGCCAGTGAAATTTTATTAGATGCAGAATAGCCTCATCCTCATTTCCATCTATGAATTTGGGCATATTAGTTTTCCACTTTATACAAGGCATATGATTCAGAAAACGAGGAATATGAGCTTGGTTCATAGGAGTATACCTTCGAGCAGTTGAATCCATCTTGAAAATAGTTAAGTCACCAAGAAGTTTTTCAAACTACCGGTTTTTGAACAATGGAGTCTCCATGAAAATTCTAAACCTTTGGATTCTTTGACACTGGAGTCGCGAGATGAAATATGCACAACATTTCTTGTGTCTAATCATTGTTCACCATCAACAATCAAATCTGATCCTTGTCATTCTTTCCTAGGGAAGATATGATCTTACATTCCCTGGCAATAGGACCAAAATATTTTCCTCCAAAATATCCCAAGGCTAAGAAAGGATATTGATGGAGGTAACCTCAGACCACTTAGGGTTTAGTAGCTAGCCCTGCCAAAACAAAGAGGGCTCTCTCTATAAATCTCATAGCCAAATATGACTAGAGTGGGAAAACGATATTAGGCTAGGTATTACAGAACTAGGATTTAAATGTTTTAAGGTTTTGTTGGATCAGGAGTCAAAATCAAGGAACTAGGTTAGGTCTTAAGGGTTCAATTGCAAGAGATATCAAGGAGCAAGATACGTATGATTTTGTGATACTTTGGGACTTTTTCGATGTAGTGTAAGGTGGAAAAGAAAAGATTCAAAATGAGCACGGAAAGCATGAATTCATTTATCAGAAGATGGGTCACATAAACATGAAATTCCTAACAAAACAAAGCTTAAATTTAAGAATTATGTTTAAAACCTCTTACAAAAACCACTGAAGAGCATAGATATGGAAAGGAGATGAAATTATCATTCATATAAACTATTAACAGAAGAAAAACATTATCACAAATGCATAACACAAGAATTCCTAAATAGTAGCTACAATTGGTCTTTGATTTCATGTAAAATATGATGAGTACAAGCTCCAAAACTTTCACTCTCTGATTTCCAACAACTAATACCTCAAAATCTGAAATATTTATACAATGTTTTACATAAAAATATCTTGAAACAGACTTCAATATTTATTACAAAAATTCCTAAAATAGATCAAAACTACTAAAATATTATTTTACTAATTTTTGGTGTTGTTTTGGTGTAACCGAGGCCTTCAACGAACATTCATGTTACTCCTGTTGTTTAATGAACTGCGTGTTGTTCCATTTTTCCTGCAATCAATTCTGAGAACTATTGTAACAAATATGCAATGCTGGTTCCTTCTGCTACTCTTTTGCTATTAAAGGTGAGCTAGGGGACTGATTCTTCCTCTGTCATTGACCCTCATCAAAATCGCATCCCAATCATGCTTTTGTCTTATCGCAATCACAATATAGATAAAGAGTGTTAACACTAATATTTCGTGCTTTTTACAAAATGCAGACCTGAAAACTTGAACACCGCAATTTATAAAATATCACATCCACAGGGCTTTATTACAATCGCATCCAGACGAAAGACTTTACACTCTTCCATAGTACTTTCGTCGATGGACCGGACGCAATATTTTATTAAGAACCAATTTATAATATATCGGATTTGTCTGGGCTTATTGTAATCGCAATCGAAACTAGAAACCAGGGGTCAGGACTTACCATAGTTGGGGGAAAGATTATGTGGGGGAAAGAGGCTTAAGGTTAATGCAATCATCAGGGTTCGAGACTGTTATCGCGGTTGGGACTTAATGCTATTGGGAGCTATCATCAGGGTATTGGTGTAGGACGTATCATAGGATGTGGGATATAAAGTGGAAGGTGGAATTTAAGGTGGGATACAATGCGAGATGCGGGATAGTCCGATGTGGGACTGTTTATGGGACTGTTTGCGGGATTGTTTGATGTGGGATCCTACAATCGCATCAGGAAGGGGGTATGGAGCATTGTTATTTGTTTTATGTATGATATGTCGATTGCGGTAATGCGATGCGATATATATAAAAGGGACTTTAATATGATTAATGAATGCTTCGAAATATTTAAAGCAAAAATGGAACAACGGCTAGAGTTTGGAACTATTATTTAAAGAATGGACTTCGGCTAGAGTTAATTGTATAGTAAATAATGGAAATGTAGCTAGAGTTTAGGAATTAATGTAAAATATGAGTGTTCCAAGGGAAAAAGGGGTTTTAACTTAGGATTTAAGAATTTCCCAAGGAAAAAGGGATTTTAAAGGGAATGAGGGGATTTATGAGGGAAGTTGAGGGAGAGATATGAAATATGAATGTGATGTCGATACAAGATGAAATCTCCTTGAACATATTATTTATCCTAATTACTAACCCCATAGTGTTTAATCATAAGTGATGTCATTACTCTTTTGATCATTTTGATGACAAGACCTATTGATCACATCTAATAGAGTATGAAACTGACCATGAAATGAGACTGAGACAGTGATCAAGACTTTTACTGATGACTCATCATAATGAGTAATGACACAACCAAAATGACATTGAACCATGAAGTGGAGGGAGTAGTAACGACCTAGAACTGACCAATGATCAAATTTTATTTGAAAATACAACAATTTTACCTGATAACCCTATCAACAACTTTGTAAGAGCATATTCGATCACAGGTGACTGGCAGGACTGACATGCACTAACACGCTTGGTGGTTTTATTAAAAAAAATTAATAAAGGAAATCGTCACCAAATCAAGGCTCGAGACTGCTTTATCTCTCTCCTCACCATAAGACCAATGGCTCAAGGTGATTGGCTCATGGATACATACGTGGATGATGATGTTGGCATGATGTGGTAGTATGTATCAGGTGATAAGTGACATGCATAATCAATTATTTGAAGTATCCTAGTGGGCCAAATCTAAGTGACACATGTCTCCACTCATATGGTGGCACGTAGTATTAGCAACGACAATACAACAACAACCAAAAGATACTTCCCTAGAAAATTTCACAATTGTATGTGGACGTTTGAGTTGAGAATCTAGGAGCTACAAAGCTGAGGAAGACACAGATGCAGGAGAGAGAATTGCTCGGAAGAAAAAATATTAGATGACCAAGAAAAAATAACCTAGAAGTAAATCTTGGTCGGATCCAGAAAGGAAATCCTATAAGGAACTTACTCGGAAGAAAGAAAATCTCGGAAGGTTGACCTTCGAGAAAAAACAAAGGCACACAAAGGGAATATGTCTAAGGTACTGGGCCTGAGAGATGGAAAGATCGTCGACAAAGGATGTTCCATCAAGTAATGGAGAGTGTGTCAGGACACAATTATGTTGCATTTCTATGTGTATTAAAACTGAGAGTGTGACAGAGATGTGCAATGTAAAATTAACCCTTTGGGATATATAACAAAATAGCCTGCAGAGATATATTTGGTAGCACAGTTGGGTAGCTCATTTGGGCTTGTGCATGACTGAGTCGACAACTCAAATTTGGCATTATTTTCCATATTTGGATGAATGAGTCGAAACTTGGAATTTGGAAGCTATGCCAAACATAACAATAGAGCGTAGAAGCTCTAGAAACACATCCATGAACGAGTTGGTATTGGAGCCAAATTTGGCCAAAACACTAATTTTGAAGATACACCAAATTTATAAGAACCTTAGCTAAGTCCTCTAGAAATTACAGAATTAAAACTTCCTCCTCATGGGCATCCTTTACTATGATTAACACTTCCTCCTCTTGCACAAATCTTCAAATAATCAAATTATGACCTATGAGGAAGCATTCTCTTTCTCTTTCTATGTGATGATAAATATTGTTATGTGTCTAGTTGGAGGAGTTTGTTGTTTTGATTTTTCTTCTGACAATATTACATATTGTCACAGGTTTGTTGATATGTATTGAAATATCTTTGCATTAACTTAATACTTAGATCATGTTGCACATTCAGATATTATATTTGATGTAGAGAAGGCTTGGCATTATTGAGGGTTATGACAAGTTTCCATGATACAATGATGTCATGGATGATTAATGATGATGTACTCGTTATTGATTATTAAGAATGTCTTGTTGATTTGAGTATAGTGTATGACTTGGCATTTTTACCTAGTTGTAGGAGTTGGATGTTCATTTAATTAGAGGCTTTTCTACTAATTATATTATGATAAAGCCTTGATAATGTTGTTGCATATTTTCATTGACAAAAATATTTTCAGAAAGGGTCTTGGTACTGTTGAGAGTTGAATGGATTTATTAATATTATCATGATAGATAAGTATAGGCTTGGTATTTTTCAATGTTGTTGATGGATTCATGCTTAATTAGATTTGAACAATGAATATGTTTTGGCATTTGATGAGAAAATAATTTTATTGGGTATTTCATTATTTATGGCTTGGTATGGACAATGTCAATGAGCAAAGAGTTTGACTTGGTATTTTAAAGAATTGATGAGATATTTATTTCTCATTGATTTGTTTCAGAGAATTTAATGATATATTGGTATTTAAATTGAGCATTTTGTTGATTCTGGGTCTAGTTTCAAAATTGGATGAAACATGGCTTGCAGGTTTTGGTTTGTGTTTGAGTAGGTGGATCTAGTGTGAAATATTTGAAACATGGTACGCTGAGATACTGATGGTTGGAGCCTTCATTGAGGGACTAGTGCCTTACTTCTGGTAGTAGCTTTCAGCAAAGCTTCATCCCAATCAGATTTGGAGAAACTAGAGGAGGTCATATCCTCCAACAAGTAAGAGTCTGCACATTGGTAATAGTTTCCACTAGTTCAAGATGTAATGAAATATTTTCTTTATAATAAGAAGAATACAAAGATGACAAGAACAACAGTTTTCTCCCATGTTGGATTTCCACCTAAAAATTGGGTCTCCCTATCTGTTGATGTGTTAATGATGTGTTGTAATTTTATGGCATGTCTACTCTTATGTTGAATAATGTCCACGGTTACTGAATATGCATAGATCTACAACATAATGTGTTTCTAATGAAATAATGGTCCAAGATAACTTTTAAAATAAAAGCATACGTTAAGTAAAATTTGGTTGGGCATGAAACATTGATTGGGCTTCTCCACTCCACGGAGCTAGTTCATCTCTTTCGACGAGCAGGCGGATGTGGTTGTAACATTCCACTATTGGGGCTAGCGGGTGTACATGGATGTATTCTATGACTGGAACTTACACTTCTTTATATAATAAGAGCCAATACGTTTCATGCATATGTTCTATTGTATTCCAGCTATCTTGTTTACTCTAAATGGAATATGTATTTTCTTTCTTATGCATGCATGTATGGACTTTTTTGTATGAGTATCTATGAATATCTCTAAAATGTGTTGATTGGTTTAACCATCACTTTGGATTTCCAGCTAACTTTCTTTCCAGCTTGTGATGTATCTTCGCTCGTGTGTTCCCTTCCCATCCGAGTATTATTACAGGTTGCCAAGGGGCGCACTCATCTCAGCCCACCTGTTCTAGAACCTCTCATGCACCTTCCTTGACTCACTACAGCAGTCACACCCTTGCTACCGATAGAGTTATCTTACTTCCCTCTATGTGAAATCTTGGTCAAGGCATTGCTATACGAACCACTGTTGGGACTCCTACACCAAACGGTCTAAGGTCTAATTTGGACTTCTTACCAGGGAGATCCCCCAACATGTTGACGGGTCCAGCACCATCAATAGATATCAAATCAAAGACACTATGTTAGATCTAGGTTATGATGTGAGTATATTGCTACAAAAAACCTAGGAAGCATTGGGAAGACCCAAGTTGGTGTTCTCTCCTATCCGGTTGTGTATGGCCAACTAGTATTGTATTCTACCCGTTGGCTATTTTGAGGATGTAGAAGTTGAAATTGTGGGGGTGAATATATATGAAAATTTTGAGGTCATCGATTTATCGGCGACAATGATCCCTATCCACGTTTCTTGGGAGTTGATTAGGAATTCAAAAATTATTCCATTATTGACCTCAAGTGAGAAACTATGACTTTTGAAGTGGATGGAGTCGAATTTATCCAGCCACTGAATCCATATCAAGGTCCAACTTTTACAAAGCCTGTTGATGATGTAGAGGATCCTAATGTTATGGATCAACTGTATGAGTTAACTAAGAGGTAGCATTACATTAATCCTATAATAGATGGTTCTATTATTTCGAGGAGCTTTCAACATATTCAAGTTGGTTTAGATGATGCGTTGGATGAATAAATTAGGGAGATCATGAGCTTCACAGTAGAATTTTCCAACTATTCATTTCTCCAAATGGATCGGTACAGAGGTTAGAGACTACTCTCTCTTTAATGGTCTTGGTCTTGTTGTAAATTCCATAAATGAAAATTAATTTCATGTTGAATAAAATCATATAATTTCCTTGATGGATGCTTATTTTTAAGAAACCCCTACATGATGGTTGGGGGCCCATCGTAACTAGTTTCAAAACTAGGATTCTCTTAATTCTATTATAATGTGCCTATTTTTTGAACCTGAAAAGAATACAAATGCAATTTATGTGTATGAGGGTCACACTAGTCATTAGAGGCATGTTCAAACCTGTTGCGCTTCGTGGACAAAGGAAGGACATCCCGTTGAGCTATGGGTACATCACATTTATACATACCTTGGGAACATTTCCTATATATTTGTATTTAAAAGAATAAATGAGAAGGTAAAAAATAACTGGGATGCATTGATAACTGTTATCGAGAAAACTAGTGTCTATGCAGAGCTACTAGTCCCACTAAGGCTGGTAGCTACCTTAGAAACAAACAAACTAAAACTACTTTCGTTTTCCTTTATGAGAAATAGATAAGAGGGGAATAAGGAGACCAACCTCTGTCTTGCGCTTGGTTCCTTGCTCGATTCCTCTCCCTTCTGATAGGTCTTTGCCACTCGCTTCCTCATCTACCCAGCTTCAAAGAGCACCTGTAGAATCAAAGCAGCATAACACTATCCAAGAACATAGATCTATTATCATAAACAATATAGGACTAGATATATATTGACCACACAAATGCATATAACATCAATCATACAAGAATGTGGAGGGAAAATTGAATAGATTTATTGATAATCAAGAAAGAGCAAAGAGGATTACAACCAATCGTTCTGACCCAACATCATCCTCTCAGCAAGAAAGCCCTTCTTAACCTCATGAAAAGCTTAGATCACCCAAACACTATGATGTTGCACCAAGAAACCAACATCACTTCCTTACAAGATACAAAATTCCATCCTCTGGATCTCTGGGATGAGGGATCCATATATAGATGTTTGCAAGGGGGGTGAGTCAGCTTTTGAGAGTTTATTAGTGTCCTCTCTCTAATAGTTCTTGATTCCACTTTTATATTGATGATCTCTTACTCATCCCTGGGCGAATGGAGAGAGGCAAGTGTCACAGGAGAAGTTTCTAGAAGATTCCATGATTCTCCACCTTGCAGATTAACCCTGCCATTTGTCCACTCTCGCCCATCGCACCCCATAGAAAGGCTTTTCAAGATGCATCACACCTCCTGTGTGTATTTAGGTGGGATGCAGTGCACTTTGACCATGGCGCAGGTGAGATGGTCCAATTTTGACCAGTTCTGAGCAGTATTTCATGGAGAACTTCTCGGAGAAGATGTAATCAGTTGACCTTGTTCTTTTAGAGGTTGGAACAACACTTTTAGGGACTTAAGAGCCCTTGGTTTATGGAAATTTATGATTTGGGTTGCAGTGCCCAAAAATGTCTATAACAGTTGCCCCCTAAGGCATGAGGTCATTAATCTGTTGATGTCGGGTGAAATGCTTTATCATGAGGATCTGAAGTTCTTTCAAGCTGGAAGGCGACCTGTAATAAGATACAATACAATACATTATCTTCATAATATTTTCATGATCTAGCTGAGGCAGGCATTCCCATGCTCAGGTTTATAAATTCATTTTCATGTACATAAGACAGACAACTATCTGAGTGTAGACTGATGATTCTGGTAGAGCCATCATCCCTTAGGTTGGATGATTATCTGTGCAGTAATGATGTACATTTGATGTCTTTATTTTCCTAGATATATGTCACAACCCGGATGGATGAAACTATATCTGGGGTCTTCAATCTTGTTCGATCTTCACTCAAAGTACAAGTCGATCCATGTGAGAGATGTTCTGGAGTCGAACATGGAAAGACATTGCCTGATTACCAGCCAATGATGTAAGTTGTTAACAGGCACGAGAGGAATCACCGATAATGATGATGACCCTCAAGGTACTACAGGACAATTCATGTGGTGTGAATAAGGTACTTGGCATCGAACACCACGCAAAATCTCTCGGTCGAAGGCCATTGATGTAAACCTATCGCTGGAAGTGAGAAACTTTCCCTTGAGGCATGCAAGCTTCAAAGTACTAAAAGGGGTGTTCTTAGATCGACTTCTTGGATAATGAGCTCATGTCGACAAGAAGCGATCCGTCATAGGAGGGCCTTAGTGAAGCCCACATCAATGACACGGAACGGAGCAAATGATTTTAATGGAGGTGAAAGCGATCTGGTGATATAAAGTTCAGGGTGGCAGTCATGAAAGAATGTAGCATAAATGTATTGCAGTGGGTGAGACACAGGCAAATCCTCTGAGCGACTTCTCTTGAACATATCGGTGACACTGACATGATGGATCGGCAGCATTAACCCCAAATATGGATGGTGTGACGGAACCATGGTGATGTGACCAGTGAATGGAACAACCCAACCCGACTTGGATGGGGAGTGAAAGTGTCATGTTCAAGAGCGACTTGCTACCGATAAAGTTTCTTCAAGTTTTCTTCCCAATTTTTCCCCAGTCATTGCTGACCAATACCTCTTAATTTTTGTTAAGCTTGAGGAGGATAACATATGCTTTTTCTATAACTTTCCCTTCGGGAAAACCCATCGCTATGTTTTAATGAGCCTAGCGATAGTGAGACTCATTCTTGTCTGTATGGACAAGTTTGTCACTATTTCAGTTTTAACGAGTTTAACGACAAGGATAACTCGGTCCTTTTCAATTTTAGAGAGTCTGAAAAAGGGACGTAAAGAAAACTCCAAAAATCCTTTTTTGTCATATAATCCCTTGAGCCCGAAAAAGTATAAAACAATACAAAAGGGATGAATTTTAGGTACTTTTAACGAGCCGAACAAGACAAGCGCTGGATCTTTTTGTGTAATAATCCCTCAAGTCCAAAAAGATTAAAATCTAAAGTAGGGATATCACTTCCAGTCCCTTTAACAAGCTGGAGAGGACAATGGCTCGGCAATCTTTTCATATTTTACAAGTCTATTGAAAAGAGCTTAAAGGAGACTCGTTTTTTGAGGAACGAGTGATAAATTCGGGTAGCAGCTGATTCCAGGTAAGGTTTGGAATTTTCCAATCACGGTAGTGTCACAAGGAAGGCTAACAGGATCACTCTTCGCGGCTGTTCCTCAAAAAGGGTAAACAATCAAATGGAGGTGAATGATCAGCCAATACAGAGTGGAGGTGATGATGAGAACATGACCAAGGCTTCAAAGGCTGGTGATAATACATTCATGATGGTTATTTACCGGAAATTGGTTCATTTTTTAATGAGCTTAAACTCTGGGGGAACATTTGCTCATTGATTATGTTTATTTTTTAACGAGCTTGAATTCCACGTTAAAACCGCTCGATCCAGTCGTATAATAAGGATGTCTCATATAAAAACAGCATTTTTTCAAAGCTTTGCCCCACATCCTTTCTTTATGAAAGTTAGGAAACGACCAATACTACGAGTTTAAAGAGTTAGAGGACCTATAAATTTAAAAAATAAAGGGTCGCTCTTCGCTTGCATGCCAAAAGGTTTGCATTCCCCCAGGTATAGAAAAGTAGAGTTTCCAAGTTACCCCTCAATTTGCCGACAAAACACTTGTTTTATCGGGAAAGGCCTACCTTTTCCAGGTTACCCCTCAATTTGCAAACAAAACATTTGTTTTATCTTGAAAGGACTACCTTAACAAAAGTATCTTATTCTGGTCTAATCCCATTTTCCAAAATGGACGAGTGTGTCAGCCAATCATATATCCTCTGCGGAAACCTACCCTATACCCAAGGTTCTCCTGTCGAAACAGGCCAGGGTGCATGCCCCCTGGGTTTCATTCATATCCTCTGAATCACTCGCGCTCATCAAGAGGACGGATTGGGGATTGATGAGACATTCCTTGCGTGAAAATACCATTCAAGGTTGGTATATGACTATTTGCTATGTGTGACCCAGGGAATGAAAGCTGGTCTACGAGCTTGACCACTCTTCCTTCGTGCGGAAAAAAAATTACTCTAAAGAGTGAGGAGACAATGGCTCCCATGCAATAAATATAGTCTCGTCCAAGAAGTAGATTATAATCCAGGGGTCCTTGGACTACCATTACGTTCATGTGAACGGTTTTCCTTCTCAACGTTATCGGCACATTGGGAAGGATCCCTAACGGTCGATTGGTTCCTTTGTCAAAGCCTGTTAGATTTCTCATCTCAGGCAAAAGCGATGGCGAACCAAGCAGTTGAGGAAAGGACACTCACAGAAGCCCCTTCATCTATGATGGTACCGGCCATGAACATTCTGTATATTTGAGCAATGATCCGAAATGGTACACTAGCCGGTAAACGGGGTCTACCTAGTAGATTCCAATCAAAGGAAACAACCACGTTGCTTGGAGGTGGGACCGAATAGACGGCCGGGTATGACTCTGACGAACTTCTTTCCTGCGGTAAAGGAATGGGTAGACTGCCCCCATGTTCATCGGAGTCTGTGCTTACGAAAAGAATTTGGACGGTGTCATCTTTGTTCTCTTCGGTGACTGTATCATCTGAATATGGATCCTCTTAAGGCAAGACCGGGTCAACTGCCACCTCGACCTTTTGACTTTCGTCTGGTGTGGATTCATATGGTTTATCTTCAATGATAGACACTTCGGCCGACCACCAAGGTGTGTCAGCCGGATTTTCAACTAGTGACGAACTCGGCAAGAGCTTCTTATATCTAGGAGGAAGTCGTAACGGTGAAACCGGACGGTCGTCCAAAACTCTTTTAGCCTCGTCTAAGAAGGGACAATGGTGGACGGCGTGATCACCTTCACACAATTTACAAGGAAATTTACATTTTCCTTTTTGTCCAGGGGCTTCACTTTCACTAGTTGACGGTGTACCTTCAACATGATCATCAGAGGTTGATGACACTGGATTGTGCAAACGAGGAGACCAGTCCCTTAAGATCCGAGGGATGCAAGGATAATCTCGATGATAGTGGTCTCCTTTGCAAATGACACATGGTGATTTAGGCCTGGATGGTACAGTGTGTGGATTTTCGCTAGACGATACCTGGTTGCCCCTTTTCTCCTTTGGCTCCTTCTTCTTCTTCTCTTTCTTCTTCTTCTCCTTCTTCTTCTCAGTTACTTGATTTTTGGCTTTACTAGCTTCATCAAGCGAAGAGGAAGGAGGAGAGGAAGAAATGGACGAAGTAGAAGTTTGGCAGGTAACTCTGGTATCGTTTAGTTGCTAACTTAATTATTCAGGAATCACGGTTTTCTGAACGACAGAGGTTGAGAAGAGCCATACGGGCAAGCCAATTGTCAATCCTGGAAGCAACAATGTGGCCATATGGGGCGTATCAACATCTCCCCAAGAAGAGAAGGGACTAGGATTTCCCCCAAGGGGAATTCCTTGGTTTGTGGGCTCCATTTTTCTCAACTTAAGACCAACATAGGAAAGGTGATATTTATTCCGATTAAAATAAATTTTAGACGCTTCGACACAACTTGTTTTTTAAATTTTTAAGAGTCCAGAAAAAACAAAAGATGAATCTAGTCGCCTTCGATTTTTAATGAGCCTGAAGTGACAAGTGCTCAGATGGACCTTTTCCTTTAAGGATTCTGAAAAGGAACGAAAGATACTGCTCTGGAAATCTAGACAGAGGGATTACCAAACCAATCAAAAAATTGCTGAATAATTTTTACGGTACAGCAGTCAATCTTCTCGAATGTTGTGTTTAGTGCATTGCGATCGATAGGGTGGCAGACACAGCTTCCTATGGATAAAAGATAAAGCCTATTGTGGTCCCCCAATATATACTGGACGGTACGTGGGAGCACAAGTCCGTACTGGCACTTAGCATCTCAAAGTGGAGGAATCACCCAACCAACAACGAAAACAACAGTTACCAGGCTTTACGACGCCGGAATACGTCTCTAGCCTGGACTTCTAGATGTTGTGCATTAGGTTCCAAAGCATTTTTAGATTCATTAAATTTCTTTTATAGCTGATCTTGCTTAAGAAATTTTCCTTTCAAGTTCACTGTGTGATGTAGATGTACAATTCCTAAAATGCAATCTAAGATGATAAACAGTCGTTTAATCTTCTTTTTGCAATGAAAATCTTAGCTACTAAGGAAAGAGAGATATCGTTCTTTCAACATAGAGCAAAGAGCACATACTATATGCACTCTCCTAAATCAAACCAATAAACAGTCTAAATGCAAATGCGCGTGCATGTATTTGTTTTCAGCCTTCTTAATGTGTGAATGGTAAAAAGAAAGCTAAGCGCAAATCTAAATTATTTTTCAAAGCAACATTACTAGCAAGTTTCTTTTCAAGACAAAATGAGGACAATGATGACACTTTGCGATTTGGAATTGAAAACTTGCTTTCGACACTTGATAAACTACTAATTCAAATCAAATACAAGAGTAACAGTGTAATCGACTATCCAGAACAATTGGATTCTCTTATATGACTGAAAACGACACTTGCGACACTTTCAAATCAAGAATCGACAGTACAATTACGCTACTTCTTTGTAAAAGAGAACTGAAAATGGCTCAAAATACATAAAAACATTTACAGTTCTTTGCACAATGGAGGCAAAATAATGGCAAGGAAGGGGGTTTCAACAGAGGTGTACTGACTACAGGCAGCAAAACTCTTGAATAGAGCTAAAAAGAGTGAACATAGAAACCAAAATCTAGGAGCAGGAAAGGCCTTGTCTGATCAACGCACCTGTAACACAGTGAAAAAGAGATGCAGTGCACCTACTACACTCGGGAAGTGTGATGCATCCAGAATTCACAGAGGAGATAGTGCGCTAGACCAGGGACGAGACTTTAACTGGGTTCCGGGTCATAGTTTACAGCTCAGTTCAGGGATTTAGGCCGAGCAAGTGGTAATCAATAAATCAATCATAGGGGTAGATCTAAATAGGTTACTAGAGCCACCAGAAGGGCAATTAGAGAGCTTTTAAATCAATTTCTCAGTTCATAAACAAAACCCGGAGATAGACTGAAGCAGCATTGATCTACTTTGCACTTGCATAGAAAATGCAGTTCGAAGGCTAGCTGGCTTAACTTCAGGCTCCGTATGTAAGTTTATAAAGCAAACAAATGTAGATAAACAAAAAATCTATTCGCTCCCCAGCAGAGTCACCATTTTGTTATCGGGAAAACTAGTGTCTATGCAGAGCTACTAGTCCCACTAAGGTTGGTAGCTACCTTAGAAACAAACAAACTAAAACTACTTTCGTTTTCCTTTATGAGAAATAGATAAGAGGGGAATAAGGAGACAAACCTCAGTCTTGCGCTTGGTTCCTCGCTCGATTCCTCTCTCTTCTGATAGGTCTTTGCCACTCGCTTCCTCATCTACCCAGCTTCAAATAGCACCTGTAGAATCAAAGCAAAATAACACTATCCAAGAACATAGATCTATTATCATAAACAATATATGACCAGATATATATTGACCACACAAACGCATATAACATCAATCATACAAGAATGTGGAGGGAAACTTGACTAGCTTTATTGATAATCAAGAAAGAGCAAAGAGGATTACAACCAATCATTATGACCCAGCATCATCCTCTCAGCAAGAAAGCCCTTCTTCAACTCATGAAAATCTTAGATCACCCAAACACTATCATGTTGCACCAAGAAACCAGCAGCACTTCCTTACAAGATACAAAATTCCAGCCTCTGAATCTCTAGGATGAGGGATCCATATGTAGATGTTTGCAAGGGGGGTGAGTCAGCTTTTGAGATTTTATTAGTGTCCTCTCTCTGATAGTTCTTGATTCCACTTGGAGATTGATGATCTCTTACTCATCCCTGGGCGAATGCAGAGAGGCAAGTGTCACATTAGAAGTCTCTAGAAGATTCCATGACTCTCCACCTTGCAGATTGACCCTGCCATTTTTCCACTCTCACCCATTGCACCCCATAGAAGGGCTTTTCAAGATGCATCGCACCTCTTGTGCGTATTTAGGTGGGATGCAACGCACTTTGACCATGGAACAAGTGAGATGGTCCATTTTTGACCAGTTCTGAGCAGTATTTCATGGGGTACTTCTGGGAGAAGATGTAATCAAGTTACCTTGTTCTTTTAGAGGTTGGAACAACACTTTTAGGGACTTAATACCCCTTGGTTTATGGACATTTATGATTGGGGTTGCAATCCCCAAAAATGTCTATAACAATAACTCAACTCTATAGTGATTTATCCTTCTCAAATGAGGATATGTAGATAGTTGAAGCCCTGAAATAAATTAATATGGTAGTATTCCCTATTTCAAAACCAATTATTTAATTTAAACACAAGATAGATTGAAGGAATTTACATGAATTAGGAATCTAAGACGTTGTCACTTGTAGTAAAATTTACTAAGAATTTGAAGAGCATGATTTGGAGGAACAATGACATTTTTCCTTCAAGGAATATGAAGGTGAGAGGAGTATTAAGGATTATCTTGTCAAAGATGCTCTAAATATGAAACCTTTGAGATTGCACAAGCATAACATTGGAATCGAAGACACTCCCAAGGTGGATTCTATTAGTGATTATTGGGACAAACAAACTACAAAGGAAACATTTGATTTGTTGAAAGAATATGAAGATCTATTACCTATGTCAGTTTCAAAACTTAATGGTATAAAAGGAGATTTAGGAGAGATGAAGATTGTTCTAAAGCATGATGCTAGGTCAATTCATCCTTTCCCATATCATATAAATACACAAATTAAATAAAAGGTTAAACAAGGAATTGACAAAATTTTGATTGTGGATTCCATATTTCCGGTTGATGAAAATGAATTGTTATCCAAGATACAAAGGATTCAGATGATATGAGAGTCTATGTAGATTATTGTAGTCTCAACAATGCTTGTGTTCATGACCCATTTCGCATTCCTTTCTCCAATGAAGTGTTAGACAATGTTGTGGGGTAGGAAGAGTATTCTTTAACAAATGGGTTTTTTGGATATTTTCAATTCTATGTTGCAGAGGAAGATAAAAGGAAAACCACTTTCACCACTAAATGGGGTTCCTATGCTTATCATGTTATGTCATTTGGTCTTAAGAATGCTCAAGACATCTTTTCTAGAATAGTTATTGCTGCATTCAAGGAGTATATTCATAAATTTATTGAAGTATGTATAGACGATTGGAAATTATATAGTCTTTTGAAAAAACATTCTAGTATATTTGGGTTATGTTTGTTAGATGCAGACAATTGCAGATCTCTTTGAACCCGAAGAAGTGTATTTTTGTTGTTCCATTTGGTACTTTGTTGGGGCATATTGTATGCAAATATGGTGTATGTGTAGATCCTGCTAAAGTTGTGGTAATCCTTAATATGTTTCCACCTATAAGTGTCAAACAATTACGATCCACATTGGGACATACAGGCTATTATCAATGATTCATTTGCAACTATCCTATAACTACCACACCATTAGAGAATTTTCTAAAAAAGGTTGAACACTTTATATGGATTGATGAGTGTGATGTTGCTTTTGATACTTTGAAAGAGAAGCTTGCAAGTACTCTAATTCTAGTCTATCTAGACTAGAACAAAGAATTTCATGTACTCATTAACGCATCTAGTATTGCTCTTTGTGCCATTATGGTGCAAACTGGTGTAGGTAATCTTGATCATCCTATTTATTTTGATAGCCGAAAGCTTTCTAGTGTTGAAATAAATTATACAAATACTAAGTTGGAGGCTATTTCAATGGTGTATTTGCTTCAAAATATTAGGCATTATTTACTTGGAGGAGCTTTCAAATTTTTCATTGATAACTCTGCACTAAAATATCTTTTCAACAAACCTATTTTAGAAAGGATAACTTATAGGTGGTTTTTATTGCTTAAGAAATTCTCTTTCAAGGTTATTATCAAGCCAGGTTTTATTAATGTCGGAATAGATCACCTTTCTTGCTTAGAGTCTAGGGAAGAAGGAGGTTCATTTGCTAATCAGTTACCTGGTGCAGATTTGTTCAAAATTAAAGTTGCTCCAGATTATCTTGAAGAAATTGCACTATTTTTAGCCACTAGTGAGTTTCTAGATGATTATTACACTATTCAAAAGAAACATTTGGTAATGAGAGCAATAAATCATCAGTTGATTGGAGGGTAGATATATAAGATGGGAATTGACAGTATCTTGTAGTGATTCATTTTGAATCACAACAGAGATTATTTTCTTTGTGAATGTCATTGCGGTGTTGTAGGAGGCCACATAGGAGGAAAGGAAACCATAAGGAAAGTGCTACAATTTCAACCATGGTGGCCAACATTGTCCAAGGAAGCGAAGGAGTATGCTAAGAATTGTGATGTGTGCTAGAGATTTGGGAAACCTTTGTTAGGAAGAAATACTAAGAGGGGTGAGTGAATCAGTATTTTACACACTTTGAATTTCAATTTCTTATTTTGACTATTATACGTAATTGTTTTAAAGGAAACTAGCATATGTACGTGATTGTTACTGCAAAAACTATATATATCTAGATAACTTATCTGGTCATATGTATAACAGTAATCAATGCATTATTATTCCGTTATTCATTAAGTAAATATTAAGTAGATAGGAAGCATATAGAACATAAAAATACAACCATATGAACACTAGGATTTTTAGGTGGAAACCTGATGTGGGAGAAAACCACTGATGTTGTTGTCTCTGTCTTCTTCTTTTATTAAAAATAATCTTCTTACAATATTGTGTTGAAGCAGAATTTAACTAGTATGGAAGCTCCTACCTATAGAAGCCTACAACCTTCTCTCATTTTCTAGCTCCTACTGGAAGGGAGCTACAACCCCTTTTGTGAAGACTGTTATCCTTAGCTCTTTGTGGATCACTTTTCAGAATGTTTCAAACTAGATCCGCTCTCAACAATTCTATAGTCAACTACTCAAAAACTAGATCATCAAATATTCTAATGTAACTAATGCAACTTGAACAATTCTATATAAATCATACCAATGCATACCCACTCATCAATATACCAAGTCAAACCCTATTACCCATCATAGAAACCAATTGTTGCCACTACAAACCCTGATCAAACATGCATCAGATTGTATACGCAATTGTTACTGATCATACTTGCATATGTGCATGCTTCTCCTGAAGAATACCCTTGTACAGATCTAAATTACAATGTTCTTGAATCAATCACCCAAACAGATACTGAATTCAACATAAATCACTAAACCAAATACAAATTATCACATAGAATTATCATCACTTAGTCAACTTATAATTCATAATCAATTTAATACGTATAGTATTTTCAACCACATATTATTATAATAAAGACTTCATCGACAAACAATAGTAAGCTTAATAGAATAGATCAACCATTATCATCATCTCATCTTGCAAAGCCCTAGTATATGTATCAAACCCTTATAAAGCATATACAAATATATATGTGCTTATCATTCACCACACTTGTGTATAGATGTGTTTGTAGAATATATACGTGACTATCTAGTAGCAGATCCACGTATGTACATGACTCCTCAGTGTCAAACCCACAGACAGATTTGTAACTATAGAGACATACCTTTACTGCAACACAGAATATTCTTCGCATCCCTTATTGTCTCATATTTATGTTAAAGTATCATTAAAACCACAAATCTATCACAGTTAGATATTCTTAATAAATAAGTCAAGCAAGTACATATGATACCATACGTCCTATTTTTCAGATCTTTGTCTTTTCCCTGCTGCTTAGTGCACACCTATTTCATATCAAATGATTCATATAAAGAACAATACTTGCACACCTAACACTTGGATCTCCATCTCCTTATATAGCTTAGGCCTTACTGAATACCTTAGGCCAATCACTTAGTAATGTCGATGGTGTTCTTTGAAGGGATCAAATATTTGTTATCATGCTCATTACTATGGGTCAATACCATGGTAAATACCCCTGGTATTGACAATACCATGGTGCAGGAACTATAACCGACTTTTCTTTACCATACCCGCATATGTACGTGACCTATATTCACATGACTCGTGTGTATTTCCCAAGCTTCATTTTTACCATTTCTTTGTCTCTGAATTGATATTCCTTTGTCTATCTTACTTGTAGCATCTGCATACCCAGCATGTTGACAAATTTATCAAGTAGGTTTCCATCATTGACAATACATTAGTCATAATGCCGAAAATCTCCCCCTTCATACTTCAAGGAAGCCACTTTGGTGTTTGTTCACCAATACCTATAGATACCTGTAAGCACATTTGTAGACATACAAAGCTTCTCTCTAACAATTTTGCTCCAAACACCAAGCTACTCTCCCCCTTTGACATCAAGGGAAAACGGTTGATTAATGCTTAATTGATACTTCTTTCTCCCTTTGTAGAGAGGATCACTATAGGACTGATCTGTTGAATATGAATATGGACCATGCTACCCGTGAGCATATGTTGAATTTTCTGTAAGTTTTTCAAGGAATTACATGAATATTTTACTCAACTAAATATGATTGTTGCTATCACCACGGAATCATGCTTACATCCAACACAATGGGGTTACATATTTGTCTCAACATTACATCAAATGCCCAAAATAATGTGGTTACATACATAGTTGATTTCACTGCAATAATCAAAACATGACTAAGTTTTACAATGATTACATCATGGGTATTTACATGACCTTTACATCAAGAGATAGATATGATATTTATGGCCAAAATCAAAACAAGACCATGAGGGTCTTCAATGACTGTCATATACCATATAGGATCTTGCATCATCATCATGTATCATCAGCATAACATAATCATCTTCTTAAGAAACATATAGTCATAATCCAAAACTTTAGCAACAAAAGTGTCGTCAACATCACCAATCATAAGCATCATTATGTAACAAGGAATTCTCAAGAAATCATAATTCCAATAATGTAGTTCTAGAAATATAGAAAATGCTCCCCGTGAACCTATGCCAAATTATTCATTGTTAGGTCTGAGCACATCCAACTCATTAATTAGTAAAGTCAAAACAACAACAACAACTCATAACCATCATAAGCCAATATCACTTCTAAGTAGCATTTGAATATCAAGAGGCTGTAATCAACCAATACCAAAATCAAAGGGCTAAAGAACAACTAACTAAAATATGCTAGAATCTTTCTCTGAGACTATCCCACTATTTCTTCATCATAGAGAAACATACGCTATTGTATAGAACCAAACTCACGTATATACACGACTCTTCTTCATGAGATCGGCGTACAAAAAGTAATCTGTAATAATTTTTAGTCTCAACTCCCCCTGAACATGAAAGGTCTGTTAGAATAATTAACAAAGTGATGAGGCAGAGACCACTCCTAGTTTATGTTTGATTATTTCAAAGGAATCACGTGGAAGTGGCCTTGTAAATATATCTGCAGCTTATTTCTTTCAAGGAGCATATTCTAGTTTGACCTTTTGTTCATGCAACTAATCTCTGAGAAAGTGATATTTTATGGGAATATGCTTGGTCTTTTAGTGCAGGATAGGATTTTTCAAAATACTTATAGCACTAGTGTTATTACATAGAATGGGTATAGGTTGAGGACAAGTGATTTGAATGTCTTGCAATGTTTTCATCATCCATAAAAATTGAGTACAACAAGATGAAACAACGACATATTCTACCTCAGCAGTAGATAAAGAAATGGACCTTCATCTTTTGTTGAACCATGATACCCAACAGGATCCAAAATAAAATTCTCCTCCATTAGTACTCTTTCAATCATCAATATTACTTGCCTAATCTGCATCATCATAAGCAAGAAGTGAAAAATATGAATCTTTGGGATACCATAGACTAAAATGTTGAGTTCCGTGTAAATACTTGAATATCCTTTGACCACTTGAGATGATTTTCTTTAGGATTTTCTTGAAATCGTCCAACAACCCCAAATGTATGCATAATATTTGGTCTCGTGTGTGTAAGGTAGAGAAAGCTTCCAATCATAGATTTGTATTTTGGTTGATTCACTGAAGGAGAATCATCATGTGAACTAAGATTGTATCCTATTACCATTGGTGTGCATAAAGTGTTGCAGTATTCCATTCCATATTTCTTGAAAATCTTCTTGAGGTACTTGGTTTGTGAGAGAAAGATACCATTTTTTGTTTGTTGAACTTGAAGACTAAGAAAGTATGTTAGTTCACCAAGTAGAGACATCTTAATTTCTTTCTGCATAACAGAAGAAAATTATTGACTCAAAGTTTCTACATTACTTCCAAATATGACTTCATCTACATAAACAACAACTATTAAAAGTTTTTTTGTATCACATTTTATATATAGGTTGTTGTTTGCTGACCTATTTTTGAAATCTTGTTGTTGAAGATACTTGTCAGTATGATAATACCATGCACGAGGAGCTTTTTTTAATCCATACAAAGCCTTCTTAATCTTGAAAACAAGACTTTTATCATTTCATAGAATAAATCCTTCAATATGTTCAATCTAAACTTCTTCTTCTAGATCCCTATTTTAAAAAAAAAGATTTTAACATCCATTTGAAATACTTTGAAGTTATGAAATCTTGAAATTGCAAGACATATTCTTATGGCTTCAAGTCTAGCTACAACTGCAAATGTTTCTTCAAAATATATTCCTCCCTATTGGGCGTAGCCTTTGTAAACAAGTCTTGCTTTGTTTCTAATCACTTCTCCATCTTCATTTAGTTTGTTTTTGAACACCCATTTCGTCCCAATAATATTTTTATCATGAGGTCTTGGTACTAATTCCCATGTATGGTTCTTTTCTAATTGATCAAGTTCTTCATCCATTTCCTTAACCCAACATTCATCTTTTCTTTATTGATTTATATTTTGAGCTTCAATTGTGGATAGTAAGGCTAGGTAACTAGAAGTTCCAAAAAGAGTTATTTTAGTTTGTACTACAACTTCCCTTTGACCTAGAATTTGATATTTCGGATGATTTTTTCGAACATACCTTGACGGAGTCTTTTCTAATGCTTATGTGCTTTCAATTCATTTTTCTAGTGCTTCATTGTTTCCCTCTCGTACAAGCTCTTGGTTTTTTGTAAAAGCAAGTTCACCATCTATTGGTGCTTCTCTTTTGGTACCTGTGGATGCTTCATTAATTACAAAATCAAAGCATTCAACAATATTTTGAATCCTATTATTGTAGCATTTATATCCTTTTCTTCTAGAGGAGCATCCAAGGAGAATTACTTCATAAGCTCTAGATTCAAAATTTCCAAGCTTATCATCATTATTATTTATGTAACATTTGCTTCCAAAAACTCTAAAATGTTTGACAGTTGGAGGCTTACCAAACCATAGTTCATAAGGAGTTTTATCACCATTTACCCGAATATGAGCTTTGTTGAGGATATTCACAGTTGTATGTTTTGCTTCCCCACATAAGGTATGAGGTGCTATGGACTCATCAAGCATGGTACGTTCCATTTGTTGGATTTTTCTGTTCATTCTTTATGCCACTCTATTTTGTTGAGGAGTTTTAGCTATAGAAAATTGCCTCTTAATACCATGTTGTTCACAAAAGTCAAAAAACACATATGATATAAACTATCCTCCTCTATCATATCTAAGACATTTTATTTTAAAATCTAACTCATTTTCTACTAATTCTTTAAATACTTTTAATCTATGAAAGGCCTCATCTTGATGTTTCAATAAGGCAATCCATTACATTCTAATAAAATCATCGATAAGTAATATGAAGTATTGTTCACCTTGAGGAGAATTATTTCTCATAGGCCCACACAAATAAGTATGAAAAGTACAAGTGACTTATTTTAATTACCTTCTTTAGCATTAAACTAAACTCTGGTTTGCTTACCAAATTGACATGATTTGCAGATGTTGTTTTCTAGCGGAGAGATCTTAAGCAAGTCACGTACTACTACCATTATGCTTGACTTGTGTAATTGGGTGAAGCTTATATGTCCCAATATTCTTTGCCAAATCCAACTTTCTTCTTATTTTGTCAAGTAACAATGCTCTTGGTCACCTTCCAAGACATAGACATTACCTAGAGTTCCTCTTCCCTTTATTATGATATTACCTGTATCGAGATTTTGTACCATACAATTATTTGATCTAAAAACAACCTCATGCCCTTGATCACACATTTGAATAAAAATCCACAAGTTATGTCTTAATCCATCAACAAAAAAAACATTTCCATATTTAAACTCATCCTTTAACAAAACAGTTCCTTTCCCTTTAATAGTAGCAGGTGAGTTATTTCCAAGGTTGTGTTCTTTTCTTTTTTTATTTCATTAAAGGACATAAACTTATCTTTATCACTTGTCATATGCTTTGAGCATCCACTATCAATGTACCATAGATTTTCTTGATCTCTTACATACAAATCTAAGCCACAATTTTCAGATTCTATGGTTTTCTTATTCCATACCTTGAATGTTGTTACTTTTTGTTCATTCTGAAGTGTTTATCTCATTCTTCTTCTGCATTCAATCTCTTTATGCCCAAAGTTATTGCAAAAGGAACATTATGTTTCATCTTGGAGAGGTGAGAATGTATTGTAAGAGTGTTTCTTTAATCCAATCTCATTATTTTGTTTTCTTGCTTCTCTAGTCATGATAGTTTGATAAGCGACACACTAAGTAGCTTTATGACCAGAATTATGACAAGTGAATCATTGACCATTGAAGTAGAAATTCCTATAGTATAATAACTTTTTGTGTAGTTTGCCTCTTGAGTGTGGTAAGGATGTTTTATTTGAGAGACATTTGATCCCTGATTCCTTTGTTGAGAGCTAGAACTTTGTTGATTGCTTCCCTTTACTACATTGAGATAGCTTCCTGTACATGTTTCATAAGATTTTGCAGTCTTTGATGATTCTCCATTGTATCCAAGACCTATTTTTATTAGAGGAGAGAGTTGCACCTTGATGATTTGTTCTAGGGTCTCAGATCCTTTAGCATATCCAAGGTTTAGAACTTTTTTTTCTCAAGTTCCTTTCTTAGACTTACTATTTCCAATTCTAACTTTTCATTATGCCTTTCCCTTTCCAGAATTTGTTTCTTTAGTGCCTCTTCTGCTAATTTAGATTATGCTAGATGAATTTTAAGTTGTGTTATTTCTTCAATGAGATTATCCTTTTCTTATAGGGAATCCATAAAACATGATCAAAATCGTCAATATTTATCTTCAAATGGCATAAGGAATTAATATTCTTGATCAGACTCACTTGATTCACCATTCAAAAGACCATCACTATCTTTGTGTGTGTAGAAACTTTTCTTGTTTTCAAACCTTCCTCTAAAATTTACTTTTGTAGAATTCTTCCCTTTTCCATGGTTTTCTTTATAAGGGCATTTAGTAGCATAATGACCAACCATTCCACAAGCAAAGAGTTTGAAAGGAAGTTTACCTCTAAATCTTTCAATTCCTACTTGGAGTTTCTTACGAATTTTGCCTCTTCTTCATATGATACATAACTTGATTACTTAAGTTGTTGTTTTTCTTTTCCTTTTGAAATAGCTTTAAATTCTCCTTCTCTAATATCTGAGGGAACACCCTTTCTCATTTCATAAGATGTTAAGATCCCACGAAGCTGTTCAACAATAAGTTTCTTCAAATCCTTCATTTCTTCAATGGAATATACTTTCGAATTGAAGTTTGGGGTTAGAGAAATTAATATTTTATCAACAAGCATTGAATCTTTTACTTCATCACCAAGATTTCTCATTGAATTAATGATCTGATCTACCCTAAGAAAGAAACTTGCAATACTTTCATCATTATTCATTCTGATAGTTTCATATTGAATTCTAAATGTTTTAACTTTGGCACTCTTTACCTTAGTATCACCTTCATAACTTTGGATGATCTTGTCCCCTATAGCCTTTTTTGTATTCAACTACATAACCATCACAAGTCTAGATTCTTACAAGCTTTCCAATTAAGCGTTGACAATATTTGCATTGGTCTCATATTTTTTCTTTTCTACTTCATCTGTAGGAATGGAGGATGGATATTTATAGCCTCCTTCAACGATTTCCCAAGCATTAGCTTCAAGTGACTGTAGATAAGATCTTGTTCTAAATTTCAAGAAAACCAAGTTGGTTCCATTAAAAAATGGTGGTCTGATAGATGTTACTCCCTCTTGATTACCCATCTTCATGAATATTCCTTCAAGCAATCAGGCTTCTTCTGAAGGACCTGATCTGATACCAATTGTTAGGAAGAAATAATTAGAAGGGGGGTGAATCAATATTTTAAACACTTTCAATTTAAATTTAGTATTATGATTATTATATGTGACTAATGTAAAGGAAACTAGCGTATGTGTGTGACTATTACTACAAAAACTCGCGTATATATAGATAACTTAATGATCAGTTGTACATCATTATCAATGCATTATTATTCCATTATTCATCAAGTAAATAGTAAGTAATTAAGAAGAAGATAGAACATAAACACACACAACCATATGAACACTAGGATTTTTAGGTGGAAACCCAGTGTGGGAGAAAACCACTGTTGTTGCTGCCTTTGTCTTCTTCTTTTATTAAAAGTAATCTTCTTATAATATTGTACTGGCATAGACTTTAACCAGTATGCGGGATCCTACCTGTAGAAGGCTACAACCTTCTCTCATTTTCCAGCTCCTACTGAAAGGGAGATACAACCCCTTTTTGAAGACTGTTATCCTCGGCTCATTTTGGGTCACTTTTCAGAATGTTTCAAACTAGATCCACTTCCGACAATTCTAAAATCGACTACTCAAAAACTAAATGTAACCAATGCAACTTGAAAAATTCATTATAAATCATACCAATGCATACCCACTCATCAATATACCAATTCAAACATTGTTACCCAGCATAGAAACCAATTGTTGCCACTGCAAACCTTGATCGAGCATGCCACAGATTCTATATGCTACTACTACTGATCATACCTGCATATGAACGCACTTCTCCTAAAGAATACCCACGTACAGATATAAATTACTGTGCTACTAAATCAATCACCCAAACAAATACCGAAGCCAACATAAATCGTTAAACCAAATACAAATTATCACATAGTAGTATCATCACTTAGTCAGCTTCTAATTCATAATCAATTCTGCCCAAACAATACTATCAACCACATATTATTATAATAAATACTTCATTGATAGACAATAGTAAAACTAACATAACAAATCAACCATTATCATCACCTCATCCTGCAAAAGCCTGATATATGTACATGACTCTTATAATGCATATCCACATATGTACGTTCTTATCATTCATCACACTTGCATATAGATATGTCTGTGGAATAGATGTACAACTATCCAGTAGTGGATCCATGTATGTACACGACTCCTTAGTGACAAACCCGTGGACAAATCTATAACTAGAGTGACATACCTTCGCTGCAACACAGAATATACTCTGCATCCCTTACTATCTCATATTTATGTTAGACTATCATTAACACCATATATCTACCACAGTTAGACATTCTTAATAAATAAATCAAGCAAGTACATATGATATCATTCTTAAAAAAATTCAAATCTATGACTTTCCCCTACTCCTTGGTGCACACCTGTTTCATATCAAATCATTCATAGAAAGCACAAAACTCGCACACCTAACACTTGGATCTCCATCTCCTTATATAGCTTAGGCCTTAGCCAAAACATTAGGCCAATCCCTTAGTAATGTTGATGGTGTTATTTGACTAGACCAAATATCCATTATCATATTCATTACTATGGGCCAATACCATGGTAAAGACCCATGGTATTGACAATACCATGATGCGGAAATTGTATGCGACTTTTCTTTACCATACACGTGTATGTACATGGCCTATATTCACAGGACCCATGTACACTTTCCAAACTTCATTTTTATCATTTCTATGTCTATGAATTGATATTCCTTTCTCTATCTTACATGTAGCATTTGCATACCCATCATGTTGGCATCTTTATCAAGTAGGTTTCCATCAAGGACAACACATTAGTCATAATGCCAACAACCTTCTCATCGTGATGAGCTTCTACTACATCCAATTCAAGCTCTTCAAGCCTTCGAGAAGTGGGGTGTTGATTTCATTGGTCACATAAACCCCCTACATGAAATTCACATGCTTACTACATTATCACTGCAACTGATTATTTGATGTGTTGGGTTGAATTTGTTCATGTCAAATATTATATTGCTAGTACTATAGCCATATTCATATTCGAAAACATTATTACTATATTTGGTTGTCTGATTTTGACAAGTGAATAGCGATCTCATTTTATCAATGAGACTATTACAAAATTGACACAAGAATTATGGATCCAGCACCACCAGAGAAGTTTGTGTCATCCTCGGGAAAATGGAACAATTGAAAATTTCAATAAGCTATTAGAGAGGAATCACAAAAGTGTTCTTTGCTAAAAAGGATGTCTCGGATGAGAGAGTTCATGCCACTTTATATTCTTTTTGTAACACTATCAAATTATTGCACAAGTACACCCCTTTTAAACTTGTATATGGCAGAGAATTTGTGGTACCTGCTAAGTTTATTGTTTTGAGTATGTTCATTCCACAAGCTACCAAAATTTTCGATGATGGGTTTATTGCAAAGCACTTACAGGAGTTATAGGATTAGATGAGCAATGATTTCTAACATATTTTCACCAAGTGTGGAGAAAGAGAGATATAAATCATAACATGATAGACATATTAAGTCCAAGTCCTTTTCAATGGGAGATCAAGTCCTGCTATATGATAGTAACTATCTCAAGTGTCCCGGAAAAGCACAAATGCATTGGTTGAGTCATTTCATTGTTATAGAAATAATATAATCTCGGGTCGTAAGGATCGTGCAACTTAATAGAATTATTTTGCATGGATGGGTAAATGATGCACAACTAATACCCCACTATGGCCACTAAATTTATTTTATTATGATTTCTCTCTATCTGAGAGCTTAGGTTAAATTTAGGATTGGGTTAGTTGTATTAATTCATTTAGTCACTTTAGTTCTGCCAGTTGTGTGTTATGTTTCTTAGTTGATATACTCTACAACCCATTGTGGTTGGGTAGGTATATGTCATAGTTCTTGTCTTTTATTGAGTCATTTAATGAAATTCTTTTCAATTTTTGAGTCTCCCCCCATAACATCCATTTTTTGTTGATTTGATATTTGGTTTAATTTTCCGAGGTACATGTAGTTATGTTTCATTGTTGTGTCACCTCCTTTTTAGTCATTCACATCATATCATGGGGATTTGTGTCTTCACTTTTATTACCTCCTCAGTCGAACCCTAATTTTGTCAAGTTTTCTCTTTTAGTGTCTAATGGTCAATCCCATTACCATAGCATTTCATTTTTCTATAAGTATAGAGTATCTATGCACTATCAATCATGTGTCATTATAATCTCCTTATTCTATCGCCTCAGCTTCCACATATTATCCTTCTATGTCCTACATACATCAGTGTCCACCTATTGAGTTTGGCTATAGTCATTTATTTTCCACCATGGATTTCCCCACTAATACAATTGTTCATTTTGACTTCTCTGATAACCTCATTGAGCCAATGGATGAGATAATAGGGAAGTATGAGAAGGAAACTTTGGTTGATAATAAGTTATCTGACCTTGATCTATTTTTATCCCTCCATCCTGAAGTCTATATGGATACAACCACATCTCTATTTCTTGAACTCATTTCAACAATCAAACTAGATTTCCAACCATTACAAAGGTCTACTATTATGAAATTGTAGTATGTTCCCATATTTGGACCTACATGAGAAATTGCGCAGTGCACCAAGTTTCTCATTAGTTGCATACATGTAGGTTCTCTGGTTGGATAAAGGGTGCCCTATTCATGTATATCATATCAACAAGCTCATGGATTTTCCATGCATTGTGAAGATGTTTCAATAGAATTTCAAGAAGCTTCCTAATGGGGATAGAAAACTAATACCACAACCTTTATGAGAAATACGACACCAAGTGAGAAGGTCATGGATCACCAATTAAGTTAATAAATAATGAACAAGTCAGATTTGCATGCTATATCATTGTAGGGAAGCTCACCTGACATTATACAAATGGGAATGTACTATGGATACTATATATGTAGTTGAATTTTGTGTTCAAAGTGCATAGTTGAATTGGTGTAAGTTTCTATTGGATGAGCTCTTTACTAAGCGCAAAGATTTACATAAGAGGGAATCCTATTTTATTTATGGATATTTAATAGTGGTTATTACCATGATGAAGTGGTGTGATTGTTATCACCAAAAAATGATCACCTAGCTATTTCTAACTAGGTGGATAGAAATACACCATGTAGGATTAATTTTACCATAGTAAAATTACTTTCACCATGGGAAATAATTTATAAAACCATTTTTATTAAATTATTTTCTAATTATAAAAAAAAAAAAGCCCATGAGAACAATTGAATAAATCATTATTTATTTAATTTTCTCTAGGAATAATTATTAAATCATTGTTTGATCATTATTCCTTGTCACAATTGACTAAATCACCTAGGAATAATTAAATAAACCATTATTTATTAATTATTACTTATTTATACTATTGGAATAATTGTTAAATCACTATTTAATAATTATTTCATTTTCACACCATTCTTAATCCTCATGAAATAATTAATAAATAATTTTATTTGTTACTTGTTTCCAAATAAAGATATTTCACCATTCTAAATATATTTTCCCTCTTCAAAAAATATAATAAATTATTCCTAACAATTAGAACTTGATTTGGCCAATATTATTTTATTATTCTCCATTTTCGAGATTAACTCAATACTTTGCTATAAATATGAGGGTTTTCCATTCATTCTTCACCATGATCATTATCATCATCACCATTATTGTCTCTCTTTATTTGAGCTCCCAGTTGAGTTCTCCACATTCTTTTGGGTTTTTCACACATTGAGATAGAGAATCAATTACGGAAGCATCAAGGACATCAAAGGACTCATCCCACGAAGGGGGATTTGCATACCCTTTTTGTATATCTCCTTCACAAGGTTCTATCAATAAAAGATCTATTCATTTTAAAAATTCTTTCCATTTGGGTTATTACATTGGATATATATATATATATATAGATATATATATATATATATATATATATATCTATATCTATATATATATATATGTTGTTTTGTTGCAGGGTTTACAAGTTTTACTACATATCTGAAGAATAAGCAGCCACAAACTGTTGTTCGGGTCACATGTCACCTAGTGACTTAAGTGAAGGGTTTTTGGTACACCTTCCAAGAAATTTCACACTAATAGTGATCCGAAGGGCAATAATTTGGCTACGATTCTAGATGGAAAATTTCTCTCTCTCGCATATTCTCCATGGCAAGCTCACACCAATTTTTTAAATCACGCTAATAATGAAAAGGCTTTCGAGGACTAGTATAATAAAATGATTAATGATACAAAGTAATTAGAATCCTTCAACCAATCTTGGACAAGTTTTTTTATCAAAAGTGGTTCGATATTGATCACAATAACACATTTTTCCACCCAAAAGTTGCTAATAAGGAAACCATCAAGATACAGACGCTACTATATTATATGTTTGAAGAAGCATTCCACCATGAAGTTATGTCTTTGCTAGGAATTCAATGCATGGATACTTCAAGGGAGACCATTTAGTCTCTCAATGGTCTAAAGCCATGCATTTTTTATTTTGATACCCCATACTCATCTAGGAAATGCTCGAGTGCACCTGAATCTGATTTTCACCCCATGGTGAAGTGGCTCCAACAATGTTTATCTTTTGTCAATGTCAATATTTGTAGTTTAACATCCCTAGTAAGTCCTATTGCCATAACTACTTCTATTCTTGATTTTATTCCATATCAAGGTAGAACCTTCAAACCTTTGGCTCTCCCTCTAGCCTCTATAGCCCCATTATCTTCTACATTGCACACCATTTCTACTGTCATTGCTTTTTCCATGCCCTTTAAGGTTTTAGCTACAGAGTTTTCTTTTGATCTTGTCATAGAGGTCATGGTTATGATTCACACAAAGTCATTTTCCTCATTTCAAGACCCATTAGTTGTTGTATATTTTCTAGAAGATGAGCTTGAAGAGTCTATTTGGCCTAAAACCATCATTGAAGGGCATGTTATTCCCTCACCTACCACATCTCCTCTACATAGTCCTGTTTTGTCACCTAAAATGGCTACACATTCTAACACCATTTTCAATAATCCTTCCTATCACTTTGACCTTGAGGACACCATTGAGAATGTAGTTGACATAATTTCTCAGCCTGAGAATACAAAAGAATCTAAGTAGATTCCAGAGATAGTTTTGGTGTTGCCTATGTAGCCTTCATTCATGCCACAACTAGGAACAAGTACCATTATCTCTTCACTACAACTCTCTACACTCAATCAGGAACCCAACTACTATAAGAAAGTATTGCATTTTTTGCACAAACTCTCAATATTTTCCCTCTTCTTCCTCCATAGGTGCTTGAACAAGTCCGTGAAAATCTTCAATAAGAACAAGATAATCTACCTAAAGCTTCACCACAAGGACATTATGAGAAGTTTTTTGTGAGATCATAGCCCCTGCAAGCTAGATTTCCCTCTCGTGATAGTCTCTCTATTTCAGATCTTCAACATTGGTCCTCACAACAACTCTTTTATCTTATGAAATAATGATCAATACAGTTGGAGGATTGATTGGCCATTTTTTATTCTAAATATAATGAGCATGTCATCACACATGAGCAACAATAGTAGGAACTTCTTAGTGTTGAAGAATAGATTGATAAGTTGCAACTACAAGAAGAGAAATTGGAAAAACAAGTTGAATATAATACTACAAAGATTCAAAAAATGTGACCAATAGTTTCCGAGTATGCCTCTACTATGCCGAAAGATATTTCTCCTTGTGAGCTTATACATTGTCTTGCATATCTTGAGACCAATTGTAATGATCTAGTAGACACAAATAGGGATTTGTTTTGTACCATTGTCAAGCTACAAAATAACACTTGTAACCCTACATAGAAGTTCCCACAATATATCAATCAAACCATTTAACAAGGATCCACACTCTGAGATACCCTTCAATAGAGCATGCCAGACTCACATGAGATATTTCGTCAGGTGCAAGATTGGTCGGGATTTCATTGTAAGAGTAATCAACCTCTATATTAGTTGTGTAAACAAGGAAAATATTTTATGGAGAAAACCCTTTCTATCATAGACGTGGTGCAAAAAAGACCCTCTTTACTCAACCTGAAGATATTAACAACCAGATTCATGGGTTAGAGGACAAGTCAAACAAGGCCAAGACTATTCTACGAGATCTTCAGCCTATAGCCAAAGAAAAATATGTGCAACTTTGTAAGCTCAATTTTAATGTAGATACTTAGTGGAAAACTCTACTTGATTCATGCCCTGAGAAACCAACTTCAAAGAATACAATCCAATATATAGAAAAGGATACTACTCTACTTGCTGCATCAAAATATGCAATGGATGATTACAACAATTTTAAGACCCAAGTTTTGTAGACTCTTACAGAGTTGGTTCTTTGATTTCACGGAGAAGCACTCGTAAAGGGAAAAAGTGTATTGGCATCAATTATGCAACAATAGGAAGGACCAAGTACAGAAAAAATGGATTGACTTGAGTGCGAGTTAAATGATTGTGGTTGGGGTTTGTTGGGTCCTTTATTTTTTAGAGTAATTTTCATCAATTTTGACAAAAAGGAGACCCGTATATCAGAAGCACAAGCGGAAAATAAAATACTCAAGTAATTCAAAAAGTGGAAACCAAAAAGAAGAAAGTGGAAATTTATGGGAAATAAAAATTACATCGAGATTGCTAAGGGTGCGGAAGAAGGATCGAGATGCTGAATTTGGAGTTAAGCGGAAAGTGGACCAAGAAGTTATACTTCATCAAGTCAGATAAGTCAAACCAAATCAAGTGAGCACATACAAGATCAAAGGAGGAAAAATATTTATAAAGCCATGTAGATCAAGCTACATAAAGGGAATTTAAACAAGGGGCCATCATGTTCCCAGAATGGGAACTTGAATTATAAATATATTTTGTTATACTCTCATATAATATGATCGTGTAATAATATTTTGATGATGTTTCTGAAAATATCCCACATATTCATTACAAGTCTATGATGTAATGGCTACTTTCTTATGAATATTATATAAAAGGGTTTGTTGAGGGGAATTATATAAGTGTCTTATGGTTTAATGTGATTGAGTTGCATACCCCTTTTCAAAAAAATTAAGGTTCTCGGTTACTTTTTTTGTTGTATCATTATTTCCTTTAGTTTTGAATACTTATGAATGAACATGAGTTTGATTAATAATGGAATTGATGGAATGAATATTGTTAATATCTAAATCCCCAACACATCATTTAATAGTCTCAACATGCCTTGGGTGATACTTATTTCCTTCTAGAGGTTTGAAAATGTTGGCATTGTGCTAGATTATGACAAAATCCTTTATTGGAACCCTACAGTCGAACCATGGGTTAACACAGTTAAACATTTTTTCCAAAAAAATAAATAGTTGGAAAAGAAAAATAAGGACATATAAAATAAGATTAAAATTGTGGAGGTCAAGTGATCCTCAAGGATCCCTAATGGCCTAAAAATAAAAATCATTGAAACTCATCAAATCAAAAAACAAGTCAAAGAGCGCATCACAAGGAATCCAATGATGAAAATGGCACCTCAATCCGAGTTTGTATGTGAAAGTTATGCTTAGTCAATGTTCTGGTCAAACTTGGCATAAATCACAAAAATTCAGACCAACACCAAATTGATGGTTCGACCAAAACAACAGCTAAAGTTGTCATAATTTGGCTAAAATTAGTAGAGTTCCAAACAAAGTTGAAGACACCACTAATTTGGCATAACCACAAAACTTAGCAATTGTTCCGCCAAATTTGGTAGTGGTTAGTTGGCCCAATAATGTGGGGGAACGTGGCACCCTGTTGGTGGCCAGAAAGGACCTAGGAAATTGACAAGTGGCAACATCAGTGGGAATTTAATGTTATGGTTAATGGGCGAATTAAATATATACCAACATAGATCCATCTTAAATAGGGATCTAACATGAACAGAGAGGGATCAAATTTCTTCACGTGCAAGCTTTTTAGAGTGAAAAATACAATGTGCTATTTTTCATTGTTTAAATTGTATTTTTGAATGCTAAATAGAGTATATATAAGACCAAATAAACATTTTAACCATAAAAACTTGTTTTTTTCATGATATATACACACTTTTCTTTAAATGATATATAACATATATGTAATTTACATTAAAATATTTTACATCGCATGTACATCGAGACATTTTATTATGCAAATTAAAATGAATTTTTTATTATTAAAATATTTTTAAGTATATGTCAGTATTAATTCTTATTAAATTATTTTATTGATAACCCACATCAAGTATTTTTTTATATACAATATTAAAATGTTTTATTTTAACAATTTGTTTATATATATATATATATATATGAAGTTGATATTGGCATAAATTAGTTAACATAGATCTTCAATTAGTTCATTTAAATATCTTGTTAAACTATTTTTTAAAAATATAAGATTTAAACATCTTACTCATACAATTTTTTACGTCTACTCTTTTTTTATGACAACCGACATTATTTTTCTATTTAGAACATAATATTTTATTTTATTTTAAATGAGGATGGATAGATAGACAGACTTGCACATCACCCTCATACTGGGTTGTAGAACCAGCATAGATCCATCTTAAGTACAATCTAACAGCCGAGTGGGATCAAATTCTTCACGTGCAAACTTCCTTAGAGTGCAAAATACAATGTGTAATTTTTCATTGTTTAAATTGTATTTTTGAATGTTATATAGAATATATATATGACCAAATAGACATTTTAAACATAAAAAACTTATTTTTTTATGATATATACATTTTTTTAAACGATATATAATATATACATAATTGACTTCAAAATATATTTAGATAACATGTACAAAGAGACATTTTATCAGCAAATTAGTTAACATAGATCTTAAATAGTTTACTTAAATCTCTTATTGAAATATTTTTAAAAGTACAAGGTTTAAACATCTTACTCACATATTTTTTTACTTCTAATTACTTTACACCATATTCAATTGTTTTTAATAATAGCCAACATTATTTCTCTATTTAGAACATGTGTCAACTCGGTGGATGACAATCTTACACATCCCCTCATATTGGGTTGTAGAATGAGCCTCTTGGCTCAATTAATGGTTGGAAAATTAATATTATTTTTTTGTTAAACGGTTTGTTTTATGACATAAAATGTGGGTTTCAGTTGGGTTGGAACCCTCGACCCCATGCTAACCAACAATGATCTATATACAATCATGCTAAATAACATGCCAACCAAGTAGACTTTGAAAGGTCTGCCAGTCAAATATTATTTAAACCCATGCTATTGCAAATTTTTAGGGAGGAAAGAACATTGTAGGAGCGTAGTGCAGAACGAAATGGTGCTTGGAGGTGGAACCTCAACAGGGTCAGAATCACGCGGGCAAGAACCAGGCTATGAAACATCACATTAGGAATAGATTTCGAGCGAATATCCTATAATATATTCTAGGGAATATTCCCAAAAGATGCTACTATGGAATCTTGAATATTCTCTTGGGGGTCAAGAGTTGATAGTGGGAGAATATAGTTGAGTTTATACACATTTTACTCAAAATTTCACAAGGACTTCATTGGCGCATTCAAATTTTGGGTTTGAGCGGCCCATTTTCACGTCATCCTTGGAAATGTAGGTATAATGATGTATCTTTCCATGTACTCATTTTATTTTTTTCTAAGATGAATGGAGAGGCCTCCCCACTATTGAAATAGGGCCCAAAGACATAGTCCACATTGGATGAACTCCATTATCAAAACATTTTCTGCATTGTCTCTATGGTCTCCATTATGTTTCTTATTCTTTAAGTGTTTGTATATATGGCTTTTATGTACTATTTCATGCAATTATGAAAACATCAATGAATTAAATATCCTTGATCATGTTGGTATTAAAGTGATCCTCTTACTAATGTGAATTGTGAATGTGGATAATAACGAGGGCCAAACTCAAAGAGGGTGAAGTAAAACTCAAATATTTTGACCCTAAGATTGGACATACAACATGAAGAAGGAAAATGGAGAACGATGATGTTCACTTTGATAATGAAAAAGCTTTCTATAGGATGGCAAGCATGGTAGACAAATTTTTTGTCGATTATGAGAAAAGAATATAAAACAAGGAAAAGAAGAAATAGAAACTAGAAAAAGATGCTTCAGTAAATCAAGGAAATGGAGAAGAGAATATTGAACCTCCATCCCCATATTAAGTTAATGTTCTTCTTATTCTTCTCATTCTCATGTTTCAAATAAACTTCATAGAGGTTCTTATAAAAAACCATTTTTTAAGTTAAATCTAAAATTTGATTTTCTCATCTTTAATGGAGAATATAATGTAGAAAAACTAAACAATTGGATTGGATAGATTGAAGTGTATTTCCGAATATAACGAATCCAAGAAGATGATGCAAATATCCAGTTACCATATTTACGACTTGGAGGAAAAACTCTTATATGGTGGGAGAGATAACTTCAAAAAGGTATCGATAATGGTAAACTCCATTCTTCTCGGTCTAAATTTGTTTCTACATTAACAGAGAAATTCTATCCATTGGGATAATGATAAAAATCCTTGATGGAATGGAGATATCTAAGACAAGGCAAAGGTTAGAGTGTTCAAATATTTACAAAATAATTTAGGAAGCAAGCATTAGCATTGCATATTCCTTTATATTCACATTATAATTTGATTAAATATATTGGTGTTTTACGTAGTTATCCTTGACATTCGTTGTTGTTGTTTTATCCCATTACTCTTGATGAAGCTAATGTGAAATATATTCACCTTGAAAACATGGGAAATCATGAACCAAATGACCATGCAAAGAAAAGAAGAACCACAAATAAAAAGGAAGAAAAACCCTCTTGCATTCATTGCAAGAAATAATGACATGATGAGGAGCATTGCTGGAAACTACATCTAGAGTTGAAGTGTAAGAAGTATGGTGACAAAGGGAAGTAGAAGACTATTTCTACAATGCAACATCACTTGGGTTTTGGTTCAGGTGATGAGATGAATATCACAGCTGGTGGGATTGCTGGTATTAAACCAACTGACCTGGGTTCTGATTCAGGCAATGAGATGAAGATCGTGGTTGTTGGGATTTTAGGTGTTGGACCAATGATGGGAAAACCATAAAAGAATGCATGGCTCCAAAATCTTGAGGAGATCAACCAAAGAATTCAAGCATAGAATGTGGAATTGAGAAGACTACTATAAGAAGAAAAAGACAAGAAGAAATTATTGTAGCTCGAGCTACAAGCCACAAAATATGACTTGGAAAAGTTAGATTGCAATGAAGGCTTAGCGAATCCATCATCACCCACTTCAGAATCAAAAACTGATGTAAAAAATATCATTGATTCTTTCATTTCATGTTCTCATTATGATCATGATTTTAGTGTGTTAGAGAGACACTCCAAACCCACAATGAAAAGGGAGTCTTCAAGCGACAAGTTTGAACTAGTGTAGGATGCTAAGAACACAGCACAAATTTCCAGTGGTAGTGAGAATTTTGAAGGAAGAGCAAACGAAATCTCTCCTTTCCATGCTTTCACTAGAGACAACCATTCAATAAAGGTTAGGTCACCTAGGAAGGAGGTACAAAAGAAGGTCAAGAAAGTTTGGAGGAAGAAAAACCATTGTAGCCATTGCAACAAGGGTGGACATCAGAAAGCCACATGTTGGAAGCTCCATCCAGAGCTACACCCAAAGAAGGACTAGAAGCATATGAAAGCACCTGCGAAGGAACCATTTGATGATGTCGTTCAACAAGGAATCCAACTACAGGAAGAAAGCCAATTAGCCTAGTCAGGTAAGACATGGGTAGCCTTTTTAAGTAGTTGAGTATGGCCATAATTGTAAATCGAATGTTGCTTTTAAGATCCCATTGATCGAGAAAAACTTGTAAAAGTGATGAAGTGCATAACATCACTTGGGTATACAACATAGTGATATTTTTTCCTTTAGTTGGATTGCAAAGGGTATGGGTTCTATTGTAAAACTTAACCACGAGTGTTTTATAAACTCTTGGCAAGTAAGGTCTTGGTTGGAAGCTTGCAAATTGTACATGCATTTGTAACTACAGATTTTCATATGGATATAGATGTTGGCTTCATCATTCCAATTCCAAAGTACAAATGCAAAGGAAAGGAAAGTGTAGCCTACAAGAGACATTTTTTATGTAGATCGAGAGAAAAGGGGGAGTGCATCAAATTGTTGTACCTATTTATGATTTTGGAGGACCAAAATATTTTCAATGGGGAGAAATGATCCAAGAGGATCCCTAATGGTCTAAAAAACAAAGTCCTTGAAACTCAACAAAATTATTGCCAAGTTGAACAACTCATCATAAGGAATCCAATTACACAAATGATGCCTCAATCTGAGTTCATACGCGAAATTTATTCTTATTCAAAGTTCTGCTCAAACTTGGCATAAATGACAGATATAGTTGTAGCTAGAAAAATTTTGACCAACACCAAATTAGTGGTCCAGCCAAAAATAGTGGCTAAATTTGGAAAACTTTGGATAAAATTAGAAAAGCACCAGATAAAGTTAGAGACACTGCTAAGTTGGCATAACTGTCAAAATTAGCGATAATCCTACCAAATTTGGTGGTGGTTAGATGGCCCAATAATGTGGGGCCACGTGGAACCCAATTGGTGGCCAAAAAGGCCCTGGGAAATCGATAAGTGGCTGACTCAGTGGTAGGATAATGGTATGATTAACAAGAAAATTAAATATATATTAACAATTGGGGTATTCCATTAAATGTTTGTTAAACATTTCGTTTTATGATATGAAATATGGGGAGGGGATTCGGTTGAACCCCGTGATAACCAACAATGCTCTATATATAGTCATGCTAACCAACATGTCATTTGGGCAAAATTTAAAAGGTCCATCACCATGATATTGTTTAAATGCATGTTATTGCAATTCACCAGGGGTGAGAGAACAACGCGGGAACAGAGTGTAGAATGAAACGGTGCATAGAGGTGGAACCTCAACATGGCTGGAACTACACGAATGAGAACTAGGTCATGGAACCTCGTGTGGGGTATAGATTTTCGGTGAATATTCTGTGGAATATTTTATAGTATATTCTAAGGAATATTCCCAAAAGATGTTGTGGAATCTTATAGATTCTCTGGGGGGTCCAGAGTTGATGGTGGTGAAATATAGTTGAGTTTTTACTATTTTTACTCAAAATTTCATAAGGATCTCATTGGTGAAGTCAAATATTGGATTTGAGCAACCCAATTTTAAGTCATCTTTAGAAATGGAGGTATAATGATGTATTTTTCCATGTATTCATTTTCATTCTTGCTGAGATGAATGAGGAGGCCTCCCCACTATTGAAGCAAGGCCTAGAGACATAATCCACATTAAATGAACTCCATTATCAAATATTGTGTGCATTCTATTTATGGTGTCCTTTATGTTGCTTCTTATTTAAGTGTTTGAATATATGGTTTTTATATGCTCTCTCATTCAATTCTAAAAACATCAATGAAGTAAATGTAGGCTTTAACCCCATACAGAAGTTACCTACATATGAATTCTAAAACACAAAAAATAAACAATGCAAGAGCATAACACATATACACAGAGATTTTCCCCTGGATCCCAAAACCAGGACTACCAGCTTGATTTTTTCATTTTTATTCATTTCAATGTTACAATACATATTTATACATGTCGAAGCATCCAATACCATGGAAAAAAAACCATCGCACCCAAAAACATGTGTTAAAACCATGCACAAAATCATAGGTAGGTCCGTCCCACCTAATATAGGGTCCCAAAAGAATTTCCCTGGGGAATTGCCCCAGACCCCATAGAGGGGGGCTACCCACTCCCCTCAAACCCCCTGTGATCCCCTCACTGCATAATTGGCGCAAGAAAGGGGGGGTTCCACCCCCCCTCTAACCCCTCGGTTAACTAAGAAGGCTAGTTATGGAAAGAATATAACACAACCAAACATTCTCCCACTTGTTTTTTTCTTTCCACAGGGGGTCACAGGAGATCTTAATCATTTATCTAGCCCTGCAATGCCCATTGTTTCTCTACACCAAGAGAACTTCTCATAGCTCACAAATTTTTTCAATGCCTCTGCAGTATTATTCAAAGTGTCCACCTTTACCAGCAACACCTTTTTGTCTTATATCATGTCCCTCACAAAGTGATACTGAACATTAATGTGCTTTGTCTTTAAATGATAAGCAGGGTTCTTTGCCAAGAAAATTGGACTTTGGCTGTCACAGTCTATCCTTATATCTCCCTATACTAACCCCATATGTGAACACAATCTCTACAACCAAACTGCTTCCTTTCTTGCATGAGTGGCTACCATGTATTCTGCCTCTGTAGTTGATAATGCCACTACAGATTGTTTCTTACTCATCCATCTGACTGCACCTCCAAATAGGTTAAACACATACCCACTTGTAGATCTTCTCTGATCCAGATCTCTAGCCCAGTCTACATCAACAAAGCCATGGATATCCAAAAATCTGTCCAATATTAGTCTTCCTTGGTAGCACAAACCATAATCACTAGTGCCACACAAATACCTAAAAACCTGCTTCCCTATTGTCCAATTCTCCTTTCCTAGTTTGAGCTAAACATGCTCAATACTCCCACTACATACACAATGTTTGGTCTAGTACAAACCATCGCATACATTAGGCCACTGACTACATTTTGATATGGAACATGGGGCATGTCCTCTTCCTACTCTTGTGTCTTGGGACACTATTTAGCAGAAAACATTACACCAACAAGAATAGGAACCTTCACCAATTTACTATCTTTCATATTAAACCTCTGCAATATTATCTCGACATACTTCCTCTAGTTTAACTAAAACTTCCTCTTTGCCTAGCATCTTTTAATTTCCATGCCCAAAATATAGTTTGCAGCACCAAGATCTTTCATGTCAAATTCGGAGGACAGTTGGGTCTTCAAATCCTGGATAATTTCTTTGTCATTTCCAACCAACAACATATCATCCACATACAAGACCAGATAGATAACATGATCACCAATTAATTTTAAATACACACAGTGATCTACTTTGCTTCTGGTGAAGCCAAGTCCCCGTATAAATGTATCAAATTTCTAATACCACATCCTTGGTGACTATTTTATCCCATACAGAGACTTCTTTAACTTGCATACCAGTTCTTTCTTACCCTTCACTGCAAAACTTTCAGGTTGCTTCATATAGATCTCTACTTCCAGATCCCTGTGAAGAAATGTTGTCTTCACATCCATATATTCTACCTCAAAATCTAAAGCAGCAGCAATAGATAAAAGTAATCTAATAGAAGCTACCTTGGCAACAGGAGAAAAAATATCACCAAAATCAATTCCCAGCACCTGGGAATAACCTTTTGCTATCAACTGAGCTTTGTATTTCTCCACCTTTCCTTCTTCATTTGTCTTCTTCTTGAACACCAATTTTCTACCAATGGGATTCCTTCCAGCCAGCAACTCCCCCAAATCCCAAGCCTCATTTTTGTGCAAATATGCCCTTTCATCAACCATGGCCTCTTTCCAGAGTTTTCCATCCTCTTAATCTACTTCTTCCTTCATAGTTCTGGGATCATCATCAGTAATAGATAAAGCAAAATTTGAACAGAAAGAAAATGGGCTATACCTTTCTAGCTGCCTTATTTCTAGAACTGATCTTCTCACACCCACAGTTTTTGGCTCTTCATATTTTGATTACTCTTCTGATGTAGAGTCTAATTCTTCCTGCTTAAGCTCAAACTCTATCTTCTTAGGTTCCTTTGGTTGGACTTCATGTTTAATAACATCTTTCACCTCTCTGAACACCACATCTCATTTGTACACAACCTTCCTTGTTAGCGAGTTCCAAAGCTTATAACCCTTTAAACCATCCTTATACTTAATAAATAAGAACTTTTCATATTTACTATCCAACTTGGTTCTTTTCTCCTTCGGAACATGTACATATGCATCACATCCAAATACCCTCAAATGTGAAAGAGAGGGTTTCTTACCAGTCCATACCTCTTGTGGAGTCTTATCCTCCAATGCTAATGAAGGTGATATGTTGAACAGGTAGCATGTTGTCTCCACCGCCTCTACCTAGAATTCATGTCCTAACCTGGCACCACTAAGCATGCTTCTTGCCCTTTCCATCAATGTCTTGTTCATTCTTTCCGCAACTCCATTTTTCTCAGGCGTGTATGGAGAAGTCTTTTGCCATGCTATACCACACTTCTTACATAATTCTTGAAATTCCTTGTTGCAAAATTCTCCACCGTTATCTGTCCTCAGCACCTTTATCTTCTTCTCTGTCTGGTTTTCCACCAGAGCCTAAAATTCTTTAAACAAGTCAAAGACTTTAGATTTCTTCTTGAGGAAATATATCCATGTATTCCTTGAGAATTCATCTATAAATTATACAAGTACATAGACTTACCCAATGATGGAACCTTCACAGGTCCAAACACATCATTGTGCACAAGCTCTAATATATGTTTCACCCTCTTACCACCAGAGGGGAAACTCACCCGATTATGCTTCCCATATACAAAATTTTCACAGAAATCAAAATCAATAGAGATATTAGTCATACCTTCTACCATACCTTTACCATGAAGTATTCAAATTCCATTCTCTCCAATATGTCCAAGCCTTTGATGCCATAGCATGGTCTTTTCTCCAAAGACCACTAGATTTTCTGCTCCACCTTCAGGAACTACAGAACTATTGCACCCATCAATAATAGTGCTACCTTGCATCTTGTACAGAGTTCCAATCCGAACTCCTCGCATTAATATCAATACTCCCTAAACCATCTTGCAGGTATCTTTCTCAAACACTATTTTTACACCTGCATCATCCATCTTTCTTACAGAAATTAGATTTATGGCTAATGTAGGAATATGCAAAACACCCATAAGCATTCTAATTCTTCCACCTTGCAACTTCAACTTGACTTTTTTGCGACCAACGATTCCAGCCTTCCTGTCATCCCCCAAGAAGACATCACCACCATCATATTTCTCATACTCACATAACCACTCTCTATGGGGAGTGAAGTGAAAGGATGTACCTGAGTCAATCAGCCACGCCTCATGATCTACATGTGTACTTGAAGAAGCCAAGTACACATCCCCACCTTCATCTAAGGTGGCTGTCACTTTTGCAAAAGGAGCATCATCAAATCCCTTTCCTTTGTCAGGAGATTTAGATTTACAGTCACTTTTGTAGTTCCCTTCCTTTCCGCATTTCCAACACACCACCTTTATAGGATTTCCTGGAGATTTAGATGTCCCTCTAGATTTAGATCTCCCACTCAATGACTTAGTTTTGTTTTTGTTCTCGGACCGTCCTTGTACAGACAAGGCATCACCATTTTGGCTCTCCATATCTTTCCATCTCATCTCCTTAGTCAGCAAGGATGAGACCATTTCATCAAACTACAAGGCGGTTTCATTGCTGCCTATTGCAATAACTAGACTATCCCACGAATCTGGTAAAGAACACAACAAACTGATGCACTTATCTTCATCTGAAATTTTAATATCAACATATAATAACTAGCTTGCCACAGTATTAAATGCGTTCGGATGCTCTGTCACTGAGTCTCCATCTTTCATCCTTAGGTTATACAGCTTTTTCTATAGGAACAATTTATTCACCAGAGACTTAGATTGGTACAAAGTCCCTAACTTGTCCTACAAACACTTCACCGTAGCTTCCCTTGATACATTCAGCAATACTGAATCTAACACACACAATCATGTTGTGTTCTTTTCCTTCCGATCCACCTTATTCCATTCTTCATCGGACACTCTCGTTGTTTTAGTACTTGGATCTACCACGATCCACTGATCTTAATCCACCAACAGATCCTCCATCTTGAGTTTCCACAACATAAAACTCTGACCATTAAATTTCTCAATCTCTATCTTTCCATTGCTCGTCATCTTCTCTCACCACCAAAATCGATCCCACAAATCTCCCACTGAACACGTTCTATCACAGGCCTGAGCAAAACCCCTCAGCAACAAAGGCATCCCCTTGAAGCCAAAAAAACTCTAGTACCAAATGTACGTTTTAAACCTGTTACACTAAAATTTGTCACCATGACTATTTGCAGTCAGTATGGCTCCATCAATTGTCATACTATCCTCCTTGGCAAGTCTTATACCTCTGCTCCTCATGTCAAACTCCAAAAAAGAGAGAAAGTCCTTAAAAATCAATATAACTCTGGTTATGCAGTTTCTCTTACTCTTACCTGCGTGTACGCACCTCAAGTTCATAATACCTGCGTACTTGTACGCTCTGTCTGTAAAGGGGTGGGTGCGTACTCCTGTAAAGGTCAAAAGGCGCAAGTTTTACTTCAAAAAATTTACTTGTGGTCGAATCTAGAGCATTCTAGAAGATGGTTTGACGTGGATTGAGCGCCTCTAGATGGTTCATGCATCCCAATGAAAGAGGAACTTATCCCATCAAGAGGGGAGCTATCCCATTGAAAGAGGGGCTTATCCCATTGATGGTGGACCTGATTAACTTCCTCCAAAGCACTATAAATACAGTCATTGGGCCAGAGGGAGGGGAGGTTGAAAGCTGAACATTCCTAAGGGTAGATGCTGCTGAAATTAGGACTCCCTTATAGAGCTTGAGAGGAGAGATTCCAATCCTTTCTTAGCTTCATTTGGAAGTGGGTGAGCTGATCAAAGTAAAGGAGAACTCTTGCTGGACCCTGGGAGGGACCTGCACAACACCAAGGCATTGGTTGTAATGGTTTATTTTGTTTCCAATTAATACAATTAAGTTCATTTTTCTCAACAAGTTGTTATATATAATTTGTTTCATAAACTCCTTGGTCTTTATGATGAATATGTTTTATTATATGAGTTATTCAGGTGCTATGTAATCATTTGCTTGTTAGTGAATGTAGGTTTCAAGGAGAAGGAGCTCATCTGGATCGGAGAGGCTTGGCTGCTACAAACAGCGTTGGACTAAAGGTAAGACTTGAACACCTGGTTGCTTTTATTTTAAATGCATATTTAGGGAAAGATAGTGCTTGATTGTTTTGTTTGTCACTAGAAAACCTTAGCTTCTAGGGAGGTCGGTTTTGTCCGCAAAATTGACTCTTTCCACATGACAAAATGGCAACCATGCTGGGGAATCCATGGATTTGATTGATTTCTCTTTTGATTGATACTTTGATTTGAGAAAATCTGATTTCTTTCTGGTTTTTGACTGATTGACTGTGAATTTGGGTGGAATAGCTTAGGGTTGAGTTAGTTTTTATTTTTCTTGATTTTGAGAGCAGTACGCACCCTCTACGTTAAGCACAGTGCGTACCTGTACGCAATTCTGGTTTGTACACAGAGCATGGCCGCACCTGTGCAAACAGGCTGCCTGCGTACCCTGTCAAAAGTTTAGAAATTTTCCATTTTTTCTTTTTTACCCATTAGATTTTGTTTATAGTTTATTTTTTGCTGCCCAGATCCATTGGTTACCTGTCAAAAGTTTTCATCTAAGCTTGTTTCATTAGCATCAAGGGTTTTAGTGAAGTTCATAGAAATTCTAGCCCTAGGTTTGATTTTTGTATTGGTCTTGTAGTGACTTTGGCTTTAGAAGTTGTAAAAACCTTGGATATCCCTGGTCTTTTCAATCTTCTTAGGAGTCGGACCTTTCGTAAAATCCACCTTTGTGAGAAACCTACCTTTGTGTTGTCTCTTTGCGGAATTTCGAGAAGGCTTGTTGGTTAAGCTGTGAATTTCATTCTTAAGAAAAAGAACAAAAGCTTTTTATTTTTGTTTTTGACTGATTTATGATTCTGCATGAATTAGTCCTTGGTTGAATTGTAACCGAGTAAAACAACCTGGAATTATATCTTGTAGGCTTTCACCTCATTGATTTTTCTTTTAAGTAAATTTCTCTTAGATTTTCATAGATCTTAAAATTGATTTTTGTTAAGTAGTTTTTCATGCTTCGTTAAAATAAAAAAATATTTTGGAGTTGATTTGCATTAGTTTTTCCTGATGAAATTAGTGCATTAGAGAATTTGTTATATTTTCTCTTAGTGATCAATTTCTTGCATTGTTGGAAGTGAATGGAAACTCTCTCCTTACTTTAGTTAGGATTCATCGAATTGAAAGGATTACATTATCATATTCGATTGCATTCAGTTTTGAGTCAGGTCATAACACCATTGGTTTCGTATCCATTTACCCCTTTGAGTAATAACAGCCTAAATAACACAGCGCTTAATTAAAATTCATCTAGTAACTTTTACATTTCTAGGGCTCTGATACACCAACATAGCTTAGGCTAGTGTCTTGGAGTAGGAGAGTAATTAACTCTCCAAGACAGTAAAACCAAACAAGTAGCTTATCTTGCGGTAGGATAAATCCAACTGTTACATTTATACTCTGGGAAAGCTCCTCTTAAAGGAGAAGCACGAGATCGTGTCCGAACCAGTGAGGGAATCAATCCTCCTTCATTGGGAACGACGCCAGATACGCATGTACTACAAACGGTAAACCTCGGATTAACCATTGTCGAGGAGCCTGGGGTCACTTGTCAATAAACCTTGGATTATTGTCAAGGAGCCGGCAAGGGGATTGAGCTTGTTACTCTGCCCTTGCGTGCTATCGGATCGTAGACTGTTCCCCCAGGTATATTTGTTGTTGTTGGTGACCTTAGTGACTATTATCTTTAGGGTTCTACCCAAGGTGACGGTGGAGGGAAGATCCCACTGTACCTGGAGCAGATGTCGGCTAGACTCACTTGGATTTTCTGGGGGGTTCACTTCACTCGATATGGTTAAAGTGGAGGAACTTGTGCCAATCTATTCATTAAGCAGGTTGCCGGGGTAAGTGTTCCACCCGCCACTTCTGTACTGAATTCTGCGATGTTGGATTTCATCACCAACTAGTGTTTTCGGTCCGGAAGGTTACTGTTTGTGTGTGGTTTGACTCCTAGATTTGATAGCGCGTGTTAATTTGTTTGTTTTTACCTTTAGAGACCATAGGTGTGAATTGTGAATTTTAATTGTTAAGTGTGAATTGTGAACTGTTAATTTTAGTTTTAAATTGTTAATAAAATTCACTGAAGTTGAATATAATGGCAAATGTTCTGGAATTTACCAACCTGGGAACCCCTCCTAAAGAGAATCCTAGTACTTTTCCTTACTTTGGAAATGTTGGTCCTCCTTATATGGCTACTTTTTCATTACCTGGATTTACAATAGGTTTACCAATATGGTTATTTTCAACTTCGTTGGCCCCAAATACTCCAATTTTTCCACCTCAACCGAATGCTTCACTTCAACAGAGTTCACCATCTCAAAATCACCAACCTTCTGTTGACCCTTTACCTTCTTCGCCTAATTTTTCTTCCTCCATTTCTTCCTCTTTGCTTGGTAAAAGCCTTGATGCTAGTAACCAGGTGGCTAAGAAGAAGAAGAAAGGGAAGAAGAAGAAGAAGAAGAAGAAGCAAGATGAGAAAGAAGTCAACCAACCAACTATGGTTGTAAGTGTTAGTTGTATTGAGGAAAACTCCGACATGCATCGTAAACCCAAATACCCTTGCAGGCTTTGTAAGGGTGACCACTTCCTTATCAATTGTCCTGGTATTCCAAAGGTCTTGGAAGTATGGTCAGAAAAATCTCATCAACTTTCCATTGATCCATCAACCAGTGATAGTCAGGTTCCTGGGAAAAAGGGTAAAGTTAGGTTTCCTTGTAAGTTCTGCAAAGGGAGTCATCAAACTCACATTTGCCCTCACATGGATGAAGCCTCAAAATTGTTGGAAAACCTTATTGTTCCACAGCAAGAATTTCCAACTGGTTACCGTAAACTTTCTCCCAACCTACCGTCAACTGACGGAGTGATTGATCTAATTTCAAGTACAGTCGATCACACTCTTCCATTGGAGAGTGAAACTCATGTCACTCAGGTTGATGATCCATTAGTTGATCAAGTGGTCAATTCAATTTCACATTTGATCGATCACACTTTCCCTTTGGAGAGTGAACTTCATACCGCTCAGGTTCTTTTTGTTACATCAGATTCTTCTACGCCGGGGGGCATTTCACCTGTTTCTACAGAACCCCCTCCAAGTACTGAGGTCTTTTCCTTTGATTGGAATAGACTGACAGAACCTCGTCTTCCTTCCTCCATCCCTTTCCAAATCATTGTCAAGGCTGGTGGTAGGGACATACATCGTACTCAGGTAGATGAAGGTGCTCCTGTTAGTATTTTATCCTCAACTGTTTGGAAAGCTTTGGGTTCCCCTCAGCTTGCGCCTATTACGAAGAATCTGAAAGCTTTTAACAGAACCATTAGTGAACCTTTATGGATCCTTCCTAAGTTTTCTATTACCTTGGAAGGTAAAACTATTTGTATTGATCTTATGGTCGTTCGAGGTCCCTTGGATTTCAATTTACTCCTTGGGCGAGACTATGTTTATGCAATGAAAGTTGTCGTATCGACACTCTTTCGCGTGATGTCTTTCCCTCACAATGGCAGTATTGTGACTGTAGACCAGCTTTCGTTCCCTAGTCTTGTCTCAACTACCAATAATATGACACCCCTAAATGTTCCTGATTCTAAAGTGGTATCTACCCTGCCACGGGTTAATTATGTGGCAACTGGTCCCATGTTTTCAGTTACCAATGTAAGTGAGCCTCTCACTATTTGCTCATCTTCCTTTGATTTAGATCCGGTAATTGACATGGAAAACTCTATGGAATTACTTGAACACGATGTTCTTATTCCTTCTGAGTCCCTTGACATGTGTTCCTTCCAGAGAAGTATTCTTCCTTCTGATGAAGACCTCTTGGAAGCCATGATCAAGGTGTGTCCATTGACAAGTCTTTCTTCCAGTTGGAAGCCATGATCAATGTTGTGAGAAAAGTTCCTTTTACTGTGTCAACCTCGTTAAAAAATGAATCAGTGTGTGCGAGGATAGTTTGTTCCCGTCTCAACCTCATTTAAAAAATGAAACAGGCTGTCAGAGGAAAGTTCCTGTTACTGAGTCAACCTCGTTAAAAAATGAATCAGGTATGAGGATAGTTCTTTTCTTGTGTCAACCTCCTTTAAAAATGAAACAACTCCCTTTTCAAGTTAAATATTGAAAGTAAACCTTCATTCCATCCACCTGGTTGAATGCAATGAAGCTTGGGGGGCATGTACCTCGCTTTGCATCATTATGCTTGGGGCATGCGAACTTCTGGAGCATAGTTCCTTGTCTTGTGTCAAGCTCGTTTAAAAATGAAACAAGGAGTCTTGAGCATAGTTCCTTGTCTTGTGTCAAGCTCTTTAAAAAATGAAACAAGGGTAGGTTATATAGGTAGATTGTAGAGAGTAGTAATGATCATAGTTCCTTGTCTTGTGCCAAGCTCGTTAAAAAATGAATCAAGGATTTTAGAGCATAGTTCCTTGTCTTGTGCCAAGCTCGTTAAAAAATGAATCAAGGATTTTTAGATTATAGTTCCTTGTTAGGTAGATTGTAGAGAGTAGTTATGAGCATAGTTCCTTGTCTTGTGTCAAGCTCGTTAAAAAATGAAACAACTCCCTTTTCAAGTCGAATCTTCACAAGATCTTGAAAGTAAACCTTCATTTCATCCACCTGGTTGAATGCAATGAAGCTTGGGGGGCATGTACCTTGATTTGCGTCATTATGCTGGGGGCATGCGAACTTATAACAAGCATAGTTTTTCGTTTCAAGCTTGCATAAACATGAAACTGAATCCGATCATAATTCTTTTCCTGTGTCAAGCTCGTTAAAAAATGAAACAAATCCTCCTCTACTTGAGTCGAGAGTTTGACTAGATCTCATATTTAGGTTAGTTATTTCAGTTTTTTGCATAATTTTCTTACAGTTTTAGGTCGAGTCTTTCAAATGATCTCGTACATGAACCTTCATTCCATCCAGCTTGTACTTAGTTGAATGAAATGAAGCTGGGGGGGCATGCGCTCTAGCAGTTACGCTTAGGGGGCGTCAAGCACAGTTTTCTCTCTGTTTCAAGCTTGTGTAAAAATGAAACTACTTTGAAGCATAGTTTTTCTCTGTTTCAAGCTTTTGTAAAAATGAAACCTATCTCCAGTCAATTTCAGTTATTTTCAAGACTCGTTAAACTCATGAAAATCTCGAGATTATTTTGCTATCTTTCATTCTCGTAAAACAAATGAAAATGCCGAGTTCTTCCCGTCTTTTCCTACTCGTAAATTAAATTGAAAGTCGGCCACATGAGTACATTTTTATCATTTTTTCGAACTCATTAAAACTTATGAAAAAGTGAAAACCATGAGTACATTTTTATCATTTTTTCGAACTCCTTAAAACTTACGAAAAAGTGAAACCTTAGAGTCATCTTTTAAGCCCTTTTCTGACTCCTAAAACATGAAAAGATGGCCGAGCGTTTCTTTTACACTCGTTAAAACGGAATTAAAAGATGGTCCTCTTACAGCCCTTTTCTGACCGTAAAAACATGAAAAGATTGCCGGATTTTTGTCGTTTCAAATTCGATATTGGAAATAAAATGACGTGTCCTTGATCACTTTTTACTTTTCAGGTCAGAGACACTAATCATGAAAGTACTCCTTGGTCGTAAAGATCAAGCGGTTTTCTCAAGTATTATTTTATACTTTTTCGGGCTTGAGAGACACAAATTTACGAAAAAGGTCAACCCTAGAGTCTTCTTAAGTTTTTTCCGACTCTCTAAAATTGAAAAACGCCGAGTTTCTCCTATACTGAACTCGTTAAAATTTCACAGTAAAGGACCTGTTCGATTACAAATAGGAACGGACCACTCCTTAGGGTTTGAATCTAAACTAAGTTGGACTCATCCGAAGGATGAGCTTATAATCAAGCAAATGTTATCCTCCTCAAGCTTGTAAAAAATAAAGAGGTACTTGCCAGAAATGGTGGGGGAAAAGAGAGAAAAGTGAGCCTATTTGTTATCCTTTGTCTTAGAAAAACCTTATCACCACTCTTGAACACGACACTTTTCATTCACCTGGGTTGGGAAATCCTTTGCCTAATAGTTGATCAAATCACATTGAAAGTCTTCAGCCGGTTTCCGGGTATTAACTTTGGGTCAATTGTCACCAAGCCATCTGTTGTGTCGTTATGTGTTCAAGAGGTCACTGCAAATAAACCATTCATCTGAAAAATACCTGTCATCCATCTTGACCATCCCTGAGTCAGTCCTTACAGCTACATTTCTTCAACTTGAACTATGATTTCGTGTTATGGCCTTGCCTACGACGGATCGCTTTCTATCGACATCAGCACATTATCTAGAAAGATGATCTAGGAATCGTCAGTACCTTGAAATCTGCATGCCTCAATGGCAGGTTTCTCGCCTTTGACGACGGTTTACATCATTGACTTTCGATCGAAGGATTCCGTGACATGTTCGACATCAACACATCTACTCACATCTCATGGATTGTACTGGGTACTTTGAGAACCATTGACATCACTGGTGGTCTCTGTCACACTTGTTAACAGTTTACATCATCGACTGGTAATCAAGTGGTTTCTACCATGTTCGACATCAACTCATTTAATCGCATGGATAGAATCGTACTATTTCGGGAAGCGGAAATGAAGACCCTTGATCTAGTTTCCACCATCCAGGCTGCGATGAGTTTTGTATTCATTATATAGTAGACTAATCATAAACAGATGGTTGCGTCCATACTGTGTCTACATGTGTCTATGATTATGATGTACTGCGAAATCATTCCTATATCAGAGCAGTAGTTAGTTTGTTAGTTAAAGTTTTTGATCTGAGTATGGGAATGCCTACCTCAGCGATGATATGATCTCATATATGTATTTTGTGTTGAATATTTGCAGGTTCCAACTGGGCTCTCCACAAGATAATCCTTGAAATTATAAAGTGCTTCACCCTTCCTAGATGATATGAAACCCTAATCTACTACAGGCTTCGCACTTTAGGGGGCAATCTGTTACACTAAAATTTGTCACCATGACTATTTGCAGTCAGTATGGCTCCATCAATTGTCATACTGTCCTCCTTGGCAAGTCTTATACCTCTGCTCCTCATGTCAAACTCCAAAAAAGAGAGAAAGTCCTTAAAAATCAATATAACTCTGGTTACACAGTTTCTCTTACTCTTACCTGCGTGTACGCACCTCAAGTTCATAATACCTGCGTACTTGTACGCTCTGTCTGTAAAGGGGTGGGTGCGTACTCCTGTAAAGGTCAAAAGGCGCAAGTTTTACTTCAAAAAATTTACTTGTGGTCGAATCTAGAGCATTCTAGAAGATGGTTTGACGTGGATTGAGCGCCTCTACATGGTTCATGCATCCCAATGAAAGAGGAACTTATCCCATCAAGAGGGGAGCTATCCCATTGAAAGAGGGGCTTATCCCATTGATGGTGGACCTGATTAACTTCCTCCAAAGCACTATAAATACAGTCATTGGGCCAGAGGGAGGGGAGGTTGAAAGCTGAACATTCCTAAGGGTAGATGTTGCTGAAATTAGGATTCCCTTATAGAGCTTGAGAGGAGAGATTCCAATCCTTTCTTAGCTTCATTTGGAAGTGGGTGAGCTGATCAAAGTAAAGGAGAACTCTCGCTGGACCCTGGGAGGGACCTGCACAACACCAAGGCACTGGTTGTAATGGTTTCTTTTGTTTCCAATTAATACAATTAAGTTCATTTTTCTCAACAAGTTGTTATATATAATTTGTTTCATAAACTCCTTGGTCTTTATGATGAATATGTTTTATTATATGAGTTATTCAGGTGCTATGTAATTGTTTGCTTGTTAGTGAATGCAGGCTTCAAGGAGAAGGAGCTCATCTGGATCGGAGAGGCTTGGCTGCTGCAAACAGTGTTGGACTAAAGGTAAGACTTGAACACCTGGTTGATTTTATTTTAAATGCATATTTAGGGAAAGATAGTGCTTGATTGTTTTGTTTGTCACTGGAAAACCTTAGCTTCTAGGGAGGTCGGTTTTGTCCGCAAAATTGACTCTTTCCACATGACAAAACCCGTACAGAAATTACCTACATACAAATTCTAAAACACAAAAAATAAACAATGCGAGAGCATAACACATATACACAAAGATTTTCCCCTGGATCCCAAAACCGGGAATACCAGCTTGATTTTTTATTTTTTATTCCTTTCAATGTTACAATACATATTTATACATTCCAAAGCATCCAATACCATGGACCAAAAACCATCGCGCCCAAAACCATGTGCTAAAACCATGCACAAAACCATAGGTAGGTTCATCCCACCTAATATAGGGTCCCAAAAAAATTTCCCTGGGGCACTACTTGCCCCCCTCAATCCCCCTGTGACCCCCCCGCTGCACAATTGGCGTAACCTGGGGGGGGGGTCCACCCCTCCCTCTAACCCCCCGGTTAACTAGGGAGGCTAATTGTGGAAATAATATAACACAACCCAACTGTAAAGGTCTTGCATCATCAAGCTAAAGGATGAACAATCCTTTGAGGGGTTGGACTACCTTGTTTAGGATGTAGGGCTACTTGATGATGAAAGGAATGAATATGAACCAGTTCCTAGGGCATTGGAACCATTTCTGAAAGAATTGCACAATTAGAGAACCTCTTTCCAAGATAGGGTTGTTCATATAGAAGAAGAAAAACATGAGTTACAAGAGCTAGCAACTTAAAAAGAGGCAAAAATAGTAGAGGATAAATACGTTTAAAGAAAAATCCAAGGTGTATGGGGGGAGGCCAAATAAGATAAGTATAAGACAAGGATGACATCCAATGAATAGGGGATGCTTCTAATTCGAGAGCATCACAAAGCCGTCAAAAGCCTTAAATAAAAGTGGGCATACCACCTAGAGGCCCATAGGGATAAGTTGGACCAATGGAAAAAAGAAATCAAATAAGAAGAGAAATTCTCCAAGTTGTAGAGATAGGTGAATAAGTTGGAAATTGAGAAGATATGACTTTAATTAATAGTAGAGTCTTCACTGAGTCTAAGGGAACCATCCCTTTTCTATAGATGTACTTGCAAGAGAATTATCCAACGTTTAAGAGGAAAGCACTAATGATTGGTAAACATTACGAGATAACTTCTCCAACTACCTTCTTATATGCCTACTATGAGAGCACCAATGAAGGAAATAACTTGTTGTGCAAATTGTATCAACATAATATTTAGTTGCATCATGATCTTAAATGGAACCCTAATGTTTTTTGGGCGATATTCAATTGAGGGCATTTTTATCATACCTAAACAATCATGTTGATTGGATAATATCTCAACAAGTAGCTTAGAAAAAACATAGTTGTAACTTATAGGTCAAGGGAAGAGTATTATAGACCCAAGAATGTTCTTATCACACAATTTAACAATTATAAATTCCCTCAACATATAGATTTGATGGTGTGCAATAGGAAAGAAGATATTGATCATCAGAAGACACCATTAGAAGTATTTTCCAAAGAAACTATAGAGCGATGTGCTCAGAGGTGGAAACATGCCACGAAAGGTATGCACCAAAAGGATCCATTCAATATAAAAAACCTTATTGTGGCCTTGTAAAGTGTTAAAATGAATATTAAGTGCATAGAGAGAAGCGGGAATGAATGGATAGGCCTAAAATTATACTATCCCATGATTTGCCTATTGATCGCAAAATAGTAAGGTGGTTACAACATGACTAAGAAAGAGGAGATTTCCTATTGGAGGGAAGTTGAGAGAAGAAATGATTATTTATTCACCTATGAGGTAGGGGAGGTTGACTAAAACATCAAAAATCTCCATGGGAGTCACTCTCACCTTGATTCAAGCTAATTACTTAGTTACATGTGGACATGCAACACTTTCAACTAGGGGGAGATGATGGATTCCAAAATTGGCATATTCGTAGTAGCCATTCACCACCCTTGTGAATACCTTTTTTCCCATTTTCATACATCACATAACTCACTTTTCTTAGAACGATGCATGTTTGACAAAGCTACAATATTAATTTAATTATGTTGTTTTTAATGTTCATTTTTATGTATTAAGAAAAGAATATTCCTTTATATGATAGCTAATGAGAATTCATGAGAAATACTTCAAACAAGTTCACACATGTATCCATGGTAGTGTTGTGAAGGGTTTGGTGAAGTGCAGTTGTTGCAACACCCTTTTGTTGCTACAACACCATTGGCTCATGTTGTTGCAACACCCTAGACTGCATTGTTGCAATACCTCTAGCTTGTTATTGCTTCAACAACTTTATGTTGTTGCAACACCCCATATTGCATTGTTGCAACACCTCCAGCATGTTATTGCTTCAACAACCTTATGTTGTTGCAACACCTTAATTACGCTGAAACACTTTGGCACACCATATGTTGGAAGCAACTATTGAAACAACCTAATGATGTCACAATATGTCCAAATTACCGATGTTGCAACACATTAGCACACTGACCATTTGAAGTAATTGCTACAACTTTGCTGATATATGTAACAACACAAGGTAAGTGAACTAATAGAAGTAGAATTGTCATTTCTAGTTGTCCATTAGAGGGATTGAATACTTGATTACCCAATGTCAAAGGAAATGGAAAGGGTGGTTGGCCATCTAGCATGGAGAGTTTGACTATAATTGATTTAACCCAATTTCCTACTTGTCGATATGGGAAAGTGAATTGATAGATGTATGATATTTCCAGATTTTGGAAATGTTATTGTAACAAAGGGAGAACACCCTAGGAACCTAATATTCTCGTGGGTCTCCTCTAATTTCATGATTAAATTAAGAGATTGAAGCATTGTGTATAAAAAGCCTTATCTATTCAAGCCAAGAAGGCGGGGAGGGAAGAAGACTATTGTAAGTGAATTTTCATTATTAATAATTAAAATATTGTTGGTTCATATTCCATTTTAATTTTATGTGTTTTATGTGCTAATAGTGTAATTATTCTACTATAAACTTACCAATGCCATGTTTCAAGAGGTACGACCCCCTCCTTAGTTGGGTACTTCCTATATTTTAGTTAGGGTACTTTCTATTTTCATTCATAGTTCAATTGATCTAATTGATTTCTTCATTTATTAATTATTAATGTTGTTGTAACTCATTGAGTAATTTAATCCATTTATTAATGGTGTGCATTGATTAATTAAGAAGTGATTTACTTTGTTTTCCAGATCCTATAGTATCAACTTTGATCTAACTTATTCAATTATGTTTTTTGTATTATAGTTTTCCAATATTTTAGTATATAATTAGTTCATATGTGTTCTTATTGCATATTTTAGGATTGGGTATATATCTTTACCAAGTAACCAATTTACTTTTCCATATGTATGTTCACTTTCCAACAAGAGTGACCTACTTTCCTACGAAGTGTGTTTACTTTCCAACAAGAGTGATTTTCCTTTCTACAGGAGTGTTCTAGTTAATATTTCAAGTCATGAAAGTGTGGATTTTCTTTACTCAGTGACTTGTAAAATAAAATTAACATCCAACTCTATAATACTTAATCACTACTACAACCTCGTTAGCACCAGATTGTATTAGCATACATAATACATAATAGTTCACAAGTTCAATACACACACCATATTGACAATTACATGTACAATTTCTCATTTATCTTCTAAGTAATTAGGAGGTAATTAAAGAAGCTATCATATATAACATTCTATAACACCAAACTGGGAAAGTATAAAAGAAATTATTTGTACCATGTTCTAAATGAAATCTTCCTCAATTTATAGTGCCATAAATAGATTTACCTATATTTAGTTTGAATAGAAAAGAGGTCCTTCATGCCTCTGATTACATGTTTCTCCACACGAGTTAGATTATAATTGGAATACATTCAAGACCTAAGGAAAAATATGATGTGTACTCTAACTTAAAGTTGGACAGTGCGATGATAAGTGTAACACCCTTTTTTGAACCCCAAAATTTTGTGATATGTAATTAAGACTGATATGTTGGATGACTAGCATGGATACTTGGACAAACTTATTTTGATCTAAATATTCATTTTAATTTAATATGTATTTCTAAAGTTGAAGAAGGATTTATCCAACACAGATCCTAATGCCTAGGAGGGAAGCTTGTTATGACAACCCTAGTTATTTTTTGCTTATGAATGCAATGCAAACATTTCATGTATTTTTTTATTTTTAAATTAAAATAGGTTGAGTAAAGGGAAATAGATTCCAAAGGTTGAGGGGGTTACTTTATTGGAATTTTGAAGGTTTTCTTGTTGTAGGGAGATTCAAGTTGTTTCAATATCCATTGAAGGGTGTTTGGTGATGTTTAATGGCCTGGTGTTTTCTGAATCGATTGAGCTACAAGCGAAGGACAAGGGCCATCCTTGTTTTGGAAAAATATATAAGGAAAAATATACGAAAATTTATGATGGTATGGGATGTGTAGGAAGCTAGAAGAACAAGAAGTGAACTTGGGAATGGATGCAAGGAGTGAGATAGGACAACACATGATCATTCAGAATAAATGAGATATTTTTAGCACCACAGGAGAAAAAAACATACACATTAATCTTTCCAAAAAAGAGCACATTTTTGTTTTGGACAACAGAGAAAAAACCTACATAGATTGTTGGTCTAAAGGCAATCAAAAGCATATGTAGCAGCTTGGATAGGTCTGAGACATTTATAACTCTCAGAGGAGAAATTTGTATTTTCAATTGAGAATCAAGAGTACATGAGGAATTCTCCTTATGTGAGCATAACTCTCAAGATGCCCTAATGGTTGGAGGGTGGAGATGGTCTTTTCTAGATTCGCTTGACAGCATGGGGTAGATATTTATTCGTTGGATTCATAGTAAGGGAAGTTCTGGAGTCTTCTTTGCTTGTTCATTTGGTTCTTGGTAGTGGGTTCTATACTCCCTTCATTGGGTGAAACACTATGTTACATGTTTCAGGGTGGAGGCAAAGCCTCTGGATCCCCTGGGGTATGTTGCTTGTTGAATAAATGAAGGGTTGAGGTAGCAGGCCTATGGATTCCTTGTACGTTATGTTTGCTATTAATCAATTGGTTGGTGGAGGTGGGAGAGCCTTTGGATTCCCTATTTCAATTGGTATTTTGGTGTTTAGACCCTTGAGAAAACAAACTCAGTCTTTGGAGTCCAACTCATGAATGACAACTACGAGTAATGACTAGCTACAACTTGTCTATGGTTGGGTGGAGAGTTGTTGTTCCAAATTAAATATCCCAACTTCAGTTTTAAATCCAAGATAAGTCTCTTTAGGTGTAACATCTTCCATGAGAACTTGTGTTAACACTGTTAAGTTGATTTGTATTGCTTGCGTGAAATTTGGTTGATTTTCTTGAGCTTAAAATTATTGAGACTCTGATGAATGGTTCCTTATCACTAGGACTTTTTCAGTAATATTCTTCCTGTAGGAATTACACACACACACACACATGTGTCTGTGCTACAAGCACAAACATAATACAATTGTGATGTTGGTATCATTACTTATTATACATAGGAATGATAATTTATGTCCATTGATTAAATGTTTAATTTAACTTGATCTGAGATCATGGTAATTTAGAACCACACTGGGATTATATAAGAAATTTGTGCTATCCTCATAGCATCGGTATATTTGTTGATGCAATTGGTATGATAAGGTGAAAATACCTCACTAAAATTGATGTAAGAATGACTAAAATCTTTTAAAATAGTCGTTGAAATGCAAAGGAGGATACATGTCTCCTATATATATATATATAGACATACACACACACACACGCATACATGCATGTGTAGATGTTATCAAATCAAGGTTGGGTTGTTTTATTCTGGGCTTAATGACTTGTATATCATGGTTGTATGCACTATTGAATCTTTTATTTGAATGGAAAATGACCAAACATTGCATTTGGAATGGACCAATAATCTTATATAACTTGTAGGTTCAGAAATGGTTGCGCACAAATGAGACAATACATGTACGTGAGCATAATTCACGTAACATGTGAATATGTGTGTGTTTGTGTGTGTGTGTGTGTGACGGTGATGAAAATAATGTTATGTCTAGTGGTCGGGGTTCATCTTGTTTTTGTAGCCAAAATTGGAGGCTTAAGCCCTGAAGGCTATGCCTTGAACTGATATGACAGGGTCTCATAACGAGGGGCGAAGACCTCAAGTTTGATATCATATAATGTGTTATGATATAGCACAATACCATAAACCACAACATTTTAAGCATTGAATGGAGAGCCTAGGTCCTAAGGGCTAGTTCAGCATCCATATAACCATGTCCCATAATCGTAGTCATTCGGGTGAAATTTCAGGTCAAGCCCAATGGCTAAGTCACAAATCCCATAGAAACCAATGTTGTGGTCAATGATGAAGGCCAAGCCCAAAATGGATAACAAGGATAATCAACCAAAATCGAAGGATGTGGTTGATTGTGCTAACCCCCTGTGTCATCAATAAGAGGGGGTTGACACAATTGAATGTCGCCCATTGGATCATCAGATGGACAGAGAGCCATCAGATCACACAATGGAACCATGATCCAAAACTAAGGTTGTGTTACCCTGCCCCCCCTATGATGTCAATCGAAGGAGGTTCTGACACAATTGATAATATTTGTTCACTGTTTGTGTTAATCATGGGTCGTCAAATGGTTAGTGGGACCACAACTGCACACACACACACACATAGAAAACCATACATGATAGTGGATGGGTAATATAGAGTACATGGAACCAAAGTGTACTCATGCCTAGGTGACATGGAGGAGTGGTAATGTGCCACATGGGCACCATGTGGGGACCACATGGGTGACACATGGAAAAAGAGGAATGATGAAACATTAAAAAAAATTAATAAAGCTTTATAGGATCACAAATTGTGATCTAATAGTCTAATTTGGGACAAAAATTATATCACCAGAAATGTCTCATCAAGCTGAGTGCGATGGTGACATCCATTCTAGGTTTTGAAAACTCAGGAAAAAGTCAAAAAAAAAATTAGTACCCCATTTCTATAACTATACTAGGGAAATTGGGTTATCAAAGTGAACACATCCCCGAGGTTAAAGGGGTGTGTTTACACTTTCCTAAGGGTAAAAGTTGTAATGGGGATTTGGAAATTGTTTCTATTTTCTTGAATTGATTATTTAGATATTGGATTGGGTGGTTTAAGTACATAAATTCCAATAGTTATGGGAAGAATGGGCTTGGGGTGGGAAGGCATGGTACTAAAATGCGCTAGGGTATGGGCTACATATCCATTCTAGATAATTCATATTGAATGTATAACCATATGAAAGGAACCAAATTCTCATGATGGGATGTGTGTGATTAAGGGAATCCCTATTGGATGTGTGAAAGTGAGAACAATGCAAAGACAACATAAGATAAAGAGGAAGAGTGATAAGACCAAGTACTGTGTGGGAGTGAACCCAAAAAATTATGGGACCAAAATAGAACACTACTAGGGTGTTGAGATAGTGACTTTGTAAAGGAGGAGACTCAAACCCTCTTAGTCACAACCATCCTATGTGGAGTTGTGATTTTTTGTTAACAAAATTAGACGATGTGAGTAGTGAGGAGGCCTTCAACTTGATTCACTAGGCCAGGAGTGATATATATTATTGTAGGCACAAAATCACTAAAGAGGGAAGTAACAATTGACTATTGGCTTAGTGAAGGGCCACCTTTGTGTTGTGCAAACCTAGGGTGGCCATACTATGAAAGTATTAAGCTTCGAAATTGAAAGGAAAGATCCTAATTCTTGTACATTGTAAAGGAGAATGGCCTTCATTTCCTCTACCCATATTTGAAACATGTAGCACCCTAAGAGAAGCTTTCACTTAAGGCATCAAGTATGGACGAGGGGTAGTAAACTACAAAAAACCTATAGTGTAGCTATTCCTACGTTTGGGTGGAGAGTGGCTTTCCCTTCTTTAGTTTCCAATAAATATTTAAGTAAAGTAGATAAGTGTATTTATTTCCCTGCTAATGGAATGAAATTATTCTTTAGTGTTTCAAGATTATTGCTATGTACATGTTTGTAATAATGTTGAAAGTTGATATGATGATAAATGATGAGTTGTAGGTGATATGAATCCTTTAATGAATAAATGATATATGCAGAAGGATTCCTTAAAGTATCTTTCCTATAATAGCTTTGAAGTGATTTCGTGTTGTGAAATAGTAATCAAAGTTAGAAAGGACATATAAGGATTTTATAGTATTTTATAGTTTGAATGGCTTTTACCAAGCCTGTTGTGGGAGGGAACAATTGTGACTAGATACCCATTTTGAATAAACAATACTTGATAACTCTTCAGTGAGCGAAGAAATTGTTTCCTCTAGACGTAATCCAAAATATTATCTCCTTTGTTCTTAAAAATTTGGAGATTGACAATGAGATGTTTGTATTTTATAACCCAAAGTAATGAGAGTAATTTTCATCTCATTTGGGTGAAGTTAGGAACAGTTGGCCATGAGCCATTCTATGTCATTTTATTTCGGAGATTTCATGTTGAAGACATTGTTGGTGTCCAGGTATGAACGATTTATTCACCCTATTCCGACATTAATTTATCAATCCGGGTGCGTATCCTTTCAAGGCAACACGCAAAGTATATGCAGGGGCAAGAACACAATCCGTTCCGACCAAGGGCTCACGGCTAAGATTCAAAACATGACTATAAGAGTAAATAAATTACAGAACTCCAGAAACAATTACAAGAAATAAAGAATTGTAATAGCAAACATAAACTATCAAATAATGTACACACAAAGACGCAGCACCTAATCAGAAGAGCAGGCCCAGCTCTCTAATCAGGGCTGCATTAGCCACAAAATATTAGAACAACAAAACAGATGATATTTTATTAAGCTATAATAGGTGATTACAATAGTGATGGGGGAATCCCCATTTACAGGAACATTCTTTCTTTTATACACAGCATAGGAGAATAACATATCTCCCTAAAACACGGTAACCGCATATGTAGAAATATACATCTGTTGGAATGACACCAATCACCAGATGATCGAGATAGCAAAAAGGCCCAAGAATAATTCCAGGGGATCGTGACTCTAGTTTTGCAGTCTCATCAGGGTTGGCCATTACCAGATCTGTTGCAAAATGCTGAAGCAAGGGTTCCTATTCTCCAAGCTGTGGTCAAACATTCAATTCAGTGCTGCGAATAGATAAGACTCCGTGACTTTACTTCATTAATTAAAATATTCCAATTGGACAAGTTAGGGGTATTTACCTCATAAGTTTAGCATAGCAACGTGGGTAAATAAGTACAAAAAGGGTCAAAAAGGATGATAAAAATGGACAAAAAGATAGCCAGATTCGGTGCCCAACATCTCCCCCCAACTAGCCTTCTGCATGTCCTCATGCAGTCTACCACCTCTGTAAGTTTGGATACTATAGACTATAGGTCTCATGAAGCTGGGCGAGATCATATTCTGAGGCCATCTATGTTCCTGAAACTTTAAACCCATTCGAAAGGAGAACTTCCTTGCACCAATCTATTGGAACATCATATGCTAGAGTGTAAATTTCTGCAAGTAACCAAATAATAGGAAATTGAAACCAGATCCCCATCCACTGGACCTCACATGTTTGGACACATGCCACATATCTAGGTACTCTAGTGAGCAGTCATGCAAAATTTGGTGCCCCAAAAGTTTCCCTGTGCCGGACAGCTGTCGATGACATCATCCACCTTTTCTGACAGCAATCAAGGGCCTCTTTTTGAAAAGCAGTTAACTGATCGATGCAAAGATCAAGGCACCATATTTGTGTCCTCAGCACCCTATCTTTGTTCTCTTGGATTCCCAAAAAGGTGTTGTGCTTAGTGAATGTTTTGATTGACCTCTCATGCTCTCCTCTTACTATAAATGGCTTGGTAACTTGATTGGATTCAAAAGTGTTGAAAGCCTTCTACCAATGAATTTGATTGAGAGAGTAAGAGGTGAGGGCTCTTAAATGAATGTCCCCTACATATGGAACCAGGTTGAAATCTCTATCCAAACGTAGTAGATACCCATGCAGGTAAAACTCACACATCAAGTGTTGAGTTGGCACGTCATGATTCCTCATTATCCAGAGGAATTGTACACCATCTTCTATCTCATAACTAATCTCGTTTTTAATGCTTTCCATGCAGAATAAAAGAAAACGCTCGTGCAAAAATAGGGAATAACAAGAAGCAGGGGGATGACATGCCATCACCTCTTGCACCAGATTGAACATCTGCTCCTTATCGACCTTTAATTCTGCCACTTGCTTCTCCAGCTGCTCCATCTTGAGCTGCTGCTTCGCATGCCTTAACCTCATGATATCTATGTGCTCCACATATCCAAAGATAGTTGTGGAGGCTCTTTCCTGAGTTCTCCTGATTTCATTTTTATACTGGGCCGCAGTAGATTTCCAAGTCTGTACTTCGGCCGTTAAGGCATACTCTCGGCCTTCAAACAATCTCTCGACCAGGTCTGTTTGGGTGGTAGTCGAGGTTGTGACTATCTGGTCCACCTGAGTTCCTGCTTCGACCCCTATGACCTTGGGCTTCTTAGCTTGCCATCTATATTTCTTTATTTATTTCTGCATTTGGTGCACCTATTTCCTCAATTTCCTACTTCCATTTTGATCTGCATTATTTCCTTAAACTGCAGTTGATATCTTTGTTTGATTGGGAGTCTTCATTGTTTGCACAGCTCTACCCATTCCTGCTTGACCTGTATTTCCTCCATTTTGGCAGCTGGAGGTAAATCCCGCGGGACAACTTCTGTTGTGCCAACTGTCGGTCCTTCCTCCATTGCCTACTTTTCTTCAATTATTTCGCGCTTCACTCCCTTCTCACCTAACTATTCCATTGGCTCAATCATTGGGACTGCTTCACTTGGTCCCTCCTCTTCGCCAACGACTATTTCTTCTTCATGCGCACTCTCCATGACCAGTGATGCCCTAGCGAGATGCTCTCCTATGCCTATTTGAGTCCCTTCCAGTTCCCCCACCTCAGGAACCTCTGTCTCTTCTCTCCTCTCAGGCTCCGAAGTGCTTGTTGCCTCAATAGCATCCTTCCCACACAGTTGTGGCCTTTGTGCTAAATTCGAAGCCATAGGAATGGCAAAATCTTCTTCCTATTTCTGCCACGGGGAATGAGTTATCCTTGCTCCTCTTGGGATAAAGAAGGAAAATTGGAATGAATCCTCAACACTTGGCCCCGAAGTCAACGTCGGTTCCTGTGGGTCAACGTCAACCTCACACCCTGGTTCTCCTGGCGTTTCCTCCATGGGTCCCCTGGTTTCCTCAACTCCTGGCCTTCCCTTTCCTTGTTCTGCTTCTTCCATGAGTTCTCTAGTCAGAGTGGTCATGAACTCTTCTCCAATCAGATTATCCTCCTCCATTAGCTCCATGGTGAGAAGAGATCCCTATGGGGTACCCTCGATCTCAATATCGACCGATTTGGCCACTCTTGCCTATTGTGGGTCTACCTCCGTAGTCATCACGTTATCCATTTGCTCTGCTAGTTCCATGGGTGGGGCTGGTTCTTGTGGGACAACCTCAGCCGTAGTACTAGTGGGCATCTCTGTATCAATCTCTATATCTTCCATTGACTCCATAGTTTCGGCTCGCTCTTGGGGAGCCGTCTCTTCTTCAAATTCTTCAGTTTCCATCTCCATCTCTTCTGGTTCCTCCTGGTCAATATACTCATCATCTTCCTCCATGGCTTTAGGTTCCTCTGCCCTAGTAGCCACAACGGCTACTGTTTCCTCCTTTGTGTAATCCCGAAACAGTCCCACGGAATCGGGATCCTTCCAATGGCATTCATTACTAACAGCTGAACCAACCCATGGTGAGTGATGACTACCAATACCTGTCGCGACCCATGAGCCGAATGTGCCATTGAGTGAAGGCTCTTTAATAGAAAATAGGGCACATTCATTCAAAAATCTTCTGCCTGTGGAAATCACAGGTGAGCTATTATGCGAAGATAGTATTTGAAGATGGTGGAGTATCCTCCTTTGCAAGTCATATATTTTATGACAAACTCTGCGACTCCTCCCCATGGATGTGGTAGCGAAGTTTTGTCATACCCCCGACCCTTCTGTGCAATACTTTCTTCGGCTTGCAGGAAGGCGTCGAGGACTTCTAGAAGGGTAGTCCTCCTCGAAAACTAGTGTTCTCCGACTTGTAGAAGCCCACTGACTTCCGCGATGATTTCCTCTGTCACCGGGATTTCGATTCCACGAACTTGAGAGCCTCCTTCTCCCAAGTTTAATGCAAACTCCATCATGATTTCTTCATTCGATCCTCTCATCCTGTCGAAATAAACATCCCAACCTGCATTCTCAAACACTTGCCACACCTCACGATTGCTCTGAACTCTCATTGTATCCTCAGGTTCATGTCGCACAGATCAGCCACCCATTGCTGCAAAGGAAAAATCAGCACAACAACTGCAGTTGGCTGGTAGGGGAGAGTGACAGGGCTCCAAACCGTTGGCAACTGAAATAACGTCATGGCTACTTTTGGAGACAACGGATGAAACAGTACTGGTACGCTCGAAAATGATGACAGATTATGGTGGTACTGTTAGATATTTCAGGAATTTAATGCAGCATGTTGGGAGGGTGACTGATATGATTCTACGCATACGAATACACATTCCAACACATAAGGGTATGATTATGGAGTACTAAAATCATTAGATTTGGTTATGTGAAAATCGTGTGTCGTGAATGCTTTTTCGAGGTACACCGTCATTAATTATGACAATTCCCCTCCCCCCCAACTAAATGATGTTCATCCTCGGCACGTTTGAATGTCCTTTTTGGAATATTTAATTAAATCAATAAAATTGACAGAGACGTACCTGCGGACCTACCTTAAGGTGGAGTAGCAGCAAAAATATCTGATGGAGTAACATCATAGCGAGTAATGGCAACAGTCAGTAACAACAACAGCTAGTAACAGCACAGTGAGTAATGGAAACAATGAGTAACAGCAACAGTGAGTCACAGAAGTTCCGGTGTAAAAGCACTGGTGGAGTAACGGCAACTGCAGAGTAACAACAGTTACAAAGTAACAACAGTTACGAAGTAACGGCACCAACAGAGTAACGGCAATGTCGGAGTAACAACACTCGTGGAGTAACAGCAGTTGCAGAGTAACAGCATCGGTGGTGTAACAACAGTTGCGGAGTAACAACAGCTACAGAGTAATAGCAGTTACAGAGTAACGGTACTTATGTAGTAACAACACTTAGTGGAGTAACAACACTTAGTGAAGTAACAACACTTAGTGGAGTAACAACACTCAGTGGAGTTACAACACTTAGTGGAGTATCAGCACTTAGTGACACCATCAGTGAAACAAAATATCTTTATAGCAGCACTGATGGAGTAACAGCACCAATTGTTACTTTTCTCCTCGCCATATTTCTTTATTATTCCTGAAAAATACAAAGTAAGTAATAACCATATATATATATATATATATATATATATATATATATATTTATTTATTTATTATTATTTTTTTTTTTTTAGATCAGAGTTAGAGTGTCCTATATTCCAATAACCATTAGATCAGTTGAATCAAAAAGGTTTTTGACATAGGCATCTTTAGAGGCTGGACAATGGTATAATTTTAGATGGTTCCCATTCACCACGAGCGCGATCTAATTCTTGTCTATTGTAATTAGTCTGACCGTGCCATTGTCAAACATTGCGTCTACTTTATATGGTCCCATCTAGCAAGTGCAAAGCTTGCCTTTGAAATCCTTAAATCGGGAGTCATACAGTAACACCAAATCTCCCACATGAAACACCTTAGTTTTGATAAATTTATCATGTTGTTTCATCCTCTGCTATTGAATAGTAGTAGTCCTCTAGACAGCTACTGGTCGAATCTTGTCTAACTCATTTAGCTATTCCAATCGGTGTTTTTGTGCCTCTGATAGATCTAGGCCTACTTCTAGAGCTGTTCTGAGTGTACTGATTTCAAATTCTACCGGAAATAAGGGGGATTTCCCATAAACTAATTCAAATGGAGAAAACCTAGTTGTGTTCCACCATGTTGTTCTGTATGCCCATAAAGCTTCTGGAAGTTTTTGTGCCCAGTCCCGACTAATACTTGCTACTGTCTTTGTCAAGATATTTTCCAATACCTTGTTTGTGCTCTATACTTGCCCATTCACTTGTGGGTGATAGGGAGTTGTCACTCTATGTTTGACCCCATATTTCTACATCAACTTTTTTATCATATGACATGTGAACTGTGATCCCTCATTTGATACTGTTTCCCTTGGAGTACCATACTGGGAAAAGATTTCTTCAAAAATAAAGTCCACCACCACTTGCTCTGTTTCTCTCATGACCGCTCTAGCTTCAACCGATTTAGTTACATAATCGGTGCAGACCAGGATGTAAGCTTTCTGATGAGAAGGTGGGTTAAAGGGTCCAACAAAATCGATAGCCCATTTCTCAAATGGTTCAAGGACTATCTGGGGTTGAAGAGGCATTTCATCTGCTTTCCCAGGTTGTCCCATCCGCTGACAACTATCACACCTTTGAACATAATCCTAAGTGTCATGAAAGATGGAGGGCCAATAATATCCCATTTGCAGCACTTTATGACCTGTTCTTTTGTCTGCAAAATGTCCTTCATAGGGTCCATCATGTGCAGCCTTTAAGATCTCATAAATATCATCCTCTACCACACAACGCAGAATCTATTGGTCCACCCCTGTATGGAAGAGATATCTTGTCATCCATGAATATTGGGTACTCTGGTGAATGATCTTCCTTTGCTCCTAATATGGCAGATGACGGGGTACCTTTCCTATAGCAAGATAATTAGCAATATCTACATACCACGAAGTGTTAGCAGAAACTACAAAAAGATGCTCATCCGGAAAATTATCCTCAATTGGTGTGTTCTTACCATCATGTTCTATCCTAGATAAGAAATCTACAACCACATTTTCCTTCCCTGGTTTATCTACTATAGTAATATCAAATTCCTGTAGTAGCAACAACCATCTTGTAATGCGACCAGGGGTAACAAATTTGTTCATTAAATACCTGATAGTTGCATGATCAGTGTGCACAAAAGTAGGATACCTGGTAATGTAGTGTCGGAATTTGTTGATGGCATAAATGACAGCAAGGAATTCTTTTTTAGTTACTGTGTAGTTTAATTCAGCAGGAGCCAAATTATTACTAACATAGTAGATTGCGTAGGGTACTTTATCCTCCTGCTATCCCAGTACTACACCAATTGCTATTTGAGAAGCATCTGTATGAATGTGGAAAGGTAATGTCTAGTCTGGACCCCTAAGGATCGGAGCACTGTAGACCAATTCTTTAATCTTTGTAAAAGCTGCATCACAGTCATCTGACCACACAAATTCTGAGTCTTTTGTTAGTAATTGAAATAGTGGGTGTGCTACTTTTGCAAAATTTTCTATGAAACGCCTGTAATAACCAGCACAACCAATAAAACTGCATACCTGTGTGGGCATTTTAGGCATTGGGAAGTGCAGAATTACCTTTATCTTTGTTGGGTCCATTCTGATTCCTTCTGCTGAGAGCAAATGCCCTAAAACGATTCCTTCTTCCATCATCATATGACATTTCACTGTACTCAGAGAGACACGCATTTGTATACATCTTTCAAGAACTTTTTCCAGATTTTTTAGCCCTTCCAAAAATGAGTCCCCATATGGAGTAAAGTCGTCCATATAAATTTCAACACTGTCATCTATCAAGTCAAAGAAGATTCCTAGAATTGCCCTCTAGAACATTGCAGGAGCACTACACAGGCCAAAAGGAAGGACCCAGTATGCATATGTTCCCCAAGGGCATGTGAAAGTGGTCTTATCCTGATCCTCTGGAGCTATCTAGATCTAGTTGTATCCACTAAACCCATCTAGAAAAGAGAAAAACTTCTTACCAGCCAGTGTGTCCAAAACCTGATCAATAAATGGAAAAGGGAAATGGTCCTTCTACATTGCTTTATTTAACTCGCGATAATCTACGCAGATCCGCCATTTACCATTCTTTTTGGGGACCATTACTAATGGTGAGACCCACTGGCTATCTAAGATAGGGTAGATGAAACCCACGTCCAGTAGTTTCTGAAGCTCTTCTTTCACAACATTTTTCAATGCAGGGTTCATTCTTCTCTGCGGTTGTCTTACAGGACGACAATCTTCCTTAATATATATGTGATGGGTACATAGGTTGGTAGGTATCCCCTTCATATCTAAATAATCCCAGGTGAAAGCTTCTTTATGCTTTTGAAGAACATCTACTAGCTACTTCTTCTGGGATTCTGACATATTAGGATTAATATTCAGATTTTTTCTTGGTTCTATCTCTACTTGAATGCTTTCATGAGGTGCATCAATAGGTGGTTCCTATAGTCCTCCCGTTGTTTCGATAACTTCCTGAGTTTCACAGCTTAGGATAGATTCTAGGATCTGCTGGTTTGGTTCTGAAATGGAGCAAGGATCATCCATGAAGGAAGTGATTACATCATCTTCTGATTCCATTTTCAACTGAAGGGCCTGTCCAATAGTGAGGACAGGTCTCACTTCCTCATTTTCCATTTCAGGTTCTTTCCTAGCTGAGGCTTTCTTGCCACCTGCTGGTTTGATGGAAGGATTTGGTTCTGCAGGTGGATATAACACCAAATTCTTAGTGTTATGCCCATTAGAAATGACCATGTTCCCTGAATGGCACCCAATGTAAGCATCTGCAGTAGCCAGCCATGGTCTTCCCAAAATCAAAGGATGACCACCTACTGAGGATTGCGTATGTAATACCAAGAAATCTATGGGGTTGTGCCATGAATCCACTGAGATTGTTAAGTCTTCCAACTTCCCTACAGTTTTAACTGTAGACCGATCTGCTAGTTCCAACACTGTAGGTGTATGTTTCAAATTGCGAAGGCTTAGACATGCATGGTTTCGGTGGTAATGATATTGATGGCAGCACTTAGGTCTACGAGCACATTTGGAATCTCTACCCCATTAATCTGTACTATCAAAATCGGGTTCCCTAGACCTCCATATTTCTCTGGCATTGATTTTCCCATCATGAAGTTCGATCATTTTCCCATAACATGAATAGTGAGGGTGTCTTTAGATTTGTTTGCAGGCTTATTTGAACAATATTCCCTAAGAGTCTTTGCATATATTGGTACATCTTTCATAGCTTGTAACAAGGGAATTTTAACAAACAAATTCTGCAATTCTCCTAATAAATCAAATTCAGCTTGAGGGCTTGGTTTACTCATAATTAGTCTCTTTGGGTAAGGCAGTTCAGATTGATGCTAATTCACAGGAGGCATCTGGTTTCTACTAATTTGTTTCGGCTCTTTACTAACTGGTTCTGCCTCCTTACCTTCACCATCGAGTTGTTTAATGATAATTGGAGGAGGTTGGACATTATCTGTTTTCCCTGATCGCATATTCATTTCATACAACTCTGCAATGGAGATACTATATGAAGGTAGGTTAAGAACGTCAGCTTAATGAGTTCCCTTATTGTTAGGGTTAGGGTTAGGTTGCATTGGAAGCTGAGGACAGATAGTCTGGTTACCAGGAGGCATATTAGAGGGCAGTTGGAGTTGCTACTGTGGCATCTGTTGGGGGAACTGCCCAGGAGAGGATCCCCGCCAGGTTGGATCCCAAGGAGAGCTCATACTGGGTTGAGGATTCCACTGCTGCCAAGGTGGAAACTGGTATTGCGGCCACATGGGGGGATAAGGCATGGTTTGAGGATTCATATTAAAATTATTGAAATACTGAGATGGATCTGGATACATAACTTGATTTCCCATCGGTGTTTGAGGCTTTCATGGCTTCTTAGACCCCATGAGGTATAGTTGCTCCATGTCTTCTCCTGTCCCTTGAAATACTGCTTTTAGGCCTGGCAAGGAGGGGCATGAACTTATTGCATGGTTAAGCTCGCAAATTGCATATTCCTCTATCGAGTTTAGTGGGCATTCCCTTTTCAGATGCTACTTTCTACACTTCAGGTAGAATATTCCCATGGTCCTGTCTTGTTCCAGCTGCTTATGCTTTACTTGTAGAGCATCCATTTGTGCCGATAGACTGCTGAGGATATCTGTCCTCAAGTTTTCTAGCAGGTTTCCAATTTCCGCCTTTGTAATGCCCCTGCCAGACCCCTTTGCTATATGAATACCTTGCTTATTTCTTGCAAGCCCCCTTGAGCACTGAATGCATAACTCACAAATGGTCTTGAAGCTTTCCTTGGAGATGTCTCCCTTTCCTACAATGTTCAGTAGTTCCATCGAGTCCTCACGAAAAGCCTGTAGGAGGATAATTTTTAAAATTTCCTTATCCAGATCATAATGACCTGAACTCTGTAAGGTGTAAAAAACCTTTCCACACAATCTTCTAGGCTCTCATCCTCTTTTTTTGTGAACTTGAAAAGCTCCTCCTTAATTTTCCGGGATTTACAATAATCTTGGTACATTTCTAGAAAAGCTTTTTGCATATCCTCCCATGTGGTAATAGACTTTCCTCCTAGGCCCATGAACCATCGCAGATCTGTTCCTTTTAATGTAGAAGGGAAGATCTTTAACCTCTGGGCATCTGTTGTGTAGTCATACCCCCGGCACACTATGTCGAACTCGAACAGAAACATGTCGGGGTCTTTTGAAACAAGCCCATGAAAGGTTGGTAAAGCTGCCAATGGAATAGGCTTCGTGGGCACACCGACTCCTAGATATCCAATCAGAAAATCGATGGTAGTGGTTGTGGGAGCCATGAATATCTTCCAATAACCGCTGGGAATTTCAACAGGCTCTGTGGAAGATGGCTGAGGATTCCTTACCACTAGAGTTCGGGTTGCTTTAGCGGCACTTCCCCAGTCCCTTGGTGATGTGAGTACCTCCTTGTTTCCTTCTCCTTCATCCTGATGGTTCGATCCCTCAGCTATAACCTCCTTTCCCTTGCTGGAGTAGTCTGACCCTGTCAATGTTCTGCTTGCGACCTCTTCTTCTGCTATCACCAGCATAAGATTCTCCTAGTCAGGTCTACTACTGGGTGTTTCTTCCACTGTTAAAGGGACCTGTTGTGTTGAATCACCAAAGAATGTTGTAGACAGCACTAGTTGATCTACTGATTGCCCTTCGGACTTCACTCTTCGTGCCCCTGGTCTCACAGCTGCGTGAGAGGATGCTTCAGATTCAACCTTCTCTATGATTTGCTGGATATAGGTCTTTCTTCCCAGATCTGGTCCTCTCTTTGGGGCTCTCCCTCTGCCCCTCTTATTTGATTCTTTGTTCATACAAAAGTTGGTATAACGGAGAGTCTTGGTATGAACTTACAATGCTTCGATATTGGACTAAGGTGTCAAAGGACCATTCCTTCCCCAAGATGAAATAACTATAAAAGAAAGACAACAAGAGAGAACAAAAATCTAGGGTTTCAGGCCTAGAGCAAGACGTCAGAGCATTCCAGAACCAAAAACAAAATACAAACCTTGAGAAGACCTAATGCTTCTAGATCTGAAGCAATGCATCAAAAGGATCCTCCCTCCCCAGGGTAAAAGCTAGGGTTTCCCAAAAATCACACAAAGGGGTTAAAAGAAAGTAAATCCAACTCAGGTCCTGGAGCAGGGCGTCAAAAGACTCCTCCCTCCCTAGGACAAGAGGGTGGCCCAAAATCAACAGAAAAGAAAAAATAAACAAACAGAAAGAACACCTACGCTCAGGACCTAAAGCAGAGTTATAAAACTCGTTCTCTCCCCAAGACGAGAGATTGACCCTCTAGTTGGTCTGGATCGTTATTTACACCTTGTTAGCCTCCCTGGCAACGACACCAAAATGTTGGTGTCTAGGTATGAACGATTTATTCGCCCTATTCCGACATTAATTTATCAATCCTGGTGCATATCCTTTCAAGGAAATGCGCAAAGTATATGCAAGGGCAAGAACACAATTCATTCTAACCATGGGCTCATGGCTAAGATTCAAAACATGACTATAAGAGTAAATAAATTATAGAACTCTAGAAACAATTATAAGAAATAAAGAATTGTAACAAAAAACATAAACTATCAAATAATGTACACACAAAGACGTAACACCTGATCAGAAGAGCAGGCCCAGCTCTCTGATCAGGGTTGTGTTAGCCACAGAAAAGATTAGAATAGCAAAACAAATGATATTTTATTAATCTGTAACAGGTGATTACAATAGCAATGGGGGAATCCCCATTTACAGGAACATTCTTTCTTTTATACACAGCACAGGAGAATAACATATCTCCCTAAAACACGGTAACTGCATATGTAGAAATATACATCTGTTGGAACAACACCAATCACTAAATGACCGAGATAGCAAAAAGGCACAAGAATAGTTCCAGGGGATTGTGACTCCAGCTGCGCAGTCTCCTCAGGGCTCGGCATTACCAGATCTTTTGCGAAATGTTGAAGCGAGGGTTCTTGTTCACCAAGTTGTGGTCAAACCTTCAATTCAGTGTTGCGAATAGATAAGACTCCGTGACTTTACTTCATTAATTAAAATATTCCAATTGGACAAGTTAGGGGTATTTACCTCATAAGTTTAGCATAGCAACGTGGGTAAATAAGTACAAAAATGGTAAAAAAGGATGATAAATATGGACAGAAAGATAGCCAGATTTAGTGCCCAACAGACATCTTTTGGGATTTCATCATAGGATGTAGAATATTTCTGAGCCTTCAAAATTATTTCGGTAAGTTTTCTACCCTATTAGAGTTAGTTTCAAATCTCTAAAACCAACCTGAGAAGTTAGAAATAGTTATAGAAATTTGGGGATGACCCTTAAGATTTCAAGTTGTCAGGGAAGTTTTGGAAATTTTGGGTTTGGGGGTCCTTGGCCTAAGCCCCTGGTCATATGATCTAGCAGGGTTCTTTTAGTAAGGGCTCTGGTGGGAAGGAGCTTAAGTATTGTAGGTAGGATATCAGGCTATCATAATATTAAGAGTTGAGAGTAAAAAAAATCAAATAACCTCCATTTTGAAATCTTTGATACTAATGGATCTATATATGTTTGATAGCTAATGTGGATAATTCCATTAGTTGTTGTCTATTATTAGTTTGGAAGAGATTTTGGTAAGCTTGGTGGATGTTTAGAATTTGGGGATTGGAGACTCTAACCCCAATCCTTAGTCATATTGCCTGACAAGTGGCCCATTACCAAGAGCTAATCAAATATGGAGGTGGAGTATACAGTTTTCAACATATCAATATTCGGGAGTTGGGGGCACAATGAATAATATCTATCGTGGACCCCCAATAGAAACAAATATTGTTACATTCTTCATCTAACAAAATTTCAATTCTATGTTGACAAATAGGCTATTGGGGTATTGAGTTTTAGGCATCGACAATACAATGAATATTCCCCCATCCCAAATCCTTTGACACTAATCGAACTTGACAAGGCCATTAGGTAACATGAGTATTCTTATTGGTTGATGTTCATCATTCAAATTGGGAGAATGGTTATGAGTGGATTTTTATGTTATTTTAACGGTCCGGTGACTAGGGGAACAAAAGGGTCAATTGACATAAAATGGGAGTTACAATAGTTAAAATTCATGATTAGGTATCAAACATCAAGATATCGAGAGGTTGCAACACCATCCTTCTTGGTTTCCTCTCGATACTAGCTAAACCTGATAAGGTGTATATAAGGCATGTTAGTGTGGTAAGTCTACGTGACATGTCTTGTTTATGTAGCTAAATGATGTGTAATGATGACATGACATGGAGGGATGTATTTGATGATGTGGTATTTTGATGTGGTGTTGATGTGGCATGATAACATGGCAATATGATGTCGATCATAGTGCATAATGATGCTGAGGTGGTGACCAAATGGTAGTCAAGGTAGAGGTGATGTGTACTTCATGATAACAAGTTATTTACTATCGGGTGTTTGGAAATCTGATATCAAAATACTCCATATAATAACAAATCCTGACAATGCTTATTAACTGTGGTAGAAAGTTTGATATCAAATTACATACCATCAACCTTTGTAATATTGGGCTATCAGGTGTTAGGAGGCCAAGACATTAGCTATCAAGGTTTCCTCAAAATATTATAAACTCTGATAGGTTTCTGAAGCAAACTAAGTAGGCCAATGTGGCAACTAGAATGGATTTGTATAATGGTGACTTTTAATAAAAGAAATCACCATGTGACTACCAAGTGGTATTGTACAGATGTTGATGTGGCACTTAGAGCACAGTCTTCAAATGGGCATAACTTTGTGCTCAAAACTTAAAATGAGCTGAAATGTATAACATTGGAAGATATTGATGAGGAAAGATGATTTTGGCCTTGAAAATGAGTTTTAAGGTCATTGAAGGAAGAGAAATTTGGATAACCCCACTTCATTAAGGTGATCTAGGAGGTCAAGTTTGGATACCTTGTAGCCTTAATCAAGCATTAAGGTGTCACGGGGTATGTTACAAAAAGAGTAATTGGTTACCATATCCTATGCATACATTCAAAAATAACTCACTCTGACACATAATTGGTACCATAATGAGATAATCACACAAATAAAGAAAGAGTTATTAGACTTCTAGTATGGATTTCAATCATAGAAATAAATCCCTAGCAACAATAATCTCTAACATCGAATCTAAATGGTGAGTCATTCTCTCTTCAAAGAAAGTAGTGCCTCTATCAACCAACACACAAATGATTGTATATGCATAATATAAGGAAAATTAAACCTTTATCCTCTCCAAGTGAGGCATATTTAGATGGATCCAAAAATTACATTGGAAAAGTGAGGTACATTATTGTTCTTAAATATTTTGTGATATTTCTAGATTTTAATCCATGGAGAAAGCATTGTATAGGTGATATGTTATTTTTACTTCATTTCCTATTCACCTCCCCTTTCACCTCAAATTATATCATAACCCCATCTTGCTACTATGCAACCATTTCCTTATATTTTATTTTAACATAATCTAAATGAATATTACATCATGATTGTAACACCCTTGGTATACTCCCCCTCATTTTTCTAATGTAATTGTATTATGATTATAAATGATTATAAATTTATTTGAATGGCTTGAAGAGTGGGACCACAGATCCACAATCAGAGGGGGAAAGGAAGAATAACCTGAGTCATGTTAGTTGGCACGACTTCTTACTCAAATGTGTAACTTGCAATAAATACCTTGAATAAATTTCCATGAAGAACATGAAGAGACATACAAGAAAAAGGATAAAAAGGCATTCAGGCTACAAAAAAGGGCTCTCTCTCTCTTTTTGAGGAAAGGAATTGGATGAAGGATTGAACTATATTTTTGGGATGATAACCCATTTACAATGAAAAATTACCATACTCCTAGTGTTGAACATGAATTCCAGTTGAGTTTGGTTGAATAACCCCCTTGGATCATGGATCTGGCTTGGGGGTGACTACTGCAAGAAATACAGGTTGTAGCTATTCTATCATTAGGTTAAAAATCGAAGTCCCGCCTTTTGTTTCATCCATTATTAGATCTCAGATAAATGTTATTAACTATGAGTTGTGAATATGATGATTTGTTCTTTAATAAAATTAATCTATAGCTCTTTGATAATTTTGCATGGATGTAGGAAACTCTTGCATGGAATCACTAAGAAGAATTCCTTGAAATTTCTACAGATTATATTGAAATTCTACCTTGAGGATGTAAGAAAGATTCCCTATTTTTATGTGCAATTGATATTTTGCATGTGGACATGCAGGGCTCTATGATTGCAATTTCTCATTCTTCTGCTATAAAAAACATTTTGGGAGGTTCTAGAAGCTGAAACATGCACCATGGTTAGGAGAAATCCTATTGACCCTCTAGTATAGTTTTCAGGTCTTGGGTCATGAAATTTCAGGAAATATGAATAGAGGAATTTAGGATTCCTAAATGAATCTTTAAAAATGTCATGCTAGTATTTATGCTATAACTTTTTTTTTGGGAGGTTCCAGAATCTTAAACTTGGAGCATGGTGAGGGGAAATCCTGCTCATCATCTGGTCCAATATTAAAATCTTTAGTTGTGATATTTTATGATATATGATAATAGTAATTTGAACACCCTGAATGCTCCTAAAATTATGCTTCAAACATGTCATGTTGGCATTTCTACTATAATGTTTCTTCTTGGAGTTTACAAAAGCTAAAGCTTAGACCACAGTGATGGTAATTCCCATTGATCACCTGGTGCAAGTTCTAGTTCTTAGGTCATGGTATTTAAGGAGATATGGTCAGAGGAATGTGAGCTTTCTGAATGCTCTTAATATTGTGATCCAAACCAATCATGTTAGCATTTCTATTATAACTTTTCACCTGAGAGGTTCCCGAGGTTGAAACTTGAACCATAATGAGGGGAACTCCAACTGATCATATGATTAAAGTTTTAGAACTTACAAAGCTTTAATTAATGTCCTAAATAGTTTTATATATTATTTTTCATGCAAAGTGTTTCATTAGAGAAAAATTGAGCTCCAAAATGGGCCTCCTAAGGAATATAATTAAATAAAAGTGGAAATAATAAAATAATATTAGATTGCATCATCAAATTTTAGAGGGAAAAAAGAAAAATCTACTTTTTCAACTTACCTCACTACAATTTTACTCAAATTGCAAGTGGGAGCACGTGTTGGATGAGTATCCATGTTTCATAATTTCAATGGACCCTACTACATTGTTATAGACATTTTTGGGCACTGCAACCCCAAGCATAAAATGTCCATAAACCAAGGGCTCCTAAGTCCCTAAAAGTGTTGTTCCAACCCCTAAAGGAACAAGGTCAACTGATTACAGCTTCTCCCAGAAGTTCTCCATGAAAAACCACTCAGAACTGGTCAAAACGGGATCATTTCACCTGCTCCATAGGCAAAGTGCGTTGCATCTCACCTAAGTACACTCAGTGGGTGCGTTGCATTTCAAAAAGCCCTTCTATGGGGTGCGATGGGCGAGAAGAGACAAATGGCAGTGTCAATCCGCGAGGTGGAGAAGCATGGAATCTTCCAGAAACTTCTCCTGTGACACTTGCCATTCTGAATTCGACCAAGGATGAGTAAGAGATCATCAATCTCCAAGTGGAAGCAAGAACTATAAGAGGGAAGACACTAATCAAATCACAAGCTGACTCATCTCCCTTACAGATATCTATATATGGATCCCTCATCCCAGAGATCCAGAGGCTGGAATTTTGCATCTTGTAAGGAATTGTTGTTGGTTTCTTGAGGCAACATCATAGTGTTGGGTGATCTAAGCTTTGCATGAGGTGAAGAAGGGCTTACTTGCTGCGAGGATGATGCCGGGTCAAAACAACTGGTTGTAACTCTCTTGGCTCTTTCTTGATTATCAATAAAGCTATTCAAGTTTTCCTCCATACTCTTGTGTCATTTATGTTTAATGCATTTGTATGGTCAATTTACATCTGATCCTAGATTGTTTATGATAATAGATCCTTGTTCTTGTATAGTGTTATGCTACTTTGATTCTACAGGTACTCTGTGAAGCTGGGTGTACAAGGAAGCAAGTAGCAAAAGACTATCAGAAGAGAGAGGAATCGAGCAAGGAACCAAGCACAAGATAGAGGTTGGTTTCCTTTATTCTTCTCTCATCTATCTTTCATAAAGGAAAATGAAAGTAGTTTTACTTTGTTTGTTTCTAAGGTAGCTACCACACCTTAGTGGGATTAGCAGTTCTGCATAAACACTTTTCCCTGTAACAAAATGGCGACTCCACTGGGGAGCGACTAGGTTGTTTGTTTATCAACATTTGTTTACTTTATAAACTTACAGATGGAGCCTGAAGTTGAGCCAAGTAGCTTTCGAACTGCATTTGCTATGCAAATGCAAAGTAGATAAATGCCACTTCAGTCAATCTTTGGGTTTTGTTTATGAATTAAACAACTGATTTACAAACTCTCTAATTGCCCTTGTGGTGGCTCTAGTAACCTCCTTAGATCTACCCCTGTTGTTGATTTACTGATTACCACTTGCTCGGCCAAAATCCCTGAACTGAACTGCAAACTGTGACCCGGAACCCAAGCAAAGTCTCGTCTCTGGCCCAACGCACTCTCTATTCTGTGAATCTGAAATTCAGCGCACTTCCCAAGTGTAGTAGGTGCGCTGCATTTCAAATTCACTGTGTTACAAGTGCACTGATCAGACTAGGCATTGTTCCTGAATTTTGGTTCTGTTCACTCTTTTCAGATCTATTCAAGAATTTTCCTGCCTGTAGTCAGTACACCTCTGTTTGAATCCCCTTTCCTTGCTGATATTCCGCCTCCATTGTGCAAAGAATTGTAAATGTTTTTGTGTATTTGTTGAGTCATTTTCAGTTCTCCTTTGCAAAAAAGTAACGTAATTGTACTGTCGTTTCTTGATTTGAAAGTGTCGCAAGTGTCGTTTTCAGTCATAGAAGAGAGTCTTATTACTCTTGATAGTCGATTACCCTGTTACTATTGTATTTGATCTGAATTAGTAGTTTTTCTAGTGTCGAAAGCAAGTCTTCATTTCCAAATCGCAAAGTGTTGTCATTGTCTTCATTTTTTATTTTGAAAAGAAACTTGTTAGTAATTGTCACTTGAAAAGTAATTCAGATTTGTGCATTAGCTTTCTTTTTATCATTCACATATTAAGAAGGCTGAAAACAAATACATGCATGTGCATTTGCATTTAGACTGTTTGATTGGTTTGATTTAGGACAGTGCATATAGTGTGTGCTCTTTGCTCTTTGTTGAAAGAATTCTGTCTTTCTTTCCTTAGTAGCTATGATTTTCATTACACAAAGAAGATAAAAGACTGTTTATCATCTTAGATTGCATTTTAGGAATTGTACATCTACATCATGCGGTGAACCTGAAAGGAAAATTTCTTAAGCAAGATCAACTATAAAATAAATTTAATGAATCTAACAACGCTTTGGAACCTAACGCAAAACATCTAGAAGTCTAGGCTAGAGACGTATTCCAGCGTCGTAAAGCCTGGTAACTGTTGTTCTCACTATTGGTTGGGTGATTCCTCCACTTTGAGACGATAAGTTCCAGTACGGACTTGTGCTCCCACGTACCGTCGAGTATATTTTGGGAGACCACAATAGGCTTAATCCTTTATCCATAGGAAGCCGTGTCTGCCGCCCTATCGATCGCAATGCACTGAACACAGCATTCGAGAAGATTGACTGCGTACCGTAAAAAAAATTCTGCAGTTTTGCGATTGGTTTGGTAATCCCTCTGCCTAGATTTCAAGAGCAGTCCCTTTCGTTCCTTTTCAGACTCCTTAACGAAAAAGGACCATCTAAGCACTTGTCACTTCAGGCTCATTAAAAATCAAAGGCGACTAGAGTCATCTTTTGTTTTTTCTCGACTCTTTAAAATTGAAAAAACAAGTTGTGTCAAAGCGTCTAAAATTTATTTTAAACGGAATAACCATCACCTTTCCTACATTGGTCTTAGGTTGAGAAAATGGAGTCTACCAACCAAGGAGTTCCCCTTGGAGGAAATCCTAGTCCCTTCTCCTCTTGGGGAGATGTTGGTGCACCCCACATGGCCACATTGTCACTTCCAGGATTGACGATTGGCTTGCCCATATGGCTTTTCTCAACCTCCGTCGTTCAGAACACCACGATTCCTGAACAATCGAGTCAGCAACTAGACAATTCCAGAGTTACCCCCCAACCCTCTACTTCGTCCAATTCTTCCTCTCCTCCTTCCTCTTCGCTTGATGGGGCTGGTAAAGCCAATGATCAAGTATCTGAGAAGAAGAAGGAAAAGAAGAAGAAATAGAAGAAGAAGAAGGAGCCAAAGGCAAAAGGGGGCAACCAAGCATCGCCTAGTGAAAATCCACACACTGCACTAACCAGGCCTAAATCACCATGTGTCATTTGCAAAGGAGACCACTATCATAGAGATTTTCCCTGCATCCCTCGGATCTTAAGGGACTGGTCTCCTTGTTTGCACAACCCGATGTCGTCAACCTCTGATGATCATGTTGAAAACACACCGTCGACTAGTGAAAGTGAAGTCCCTGACAAAAAGTAAAGTACAAATTTCCTTGTAAACTGTGTGAAGGCGATCACGTCGTCCACCATTGTCCCTTCTTAGACGAGGATAAAAGAGTTTTGGACGATCGTCCGGTTTCACCGTTACGACTTCCTCCTAGATATAAGAAACTCTTGCCGAGTCCGTCGCTAGTTGAAAACGCGGCTGAGCCGCCCAGGTGGTCGGCCGAAGCATCTATCATTGAAGATAAACCATCTGAACCCATACCAGACGAAAGTCAAAAGGTCGAGGCGGTAGTTGACCCGATCTTTCCTTCAGAGGTTCCATCTTCAGATGATACAGTCACCAAAGAGAACAAGGATGACACCGTCCAAATTCTTTTCGTAAGCACAGACTCCGATGAACATGGGGGCAGTTTACCCACTCCTTTACCGCAGGAAGGAAGTTCGTCAGAGTCGTACCCGGCCGTCTATTTTGTCCCACCTCCAAGCAACCTAGTTGTTTACTTCGATTGGAATCAACTAGGCAGACCCCGTTTATCGGCTAGTATACCATTCCAAATCATTGCTCAAGTATATAGAATGGTGATGGCCGGTACCATCATAGATGAAGGGGCTTCTATGAGTATCCTTTCCTCGACTGCTTGGAAAGCGCTTGGTTCACCATCGCTTTTGCCTGAAATGAGAAATCTAATAGGCTTTGACAAAGGTACCAGTCGACCGTTAAGGATCCTTCCCAATGTGCCCATAAAATTGAGAGGGAAAACCATTCAAATGAATGTAATGGTAGTCCGAGGACCCCTGGATTATAATCTACTCTTTGGACGAGACTATATTTATTGCATGGGAGCAATTGTCTCATCACTCTTTAGAGTAATGTGTTTTCCGCACGAAGGAAGAGTGGTCAAGCTCGTAGACCAGCTTTCATTTCCCGGTTCACACATAGCAAATAGTCATATACCATCCCTAAATGGTCTTTTCACATGAGGAATGTCTCATCAATCCCCAGTTCGTCCACCTGATGAGCGCGAGTGATTCGGGGGACATGACTGAAACCCAGGGGGCATGCACCCTGGTCTGCTTCGGCAGGAAAACTTCAGATATAGGATAGGTTTCCGCGAGAGATATATGACTAGTCTGACACTCCCGTCGTGATTGGAAAAGGGGGTTGGACAGGAATAAGATTCCCTTGTCAAAGTTATGTGGGTGGAGGCATCTGCGCGACTCGCCTTTTTCTATTTTGGTAGGCATCACCGAAGAAGTGTTTTGTTTGCGGTCCAGATAAAACAATCTTTGGTAGCCTGAAAGAGGTAGGCCTTTCCCGATAAAACAAATGTCTTGTCGGTAGAATAGAAGGTGACCTTGAAACTCTATTGTATACCTGGGGGCATGCAAGCGAAGAGAGACCATTTATTTTTTAAATTTGTAGGTCTTCTAACCCTTTAAACTCGTAGGATTGGTCGTTTCCTAACTTGCATAAAGAAAGGATGTGGGGCAAAACTTTAAAAATTGTCATTTTCATATATGAGACATTCTTATTATACGATTGGATTAATCGAGCAGTTTTAGCACATAGTTCAAGCTCGTTAAATAATAAACATAAGTCATGAGAAAAATTTTCCCCCAGTGTTTAAGCTCAGTAAAAAAATGAACCAATTCTCGGTGAATAATCATCGTGAATGTAGTACTTCAGCCTTTAAAGCCTCGGTCGTGTTCCCATCATCACCTCCACTCTGTATTGGCCGATCATCCACCTCCATTTGATTGTTTACCCCTTTTGAGGAACAGCTGCGAAGAGTGATCCCATTAGCCATCCTTGTAACACTGCCATGATTGGAAAATTCCAAACCTTACCTGGAATCAGCTGCTACCCAATTTTATCACTCGTTCCTCAAAGACGAGTCTCCTTTAAGCTCTTTTCAACTAACTCGTAAAATATGAAAAGATTGCCGATCCATTAGCCTCTCCAACTCGTTAAAGGGACCGGAAGTGTTATCCCTCCTTTAGATTTTAATCTTTTTGGAACTGAGGGATTATTACACAAAAAGATCGAGCGCTTGTTTTGTTCGGCTCGTTAAAAGTATAGAAAATTCATCCCTTCTGTATTGTTTTATACTTTTTCGGACTTAAGGGATTAGATGACGAAAAAGGATTTCTGGAGTTTCCTTTACATCCCTTTTCAGACTCTTTAAAATTGAAAAGGACTGAGTTATCTTTGTCGTTAAACTCGTTAAAACTTAATAGCGACAAACTTGTCCATAGCAGACAAGAACGAGTTTCACTATCGCTAGGCTCGTTAAAACATAGTGATGGGTTTGACCGAAGGGAAAATTATAGAACAAGCATATGTTATCCTCCTCAAGCTTGACAAAAATAAAGAGGTACTGGTCAGCAATGACTGGGGAAAAATTCGGAAGAAAACTTGAAGAAACTTTGTTGGTAGCAAGTCGCTCTTGAACATGACACTTTCACTCCGCATCCAAGTCGGGTTGGGTTGTTTCATTCACCGGTCACATCACCATGGTCCCATCACACCATCCACATTTGGGGTTAATGCTACCAATCCATCACGTTAGTGTCGCCGATATGTTCAAGAGAAGTCACTCAGAGAATTCACCTGTGTCTCACCCTGCTGCAATACATTTACGCTCCATTCTTTCATGACCACCACCCTGAACCTTATATCACCAGACCGTTTTCACCTCCATTAAAATCATTTTCTCCGTTCCGTGTCATTGATGTGGGATTCATTAAGGCCCTCCTATGACAGGATCGCTTCTTGTCGACATCAGCTCATTATCCAAGAGGCCTATCTAGGGACACCCCTTTCAGTACTTTGAAGCTTGCATGCCTCAATGGCAAGTTTCTCACTTCCGGCGACAGGTTTACATCAATGGCCTTTGACTGAAAGATTTTGCATGGTGTTCAATGCCAAGTCCTTTATTCACACCACGTGAATTGTACTGCAGTACCTTGAGGGTCATTATCATTATCGGTGATTCCTCTCGCACCTATTAATAGCTTACATCATTGGCTGGTAATCAGGCGATGTCTTTCCATGTTCGACTCCAGAACATCTCTCACATGGATCGACTTGTACTTTGAGTGAAGATCGAACGAGATTGAAGACCCCGGATCTAGTTTCATCCATTCGGGCTGCGATATATATTCAGGAAAATAAAGACATCAAATGTACATCATTGCTGCACAGATAATCATCCAATCTATGGGATGATGGCTCTACCAGAATCATCAGTCTACACTCAGACGATTGTCTGTCCTATGTACATGAAAATGAATTGATAAAGCTAAGCATGGGAATTCCCGCCTCAGCTAGATCATGAAAATATTATGAATATAATGTATTGTGTTTTATCTTATTGCAGGTCTCCTCCCAGCTTGAAAGAACTTCGGATCCTCATGATAAAGCATTTCACCCGACATCGAAAAAGATTAACGACCTCATGCTTTAGGGGCAACTGTTATAGACATTTTTGGGCACTGCAACCCCAAGCATAAAATGTCCATAAACCAAGGGCTCCTAAGTCCCTAAAAGTGTTGTTCCAATGCCTAAAGGAACAAGGTCAACTGATTACAGCTTCTCCCAGAAGTTCTCCATGAAAAACCACTCAGAACTGGTCAAAACGGGATCATTTCACCTGCTCCATAGGCAAAGTGCGTTGCATCTCACCTAAGTACACTCAGTGGGTGCGTTGCATTTCAAAAAGCCCTTCTATGGGGTGCGATGGGCGAGAAGAGACAAATGGCAGTGTCAATCCGCGAGGTGGAGAAGCATGGAATCTTCCAGAAACTTCTCCTGTGACACTTGCCATTCTGAATTCGACCAAGGATGAGTAAGAGATCATCAATCTCCAAGTGGAAGCAAGAACTATAAGAGGGAAGACACTAATCAAATCACAAGCTGACTCATCTCCCTTACAGATATCTATATATGGATCCCTCATCCCAGAGATCCAGAGGCTGGAATTTTGCATCTTGTAAGGAATTGTTGTTGGTTTCTTGAGGCAACATCATAATGTTGGGTGATCTAAGCTTTGCATGAGGTGAAGGAGGGCTTACTTGCTGAGAGGATGATGCTGGGTCAGAACAACTGGTTGTAACTCTCTTGTCTCTTTCTTGATTATCAATAAATCTATTCAAGTTTTCCTCCATACTCTTGTGTCATTTATGTTTCATGCATTTGTATGGTCAATTTACATCTGATCATAGATTGTTTATGATAATAGATCCATGTTCTTGTATAGTATTATGCTGCTTTGATTCTACAGGTACTCTGTGAAGCTTAGTGTACAAGGAAGCAAGTAGCAAAAGACTATCAGAAGAGAGAGGAATCGAGCAAGGAACCATGCGCAAGACAAAGGTTGATTTCCTTTATTATTCTCTCATCTATCTTTCATAAAGGAAAACGAAAGTAGTTTTACTTTGTTTGTTTCTAAGGTAGCTACCACACCTTAGTGGGATTAGCAGTTCTGCATAGACACTTTTCCCTGTAACATACATGAAA